>JANAVB010033219.1:1578362-1700153 GCA_029216955.1 Iris pallida
AGTGTCTATACTGTTTTTCGCATGAGGTATAAGCATTAGACAGTATAGTTGCATATATATACTTTCTCCTCGTACCTCTCATTTCATCCTTGAGACGACAAGACTATGTCCGAAGTTTCGTGCATAACTCCAAAGATGTCCAGTATGAATGGCGCTACGAGGAATTCATACCAACCATTCTCAGCAGACAACATGGGAGGAGCCTGCGGATGGAACTCAACTGAGGAACCACCTTCCTCGTTCTCAACCAACAACCAGCAACAGTCTTCAAAGCACACGACATCTGATGATTTGCTCGTGAGGCCGACGGAGGCCGCCGCCGCCGAGAACGCGAGCTGCCACAGCTCGATTGCGTACAAGACCGACACCAACTTGGGGAACGAAGACGAAGACGTCGGCAGGGAGAGGAGTACGGTACTGTCCACGGAAGGAGTGGTAAGGGTGGCTGCAGCGCACATCATCCGGTTGTCCGACCTCGTGTCGAACCGACACTCCGAGCAGGCCACTCCCTTGGAGCTGCTGCACCTGAACCTCGCGGGCGACGACGTGAGGGACGTCGAGCTTGCCAGCCATCTCATAGACGCGGCCGAGAAGGTGAGCAACCGCCAGCTCGACCGCGCAAGTAGCTTACTCAGGCAGTGCTTCCTGCTGTCATCCCCCGCGGGGAATCCAGTCGAGAGGGTCGTGTACCATTTCTCTAAAGGGCTAGAAGAGAGGATCTTCCGAGAAACAGGGAACGGGACTTCGGAAGCCTCCAAGGAAACGGAAATAACGGCAGCCAACGACGTCATCAACGCGACGTTAGGGAACCACGCGGTGCATCTGGTCGCCTACAGGGCGATTCCGTTCCACCAGCTCTTCCACTCCCTCTCGGTCCAGGCCTTCCTAGACAACATGGCCTCGGCAAGGAGGATCCACATAATCGACTTCGCGATCCGGCACGGGCTCCAGTGGAGGATCCTGATGCAGGCGCTGGCTGCCAGAGACGCGTGCCCGGTCGAGTCGCTCAAGATCAGCGCCGTAGGATCGTCCGTCGGGGCGATCAGTGCCGTCGGCGAGAGCCTGTCGAGCCTGGCCGAGAGGCTGAGGCTTCCTTTCGAGTTCAGGGAAGTGGTACTGCAGGACCTGAGGGATTTAAGAGAGGACATGTTCGATCTGGACGAAGGGGAGGCACTCGGGATCTCCTCGCACCTGGTGCTGAACACCCTGATCGTGAAGCCTGAAAATGTGGAGAAGGTGATGAGAGTCGTACGGAGCCTGAGGCCGTGCGTGATGGTGGTGATGGACGTCGAAGCCAACCTCAACTCCCCGTCCTTCATCAGCCGGTTCACCGAGGCTCTGTTCTTCTTCAGCGCGTACTTCGACTGTCTTCACGCTACGATGAAGACGAGCGGCGAGAGCAGGAGGATGATCGAGGAGGGGTTCTTCTCGCAGATCATAAAGACCGTCGTCGCGACCGAGGGGAGCGAGAGGGTGATGAGAAGAGTGGGCGTACAAGTATGGAGGTCGTTCTTTACGAGATTTGGTCTCAAGGAGACGGAGCTGAGCGAGCGCTCCAAGAAGCAAGCGCGCTATATCATCAAGAAGTCTTTCAAGGATGGTTCTTGTATGCTAGAAAGGAATGGCAAGGCCTTGCTGATCGAGTGGAAGGGAACCCCGCTTCACTTCATTTCCGCTTGGAAGTTCCAACACTAGGTACGATCGGCGTAACCCCCTGCTACCCAGTGCTCCATTGTTGAACAGTAGGAAAATTACTGTATACCTGACGTAATGCACGAGACTTTGTGCACGCTGTATTGCGTACTGTTTGGACCCACTATTCTCAATTTTCACACACACGCACACAGCTCCTCCGCGGTTCGATCCCAAGACCAAGACCATCTGCATAGCGAAGGAGACTATACCTCTCCTCGCTGACGACAAGAGCAAGCTGAGTTCGGTATATATGTGTTGCCTTAAGCTGTATAATTTCCTCTGCAATATGAGTTTCTTTTCCCTATTTTTTGTTGAAACAAAGGGAAATCCTATATTGGTTGAGTAACAAGAGATTAGCCAAACAGTTCTCAAAGATGAACAAAACAAGCACACCTCAAAATGATCCCCCCCAAAAGCTGTCCATGTACAAGGAGTAAGTAATAATTAATAGTGCAAATGCTATCTTCTAATTAGTTCTTCAGTGTTCTTTAGTTCCCTTTAAAAATGCAGATTTCTCTCTATAAACATCGTGGCTATACTATATCCCAGTATTGGCCATATTTTAGGGTGTGTTTGGTAGGAGGGAAAACTGGGAGGATGGAAAATAGAGGAGGGAAAAGTGAAGGGAAAGATTCATTTTCTCTTGTTTGGTATGGAAGTAAAATAGGAAGGAAGGAAAAGTTGAGGGATTACTTTTACTTCATAAACTAAGAAATTCAATCCCCTTGTTACCCCCATATGAATGTATTATTTAAAAATTATTTATGAAGTCAAATGGTAAATACCAATAAGTATTTTTAGTTGAGGGTAGAATTGGTAAACCCTATTTTTTTACTTTCTTTCCTTCCACTTTTTTTTCCATACCAAACAAAGGAAAATGCATCTTTTATCTTTTCCATCCTTGCTACCAAACACAAAGGAAGAAAATAATCTTTTCCTTCCATATGGAAGGAAAATGAATTCTTATCTTTTTTCTTCCTTCCACTTTTCCATCCTTCCTACCAAACACAGCCTTATACTCTCTTATCGCTCCAACCCCTATTGAGCTTAATTAAATGAGCAGGAATTCGTGCAGATAATGCCTCCAAATTTCGAACTGTCAAATGCACATTACATGATCTTTAGCAGTTCCCCTATGATTGGTGTAAAGAAGATAAGTGTTGCATGGATACTCCTCACGGGAATCGTATCTGTATCAAGCACGTTGGACATAATACTTCTTTGACACTCCTATTAGATATGGCTTGGCCATGTGTAGGTTCGGAAGGGACCCAAAACATTTTTGCCATGTCCTAGGAGTAATTTAGATATGAGAAAAAAGTTAACACTATTTAATATGTAGTGAATCCCTCTTAGAACATCTTGGAACCTTATTGCTTATGCAATCATAGTTTTGGTTCCTAAGGAAGAAGGAGCTAATGAGGTTAGTAAATTTAGACCTATTAGTTTATTGAACTGTTCTTTTAGTTCACTATTATGAAGGTGCTAGTTAGTAGACTTGTTAGTGTTGGATACCCTTCTCTTATTGATGTTGCTCAATCTGGATTCATTAAGTACAGATTTATCATTGACAATTTTGCAATAACTCAAGAGATGATATATACTCATAAAATGTTGCAAAAATACATTGGAAGCTATTCTTCTAAAGTTAAGCTCCGTGATAAAGTCGATTGATTTTTTTTTTTTTTAGAAAATGAAGTGCTTTTCGTTGGAGAGATTAGTAAAGATGGGTTAATTGGATCATGTTGAGTCTTCAAACTGGTACTTTTAGAAGGAAGTCTATTTTAAGTTAATGTCGTAGCTAAGGGTATAATTTCCTGCGAAAGGTATATGAGGTAAGGAAATCTCATATCTTCATTATTATTTGTCCAAGTTATAGATGTGCTCAACAAGGTGGAGGTGGGGGTGGTGTGTGTGTGTGTGTGTGGGGGGGGGGGGGGGGGGGGGGGGGGGGGGGGGGGGATTGCTCTATCTGTGTGTGTGCGTAAAATTTATTATTATTATTTTATGCCAATGATCGCTAGTCCAAGTGGTTAGTGTGGAGGCATGTGTTCCTTGTGGACGGAGTTCGTATTCCAATGGGAGCTAGAAGTTAGTTACCCGTTCTAATGTGGAGTATGTATATTATCAACAAATTAATTTAAAAACTTTTACCGTAATTATAATGGTTTTCTCACCTAGTTGAAAAAAATAAATAACATGTGTAAATCCTAAATATCTTAAAATTTGAATTATATTTAACCAATTAAACGATATTATCTAACTAAACACATATCCAAAATTTTAAAAGCATATTTATAATAAATCATAACTAATATTCTATATTTCAATACTATCATAAAAAAATTTCCTTTTTTTTTTTACGTGTGTGAAAGTGACTAGTATATATAATATGTGTCTGTGTATTATTTAGCTATCTAATTCAAAACTCTCGTCCATGTTGCTGGCTTGGTAAATCTTTCATCTAACCAAAATTTATCTTCCTTGTTTTTTTTTAGATGCAAAATTATTAATTAAATTATTATACTCTAGATTCGAAAATATTTTAATTTAGAGCCCCCATACATTAATTTGGAAAGTATAGAACCACAACCAACTAGCTTAGTATTCACATTTTAATTTGACAACACACTACCTTACCTTAATCGGCTAACTAGAAAATTGCTAGTACATTAATTATTAAAACAGCAACGAATTTAATTAATTCTCTCTGTTAATTAGCTCACATGTACACTTACTCGAGCCTTGACCAGGCCTCCTACCACAGGGAGGTCTTAGGCAATTGCCTAATTAGACTTGTGGGCAGTAGGGATGGCAATACCCCCCCCCCCCCCCCCCCCCCCCCCCCCCCCCCAAAAAAAAAAAAAAAAAAAAACCCGACGGGACCCTATTTTTTTACCCGATGGAAACGGATTTGGGAATTTAAAAATGAAGATGGGGACGGGGATGGAATTAAAATAATTTCCCGGTCTGGTTCGGGGACGGGTATGGGTATAGAACTTCATGTTCCGGTAAATCCCCGATTCCAATTACTTATACCCATATCCATATGTGCAACTCATTGGAAATGGTATGATCTATCTAGTATATATTTTATGAAAACTATGTTTTATTAACATGCCATGTACTTTTTCTTTGGGAACAAAACTAATTTTTTAAGATTATAATGTACATAAAAAATTGTTAACGGACGAGAGACGGAAACGAAAAAATTTGGTACCGAAAGTGTTAACGGGGCTAGGACGGGACGGGGACGGGGATGGGGACGGAGAATGCATTGTTTATCGTGGACAGGGATGGGTGTAAAAATTAAATCCGACGGGGAACGGAAATGGGGATGGGGATTCAAATACTACTCGAAAATGCAAATGGAGGATATGGTCCCCGGCCTCTATCCGTCCCGTTGCCATCCCTAGTGGGCAGACCGGCTCTGCAAGATGCTTAACTTAGGTAAATATAATGCTTCGATCAAAGACATTCATGATAAAGTTTACAGGAAATTTGCAACACAGAAAATAATTTCAAAGAAATTAAGAGAAACGAAAGAAGTTTGAATGAATAAAATTATGCAACATATTCCGCTAGTCTCACTGGCAGAATTTTGGCAGCCTGTGGTTTGTGCTTTGGAGATTTTAACGTCAGTGGAAATGTTAACGGCAGATTCACATACATACAACACAGGGTTTAAGATAAATATAGGCTAATTCAATCCGAAACCGATTGTATTTCAGTGAGAACGGAGTTCTTTGCCAGTGTTTAAAACTTGGATACAAATTTATATGTCAAATTATTTGAATAATATTCACATAACACCCAATAATATATCTTCTTACTACTAATAGTATATATGAATAACTGTACATCCCTAACTACATTCAAATGTTCTGTATGGACACTAAACTTGTTAACATTGCCACTGCCAGAATTCTGCCATTGAGACTAGCGGAATATGTTGTATAGTTTCGTAAAATAATCGTAATTTGGTGAAATGGTAATGAAAATAAAAATAAACAGATTACTTGTCTTACGAATTGGAAGGATGGCACTTTGCCAATGAAATATTTGGTGATTCCTATTAAAGCATTTAAACTTAGTAAGAACGAAGAATGATTGGCAAGTGATTACTGATAAGGTGGAAATATAAGTGACTAACAACCTGGAAGGTTAATGGTTTATCTAAAGGAGGTATATTAATTATGATAATTCAGTTATCGGCAGCCGTTCCTTTTTTTTATTTTTTTACCTGACCAAAATCTTTCACTATATAATGAGGCTTCAAAACGGCTCAAAAGTCAGCCGTCTAAGCCTTCATTATATCACGGTCCATTTTATTTTAAAAATAAATAAATAATGTAAACAAATGTTGAAATTTTTTTAAAATTGTTATATATATTCAACATGGGGAATCAAACTCAACCAAACAAGAAGAATACTGTTGGAGTGGGTGGGGTTCCCAACCTATGTGGAGAAGATCCCGGAGTGCGACGAGCGCCGTCCGATGTCGGAGAAGCTCGGGAGTAGTTGTTACTGCTGCTGCTGCCCCAAAGGGGGTTCTGGACCAAGTCTGCCGAGTTCGGGCCGAACTCGGTCCCAGGCCGAGTTCTGGCCGAACTCGGTCTGGCCGTTCCAGGGTTTGGCCATCCAGTGCTGGTTGCCCCACACAGAGTTCTGGCCGAACTCTGTGTGTCGGGGGGCTGAAGCGGATTTCAGGATGAGTTTTCATCATTGGATCTAATCCAACGGTCCAGGTTGGTTGCGGGATTAGGAAGATATATTGAGTTTTCTCAACCCTAATTCATAATCGTATTATCGCATTGGACAACACAAGTTTGAGAGAGAAGGAGGCAAGAGTGCCATTACAACTTCGGAGAAGAAGACGGAGGATCGAAGGTCGTTTTTCGAAGGAGATCGTGTTTCGGGTAATCTCTACTCGTCGTTCTCGTTCTTCGTAGCCTTGTGATCATTGTTCTTGTCTCTGAGTGTTGTGGGGATCCGATTTGGATCGGGAGGAGTTTGTAGAGGGTGTAATTCTTCTATTCCATTAGTGGAGGCTTCTCAGGGTTGGACTCCGATCGTCCCGTGGTTTTTCCCGCAAGGGTTTCCACGTCAAAAATTCTCTGTGTCTGCGTGGCTGTTTTTGTGAGCTTGTTTTTGGGTTCGTGCGTTGTTTGCTCGGTCCTCTCGCAGGTACTCTCCGGTTTGGGGAAAGGTTTCCGCGCTTCTTTCCCAACAGAGTGGTATCAGAGCTTTTGGTTCAAAGGGTGTCAGGAGTTGACAGAGGAACCAGAGAGGAGAGATGGACGCGAAGTCGGTGCGCATGGTGAACCTCAATGGCACAAACTATCATTATTGGCGGAGCAAGATGAAGGATTTGCTATTTGTCAAGAAGCTGCATCTACCTGTGTTTGTAACCGAGAAGCCCAGTGATAAATCCGAGGAGGACTGGAAGTTCGAGCACATACAGGTGTGTGGGTACATACGGCAGTTTGTTGATGAGAACGTGTACAACCACGTTGCCAATATTGAGCACGCGAAGACGTTGTGGGATAAGCTGGAATCCTTGTATGCGAAGAAGACCGGAGTAAACAAGTTGTTCCTGATCCGAACGATGATGGGTCTGCGGTACAAGGATGGGGCGTCTATTTCGGATCACTTGAGTGAGTTCCAGGGCGTGGTTGACCAGCTATCTTCTATGGGAGTCAAGTTCGACGACGAAGTTCAGGGACTGTGGCTGCTGTGTACATTGCCAGACTCGTGGGAGACCGTACGAGTATCTATGATCGCTTCTGCTCCAGAGGGCGTGGTCAGTCTGGAGTTTGCCAAGAGCGGGGTATTGAATGAAGAGATGCGGAGACGTTCTCAGGGCACTTCATCCACATCCCACCACTCAGAGGCACTTGTTTCAGAGAGCCGCGGAAGGGGCAAAAGCAGGGGTCCAGGTGGTGGCAGAGACAAGAGCAGGGGGAAGTCCAAAGGTCGGTACAAGGACTCAGAGTGTTATCATTGTGGTAAGAAGGGCCATATCAAGCGGAATTATTTCGCTTGGAAGAGAGAGAAGAAGGGCGACAAGGGGAAGCAAGAAGAGAACACTACAGCGGCGGCCTCGATGCATGGAGGCGATGTGATCGTCGTAGGTGATGAGGTCATTACCAACCTCGCCTGCGATGACAATTCTTGGCTGGTGGACTCAGGGGCTTCAGCACATGTATCTCACAATAGGGCACTGTTTGCCACTTACACGACAGGCGACTGTGGCGTGTTGAAGATGGGCAACGGAGATGTGTCGAAGGCGGTTGCCGTTGGAGATGTGCATTTGAGAACGAAGACGGGTGCGGTTCTTGTTCTCAAGGATGTTCGTCATTGTAGTGCCCCGTCCCTACATCGTGCCCCGTCTCCGTCCACGGGGTGCGCGAGAAAGGAACACTGTCGCTATCGATTTGGTCGGGACCGATAGGTCGGAATCGGCCGAGTCGATCGAACGGGAACGGTTGAATTAAGATCCATTCCACGTTATGGAATGGCTTCTTCGGAACCAAGTCCCATATTCAGCGGGTTGCGCCTCGAGGATTGGCTCTGCGGCTGAGTCGGGAGAGACCTCCCGTTGCTCTGGTTTTCATGCCGCACTTGAATTGGCTTTGGCTTTCGTTTTCGTGAATGCTTTCGATAGGTTTTTCGTGACGCGTTTTCGAGCTCGCATTCATATCGAAATTCCTTGAAATACACAGTGTTCTAATCAGTTGCTTATGCGATTGCAGGTGATCGCGTAGGCGACGACAGCGCAGCCAACCGGTCGCTCGCTTGAAGCAAGCTAAGGCGAGTGGCTGACCTCCTTCGTCCCGTCCCTCTACTTCAAAAAAACTCAACATGTGAAGTAAAATAAATGCTTGTCATAATAGTATAGAATCAATGAAATCGTGGCACGATACTTCACGAAACACTTGTTATCGAACTGTCGGTTTTGGAAATGAAAAACGTGCTTCCCTATGCAATTACACTTGGTCTATGCCAATCCAACGAATGAATCTATTAACGCTTATCGCAACGATACGGAAAAATGAGTAAATCAACTAAGTTCCAAAGAAAACGGTCATTGGACAACTTGTCGACAAGGTGAAGTTCCTCGAACGGTTGCCTCGGCCAAGGGACCGGTTCGGCCCGGGAGGAACGAGTGTAGCAGCGCCAACCCTTCATCGGCGCGAGTTATGCGGGCACGTTCGCACAGGGCTCGCTACCCGACGCGAAAGGGGCATCGTCTAATCGAATGCTATAGTCCGCGATGGCTTGACATTGCCAGTGGCCTTTAAACCCCTATCACTACTTAACAGGTACACGGGACACGGGATAAACATGATAGTTGCTTGCCTCAAAACATGTTAACATGCAAATCATACAGGATGGTTAGAAAGATCATTGAAATAGCTAGCAAACATGTTTATGAAACTTCTTGAATCAAATGCAGAGATTGGATTTAATTAGCCATTCGCCAGTACATGTGTTTCGTGCTGATCCTCGCTCTTTGCAGGTCCCGCGAACCAGGAAGGACGCGCCAACTAGCAAGGCGACGTTCGTGACTTTTGAAGCTTCGGCCGTGCGTCGAAGACTATCTCTCAGCGACTCCACATTTTGAAGGCTCTCGACAGTCCAAGGAAAATGACTCAGCGTCCCTCCCATCCAGGTCAATGGAGTACTCGTGTATATTGAGGGATGTGTGCAATGTATGGAACGGCTATCTCATCGGCACTCTTTTATAATCGAGTCATGTTGTAGCCCGCGCGGCAATGAGTCTTGTGTCGGAGTCTGTAAAAAGATGTTCATTATCAATAAAGATCAAGTTTCCTTTACTTATTGTGTGTATCAATTTGTCTGCGTACTCTCTTAGATCTCGTGTCTCGGATTACCTTATGACTTGGCCTTGTGCGATCGCAAATTAGGTTCGCACGGCATCACGCCCGGGGGACGACTATCGATTCGACGGAATCGGGGCGTGACATAATGGTATCAGAGCACGGCTTTACGTCCTTGGCCTCTCGTGTCGAATTCTAGTCTCCGACCGTTGACCTCGTGTCGATGAGAAGAGTTGTTCCATACGCTGAACCCAGGACATTTTCTGAAACTAACGAGAGTTGCCTTCCTTTTTCCCTGCAGTTACGGGAGCTCAGGCGGAAGACGAGACGAGCGCTTCGAGCGGCTCGAGTGCTTCTAGGCCCGAGCATTCCGTTAACCCAACGGGAATGACGCCTACTGTAGCCGGATCTTCCGGCGACCCGATGCAACGTATGCTGCAAATGCTTGAAATGCAGCAACGTCAAAACGAGCTCCATCGTCAGCAAGCAAAGGCTCGTCAGGCTCAATTTGAGAGTCGATTCGAGGCTCAATTCAAGCTGCAGCAGCAGCAGCTGAATACCCTCCAGCAGATCGTACAGTCGGTCGTCGGCAACAACAACTCAACGATGACACCTGCCGTGACCCAGCCTGCGGTTCGATCCAACGAAGCCGAACCAGAGGCGCCCGTGCTCTCACCTGCAGCACCGAGAAGTTCCAACTTCGACGTGTCAAAGTTCACTAAAAGCTGCCGCACTTCCTTCAACGGCACAGAAGATCCCGCGGTGGCGATCGACTGGTTGGAGGAGCTGGAAGACAAGTTCGAGCTTCTGGATGTCGAGGACCCGAAGAAAGTCGTGTGTGCTCAACTATTACTTCGAATGAACGCGCACGATTGGTGGGCTGTGCAGAAGCGGGCTATTCGACGTGAAGACGAGACAGCGGCGATCTCATGGGCGACATTCAGAAATGCGTTCGAGAACGAATATCTTTCTGCAGCCGTACGACAGGAAAAGGAGAACGAGTTCATGCAGCTGACGCAAGGGAATATGACTGTACGACAATATGCGGCCAAATTCAACAAACTGGCCAAGTTCGCTGGTGACTATCTACCTACTACTGCAAGCCGAGCAAAGCGATTCGTAGTGGGCCTGCGTTCCACTATCCGTGCACATGTCTCGGTGCCGGAATACAAAACTGTGGGCGAGGCACTCAACCACGCCATCCGTCTGGAGTCCGAGTATCCTCCTACTACTACCGGCGCTGTTAACTCTAATAACAAACGCCATAGTTATGCGGGAGGCAACAACGCACATAAGCGTCAACATCGCGGCAACCAGACGAAGGAACGGATGGTCTGCAATTTCTGCCACAAGGACGGGCACCTGGACACCGATTGCCGACTTAAGAACAGAGTCTGTTTCGCATGCGGCAAAAGAGATCATCTCGTAAGGGACTGTCCGGAAGCTACGTCGAGCCAGCGCCCACAACATCAACAAAACCGAGGCCAAGCACCTCGGGCTCCACCGACCGCACCACAGAATGGCCAAGACCGTCGCCCCAATGCTCAGGGCTGTGTCTACGCCATGACCCGAGACGAAGTGTTCGCATCTGACACAGTTGTGACAGGTATACTGCAATTCAATAATAAACCTGCTCGTGTATTGTTTGATTCAGGTGCCACGCATAGTTTCATATCGGCGGACTTCGTCGCCGAACACAAATTTCCTCTGACACCGCTCGGTCTTGAGCTTACTGTTAATATCCCGTCGGGCATACCACTAGCTGCGAATTTAGTCTGCGGAGGCGGAATCATCTGTATAGGTGGTCAACAGGTCAGTCTTGATGCGATAGTTTTAGACATTAAAGACTACGACATCATTCTGGGGATGGATTGGCTCGGTCCGTGCAACGCAACCATAGACTGCGCTGAGAAGAAAGTCACTTTCCGCATACCGGGAGTGCCTGAATTCTGCTACTCGTGTGGTGAGGCGTCGCCGACCTGCATGGTGATCTCTGCGATATCTGCTCGACGGATGCTGCATTCCGGGTGCGAAGGCTATCTGGCTTCCGTTCGAGACATGCGACAGGATAGTGCAAACGCGGGTCAGACCGACGTTGTGGCAGAATTCCCCGATGTGTTCTCGGACGAGTTGCCCGGCATGCCACCCGATCGAGAGATTGAGTTCACTATCGATACCTTCCCCGACACTCGACCGATCTCGAAGACCCCGTACAGAATGGCCCCTGCAGAGCTTAAAGAACTCAAGGTGCAGTTACAGGAATTGCTCGACAAGGGATTCATCCGACCCAGCGTCTCGCCGTGGGGAGCGCCCGTACTATTTGTCAAGAAGAAGGACGGCTCTATGCGTCTTTGTATCGACTACCGCGAGCTGAATAAAGCCACCGTCCGGAACAAGTATCCCCTGTCCCGTATAGATGATCTGTTCGATCAGCTCCAAGGAGCCACGGTGTTCTCTAAAATTGATCTGCGTTCGGGTTATCATCAACTCAAGATCAAGCCGGACGATGTGCCGAAGTCTGCCTTCCGCACTCGATACGGCCATTACGAGTTCCTGGTAATGCCGTTCGGCCTAATGAACGCCCCTGCTGCCTTCATGGATTTAATGAATCGGGTGTTCCGACCCTTCCTCGACAAGTTCGTAGTGGTCTTTATCGATGATATACTCGTCTACTCGAAGAATAAGCAGCAGCATACTGAGCATCTGCGGACCGTGCTTCAGACCCTTCGAGAAAATCAACTCTACGCGAAGCGAAGCAAATGTGAATTCTGGCTTAGCAGCGTCGCATTCCTCGGACACATCATTTCTGCTGAAGGCATTGCGGTCGACCCAAAGAAAGTTGAAGCCGTTGTCGATTGGAAGCGGCCAGCGTCCGTCGGCGAGATTCGAAGTTTCCTTGGCCTAGCTGGATACTACCGACGCTTCGTGAAAGACTTCACGAAGATCGCATCGCCTCTGACTCGCCTCACCCAGAAAGGAGTCGCCTTTGAATGGTCAGACGACTGTGAAGCTGCGTTCCAAGAGTTGAAGCAGAGGCTCGTCTCGGCCCCGATACTCGCACTTCCAGAAGGGACTGAGGGTTTCCAGATATTTAGCGACGCGTCCGGTCAGGGCTTGGGGTGCGTGCTGATGCAGCGGAACAAGGTGATATCTTTTGCGTCCCAACAGCTAAAGCCGCACGAGAAAAATTATCCCACGCACGACCTGGAGTTAGCGGCGATTGTGTTTGCGTTGAAATTGTGGCGCCACTATCTCTATGGTGTGGCGTGCACGATCTATACCGATCACAAGAGCCTCAAGTATCTATTCACGCAGAAGGAGCTGAACTTGCGGCAAAGGCGTTGGCTGGAACTAATCAAGGATTACGACTTGACTATCGACTACACGCCGGGAAAGGGAAATATTGTGGCAGACGCTTTGAGTCGGAAGTACCTTGCCTCGTTATCCATCGACCCTCGACTGCTACGCGACCTTGAAGAGATGGGCATCGAGCTCCGAGTCAGATTCCGGAACGTGCAGTTGGCAAAGTTACAGTTGGAGCCGAGCTTGCTGAATAAGATCAAGACCGCTCAGACAGACGATTCGTACCTGAAGAAAGTGCGAGAGCTAATTTCGACAGGCAGGACGACCGACTTTGCGGAAGACGAAACCGGCGTGCTTCGATTGAAGGGTAGGCTATGCGTTCCGGACGATTCAGAACTTAGAAAGGAGATCCTGGCGGAGGCGCACTATGCAAAATACACTTTGCATCCAGGCAGTACCAAAATGTATAAGGACCTCCGCACGACCTTTTGGTGGCACGGGATGAAGAGAGATGTGGCGCTCTTCGTGTCGCAATGCATGGCCTGTCAGCAGGTGAAAGCTGAGCATCAGCGACCGGGCGGGGAGATGCAGAACCTCGCTATTCCCGAGTGGAAATGGAATCATGTCACTATGGATTTTATTGTTGGCCTACCGAAGACACCACGGGGGAACGATGCCATCTGGGTCATCGTCGATCGATTAACCAAGTCAGCGTACTTTATCGCCATCAAAGTTACTTGGAGCGTTGATCGCCTGGCGCAGATTTATCTTGACGAGATAGTACGGCTGCACGGAGTTCCAGTATCCATCGTCTCTGATCGGGATTCACGGTTCATGTCGCGATTCTGGAGTAGCCTTCAGTCGGCGCTGGGAACCAAGTTGCAGTTCAGCTCAGCTTACCATCCTCAGACCGACGGCCAAACGGAGCGTGTCAACCAGATTCTTGAAGACATGCTACGGCTCTGCGCTATCGACTTCAAATCAAGCTGGGACGTCCACCTACCGCTGGCGGAATTTGCATACAACAATAGCTACCAATCCAGCATCCAAATGGCACCGTATGAAGCCTTGTACGGCCGGAAGTGCAGATCTCCTATTTGCTGGGATGAAGTCGGGGAACGGCAGATACTCGGCCCGGAGCTGGTAGAACAGACTGTGGAAAAGGTCAAGCTCATTCGAGAAAGATTAAAGACCGCACAGAGTCGCCAGAAAAGCTACACGGACATTCATCGTCGACCACTCGAGTTTCAAGTAGGCGATCACGTATTCCTTAAGGTGTCGCCCATGCGGGGAGTTAGTCGGTTCGGCGCGAAAGGAAAGCTGAGTCCGAGATTCGTTGGGCCGTTCGAAATACTTGAACGGGTCGCGCCAGTGGCCTATAAAATTGCCCTACCACCGACGCTTGAAGGTGTTCACAATGTCTTCCATGTCTCTCAATTACGGAAGTACGTGCACGACCCGAGCCACGTAGTAGATTTTGGCCAGCTGGAGCTAAAGTCTGACTTATCCTACGTTGAAGAACCAGTTCGAATCATAGAACGCAAGGATAAGCTGCTGCGCAATCGAGCGATCCCTCTTGTCCGCGTCCTCTGGAAGAACCACTCGGTCGAAGAGTCGACGTGGGAGCTTGAATCGGAGATGAAGGATAAATTCCCTTCATTGTTCTCGTAGAGGTAGGTTTCATCTTTAAGTTTCGAGGACGAAACTTTTTATTAGTTGGTTATGGTGTAGTGCCCCGTCCTTACATCGTGCCCCGTCTCCGTCCACGGGGTGCGCGAGAAAGGAACACTGTCGCTATCGATTTGGTCGGGACCGATAGGTCGGAATCGGCCGAGTCGATCGAACGGGAACGATTGAATTAAGATCCATTCCACGTTATGGAATGGCTTCTTCGGAACCAAGTCCCATATTCAGCGGGTTGCGCCTCGAGGATTGGCTCTGCGGCTGAGTCGGGAGAGACCTCCCGTTGCTCTGGTTTTCATGCCGCACTTGAATTGGCTTTGGCTTTCGTTTTCGTGAATGCTTTCGATAGGTTTTTCGTGACGCATTTTCGAGCTCGCATTCATATCGAAATTCCTTGAAATACACAGTGTTCTAATCAGTTGCTTATGCGATTGCAGGTGATCACGTAGGCGACGACAGCGCAGCCAACCGGTCGCTCGCTTGAAGCAAGCTAAGGCGAGTGGCTGACCTCCTTCGTCCCGTCCCTCTACTTTAAAAAAACTCAACATGTGAAGTAAAATAAATGCTTGTCATAATAGTATAGAATCAATGAAATCGTGGCACGATACTTCACGAAACACTTGTTATCGAACTGTCGGTTTTGGAAATAAAAAACGTGCTTCCCTATGCAATTACACTTGGTCTATGCCAATCCAACGAATGAATCTATTAACGCTTATCGCAACGATACGGAAAAATGAGTAAATCAACTAAGTTCCAAAGAAAACGGTCATTGGACAACTTGTCGACAAGGTGAAGTTCCTCGAACGGTTGCCTCGGCCAAGGGACCGGTTCGGCCCGGGAGGAACGAGTGTAGCAGCGCCAACCCTTCATCGGCGCGAGTTATGCGGGCACTTTCGCACAGGGCTCGCTACCCGACGCGAAAGGGGCGTCGTCTAACCGAATGCTATAGTCCGCGATGGCTTGACATTGCCAGTGGCCTTTAAACCCCTATCACTACTTAACAGATGCACGGGACACGGGATGAACATGATAGTTGCTTGCCTCAAAACATGTTAACATGCAAATCATACAGGATGGTTAGAAAGATCATTGAAATAGCTAGCAAACATGTTTATAAAACTTCTTGAATCAAATGCAGAGATTGGATTTAATTAGCCATTCGCCAGTACATGTGTTTCGTGCTGATCCTCGCTCTTTGCAGGTCCCGCGAACCAGGAAGGACGCGCCAACTAGCAAGGCGACGTTCGTGACTTTTGAAGCTTCGGCCGTGCGTCGAAGACTATCTCTCAGTGACTCCACATTTTGAAGGCTCTCGACAGTCTAAGGAAAATGACTCAGCGTCCCTCCCATCCAGGTCAATGGAGTACTCGTGTATATTGAGGGATGTGTGCAATGTATGGAACGGCTATCTCATCGGCACTCTTTTGTAATCGAGTCATGTTGTAGCCCGCGCGGCAATGAGTCTTGTGTCGGAGTCTGTAAAAAGATGTTCATTATCAATAAAGATCAAGTTTCCTTTACTTATTGTGTGTATCAATTTGTCTGCGTACTCTCTTAGATCTCGTGTCTCGGATTACCTTATGACTTGGCCTTGTGCGATCGCAAATTAGGTTCGCACGGCATCACGCCCGGGGGACGACTATCGATTCGACGGAATCGGGGCGTGACAGTCATGTTCCTGATATCCGTTTCAACCTGGTGTCGGTTGGAAGGTTGGATGACGAGGGATTCTTCAGTCTCTTCAGGAATAGTCAGTGGAAGCTTTCCAGAGGTTCGATGGTGATTGCCAGAGGAAGCAAGAAGTCCGGTCTCTACTATATGGAGGGGAGCGTAGAGGGGGCACAGGAGGTGAACGCAGTCAGTGACGCGTCTACCGAGTTGTGGCACAGGCGGCTCGGCCATATCAGCGAGAAGGGGATGAGCTACTTGGTGAACAGGCAAGTGATTCCGGGACTCAAGTCTACAAAGTTGGAGAAATGCACGCACTGTTTGGCTGGGAAGCAAAATAGGGTGTCTTTCCAAAGTCACCCAAATTCGAGGAAGCCGGCGTTGCTCGAGTTGATTCACTCGGATGTCTGCGGTCCTATGAAGGTAAAATCTCTTGGTGGTGCTTCTTACTTTGTGACTTTTATTGATGACTGTTCCAGGAAGGTTTGGGTCTATGCCTTAAAGACCAAGGATCAGGTGCTGCCTACTTTCAAGGAGTTTCAGGCCTGCGTTGAAAGGGAGACGGGCAAGAAGTTGTTGTGTGTTCGGTCCGACAATGGCGGCGAATACATCGGTCCCTTTGATGCGTATTGCAGAGAGCAAGGGATACGACACCAGAAGACTCCGCCAAAGACACCTCAGCTCAATGGTGTAGCGGAGCGCATGAACATGACACTGATGGAGAGGGTGCGGTGTTTGCTGTCAGAAGCAAACTTGCCGGGCAGTTATTGGGGTGAGGCTCTTCTCACAGCTGCTTATATTATTAATTTGTCTTCTAGTGCTCCTTTGCAGGGTGATGTGCCTGACAAAGTATGGTACGGCAAGGAGCCGTCATACAGTCACCTGCGGGCGTTTGGTTGTAAAGCCTTCGTGCATGTACCGAAGGACGAGAGGACCAAACTTGAGCCGAAGACGAGGCGATGCGTCTTTGTCGGCTATGGTCGGGATGAGTTTGGCTATAGACTCTACGACCCAGTGGAAGGAAAGCTCTACAGAAGCAGAGACGTGGTGTTCGTCGAGGATCAGACCATGACCAACACTCAGGATTCCGAGACGCCTTCTGAGGCTGAGGAATTGCCTGAGTTAGAGTTATTTCGTTTCGAGCAGTTTCCAGAGGACATCGCAGAGGATCCAGTTATGGGGGAGCCGGTACATAGAGTTGCTCCCAACCTTGATCATCAGCCTGCTGATGGTGGTCAGGGTGTCCCTCAGGAGGATGAGCATGCCGGGGAGGCAGTTCCTGAAGGGGAGGAGGCTGTCGGTATACAGCCAGCACCAGTGGCTCCACTGAGAAGGAGCAACAGGGATCGTCGACCATCTACGAGATACTCGTCGGATGAGTATGTGCTATTGACTGACGGAGGAGAGCCCGAAAGTTTCACAGAGGCTATGGAAGACGAACACAGGCAGGAGTGGATGGTGGCTATGCAGGAGGAGATGAGCTCCTTGCACACCAATTCTACTTATGATCTGGTGCGGTTGCCAAAGGGCAAGAAGGCTTTGAAGAATCGATGGATGTTCAGAGTGAAGCAAACGGATGATGCTACTCGCCCTCGATACAAAGCGAGGCTGGTAGTCAAGGGCTACGGTCAGCGGAAAGGCGTGGATTATGATGAAATTTTTTCGCCTGTCGTCAAGCATTCGTCTATTCGGGTGGTGCTAGCATTAGCAGCCAGTTTCGACTTGGAGGTCGAGCAGATGGACGTGAAGACGGCGTTCCTCCACGGTGATCTTGAGGAGGAGTTGTACATGGAGCAGCCGGAGGGATTCTGTGAGAAGGGCAAGTCACATTTGGTCTGCAGGTTGAGGAAGAGCTTGTATGGTCTGAAGCAGGCTCCGAGGCAGTGGTACAGAAAGTTCGAGTCGTTTATGGGGGAGCATGGTTATGCACGGACGACGTCGGACCATTGTGCATTTGTGAGGTATTTTGCCGATGATGATTTTATTGCTCTATGTTGATGATATGCTATTAGTGGGTCGGAATGCCACTAGGATAGCGGAGTTGAAGCGCCAACTGGGCGCGGCCTTCTCTATGAAGGATTTGGGCGCAGCGAAGACTATTCTTGGGATGGAGATCAGCCGAGAGAGAGAGTCCAAGCTGCTACACTTATCCCAAAAGAAGTACATTCACCGGGTACTTCAGCGTTTCGGGATGGACGGGTCGAAGAAAGTGAGTTCCCCCCTCGCGGCTCACTTTAAGTTCACTGAGGAGCAGTGTCCATCTACCGAGGACGAAAAGGAAGATATGGAGCGGGTTCCATATGCTTCAGCTGTGGGAAGCCTTATGTATGCCATGGTGTGTACGAGGCCAGATATTGCTCATGCAGTTGGTACGGTTAGCATGTATCTTTCGAATCCTGGAAGGGTACACTGGAGTGCGGTCAAGTGGATTCTACGATATCTTCAGGGCACTGCTGGTTGGAGACTTTCCTTTGGTGGTGACGAGCCGAAGCTGGTTGGGTATACCGACGCTGATATGGCTGGAGATGTAGACACGAGGCGATCGACTTCAGGCTACGTGATGATGTTTGCGGGAGGAGCAGTGTCGTGGCAGTCGCGGTTGCAGAAGTGTGTTGCCTTGTCGACGACGGAGGCGGAATACATTGCGGCGACGGAGGCTTGCAAGGAGCTGTTGTGGATGAAGAAGCTGTTGCAGGAAATGGGACTGAAGCAAGAGCAGTATACTTTGCTTTGCGACAGTCAGAGTGCTATCCATCTTGTGAAGAATCAGACGTTTCATAGCCGGTCCAAGC
Source organism: Iris pallida (assembly GCA_029216955.1). Lineage (NCBI taxonomy): Eukaryota > Viridiplantae > Streptophyta > Magnoliopsida > Asparagales > Iridaceae > Iris > Iris pallida. The sequence continues at coordinate 1,597,351 of JANAVB010033219.1, forward strand.
ACATCGAGACTCGGTATCATTGGATACGGGATGTGGTTGAGAAGAAGGACGCGGAGCTTGAGAAGGTGCATACAGATGACAACGGAGCTGATATGTTCACGAAGATTCTACCAAGGGGAAAGTTTGAGTACTGCAGGCAGGTCGTCGGGATGACGACGTCCTCCCCATAGTTGTGAAGGGGGAGATTTGTTGGAGTGGGTGGGGTTCCCAACCTATGTGGAGAAGATCCCGGAGTACGACGAGCGCCGTCCGATGTCGGAGAAGCTCGGGAGTAGTTGTTACTGCTGCTGCTGCCCCAAAGGGGGTTCTGGACCAAGTCTGCCGAGTTCGGGCCGAACTCGGTCCCAGGCCGAGTTCTGGCCGAACTCGGTCTGGCCGTTCCAGGGTTTGGCCATCCAGTGCTAGTTGCCCCACACAGAGTTCTGGCCGAACTCTGTGTGTCGGGGGGCTGAAGCGGATTTCAGGATGAGTTTTCATCATTGGATCTAATCCAACGGTCCAGGTTGGTTGCGGGATTAGGGAGATATATTGAGTTTTCTCAACCCTAATTCATAATCGTATTATCGCATTGGACAACACAAGTTTGAGAGAGAAGGAGGCAAGAGTGCCATTACAACTTCGGAGAAGAAGACGGAGGATCGAAGGTCGTTTTCGAAGGAGATCGTGTTTCGGGTAATCTCTACTCGTCGTTCTCGTTCTTCGTAGCCTTGTGATCATTGTTCTTGTCTCTGAGTGTTGTGGGGATCCGATTTGGATCGGGAGGAGTTTGTAGAGGGTGTAATTCTTCTATTCCATTAGTGGAGGCTTCTCAGGGTTGGACTCCGATCGTCCCGTGGTTTTTCCCGCAAGGGTTTCCACGTCAAAAATTCTCTGTGTCTGCGTGGCTGTTTTTGTGTGCTTGTTTTTGGGTTCGTGCGTTGTTTGCTCGGTCCTCTCGCAGGTACTCTCCGGTTTGGGGAAAGGTTTCCGCGCTTCTTTCCCATCAAATACCTCCTACCTTAAACACATGAGTTAAAAGAGATATTTGAATAATGTTCTTATTATACATTATTATTCGTGCAAAGCACGTGTATTTACTAGTATAGTATAAGCGTAGCTATTACAAACTAGGAGTCCATTTTTGTTAACTTATCATTAGGATGTATATTCGCCCTCCATGCCACGTGTTATTTTCATCCAACAAAAAATCACTTTGGAATTGGTTTTGTAAACATCCAAAGTGTTTTGACCCTTAGTTTATTCATTTTTATTGTGCCACTCTCCTCGACACATATAACTACATAGGAACTGGTTAATTTCTTCACAGCATGACACTTAATTGTAATTTTGGAACTTACAAATTAACAATATTATTGATGTTTCTTTTCTTTTCTTTTCTTTTCTTTTCATTTCATATTTGTTTTCTTCCTCTTAGGCATGTTCCTTAATTTTGTTTGCATGGGTATATAGTATATAAGTTTTCCCAATTGTTTTTTCTACAAAATGAAAAGGGTTACAATTGACCTTCAATTAGGGTTAGGTGGTTCACATTTGAATGAGGTGTTTGCCATTCTCGTCAAAATCTTGGCCGTCCTATACATTAATTATAGTTCTCCATTTTTGCACTAGATCAGACATGTTACAACATTCATTGACTTTATTAGGTAACTTACAACCTCCCGCTGCTTTCATTTCGTCCAAAATGACCTAGTTGAGCAGAGAAAGGAAAATTAGGACTTATATTATCAAACTTTTGGTTAGCTGCTGCCTTACAAAAGCAACAAGCAGCAGTCCAAACCGATTGCACTATTCTAGCCTAAGAACACCTAGTCATTATTTTTATAAACAAAAGAAATAATACGTTTCCATAGCTCAATCCAATGATCTTCCACCATCCAGTCAGTACCTTATGCCTCTCTCTGGTAACCACAATGGTCACTCGAGTTCGACATCAGCTAATACCAACTTACTTTAAGAAGTTGATTAACTTTGTCCTTTTCCATGGTAACAACTGTGGCAGTTGCAACCGATTGATAATATCAATAATATAAGAAAAATTAATGTAAACCAATTTATTCACCTACTCCTTAATTTTCTCTTTGCACTATATTTTGTATGCGACTTCCTTCCAAAATCCCATTTGATAATCAAGTACTATATATATATATATATATATATATATATATATATATATATATATATATATATATATATATATATATATATATATATATATATATATTTTATATATATATATATATATATATATATATATATATATATATATATATATATATATATATATATATATATATATATAAAATATATATATATATATATATATATATATATATATATATATATATATATATATATATATATATATATATATATATATATATATATATCACATTCACAATGCTTGGTTAGAGGAGCAATCTTTTTTATTTGAATGGTGGCAACTTTGGTTTGGATTGAATATTGTAGAGGAGTTAATGTTGTCTCAAATGCTATAAGAAGTTTAAGGCTTGACATGAAAAATAGAAAAGTTAGAGTGAAGTTTGTTTTTTAGCATTAGAAAACTGGAATGGTAGACTTTTACATAAAATAAAATATATGGAGGCTGTGGAGAAAAATAGTCGTCTTACTAATGATAAAAGTTAATTAACATGGACATGAATGAGGAACTCAATGATATTCTAACAAAGGAGTTCCTTTGGTTGTTGAAAGTAAAACTTGCCTCTACCATTAAGTTTTGTTTTGTCATTGACCCTCTTTGTTTTGTGTTTGGTTCAATTTCTAGATTGTTCGATGTTAAGATATCTATGTCCTAATATTATATTTATAGAAGTCCCACATATGGGGGTGTTTTCTTTCCATTTTGTACAGAACAAACATTATAACTTTTAGTGCTGTCATAATTTTTTTCCTACCAATCTTCTCTTCAACCAAAATTCTTCTCTCCCCATTTTCTTCCCCTCCAAACTAGCTCTTCCAAGCTATTTAGCCAACCATCAATATTCCAACAAAGTAGTATCAGAGTGGTTGGATTCGAACAAAGTGGTATAAGAGAGTCACTTAGAGAAGAGTGTGGCATGCAAGATAACTACCTTCCAAGCTTATGTCTTCAACAAGAGAAACTATGTCAATTGGAGCATTAATTAAGACAATGGTTTTGCTAGGAGCAAAAGATGCACGAGAGGTTGTCCAAAAAGACTGTTGAATCGCAATATAAGGCTAGTTCATTATCTCAAGCTCAAAAGGAGATGTTTCAAGAAAGAGGGACAATAAAGATACGTTTCAAGTAGGATTCAAAAATATTTTAATATAGAGCTCCGCTACATTAATTTGGAAAGCGTAGAACCACAAGATTTTATCTTTAACATGACTTAAATCTAACCAAAATTTATCTTTCCCTTTTTTTTTGGATGCAAAATTATTATACTCTGGATCGAAAATATTTTAATTAAGAGCCCCCTAATTAATTTGGAAAATATTTTAATTTGACAACACACTACCTTACCTTAATCGGCTAACTAGAAAATTGCTAGTACATTTATTAAATCGGCAACTAACTTATCTTTGTTAATTAGCTCACATGTACACTTACTGGAGCCTTTACCAGGCCTCCTACCACAGTGAGGCCTGAGGCAATTGCCTAATTAGACTTGTGGGTGGACCGGCTCTGTAAGATGCTTAACTTAGATAAACCTAATGCTTTGATCAAAGACATTCATGATAAAGTTTACAGGAAATTTGCAACACAGAAAATAACTTCAAAGAAATTAAGAGAAACGAAAGAAGTTTGAATGAATAAAATTATGCAACATATTCCGCTAGTCTCACTGGCAGAATTTTGGCAGCCTGTGGTTTGGAGATTTTAACGTCAGTGGAAATGTTAACGGCAGTTTCACATACATACAACACAGGGTTTAAGATAAATATAGGCTAATTCAATATCCGAAACCGATTTGTATTTCAGTGAGAACGGAGTTCTTTGCCAGTGTTTAAAATTTGGATACAAATTTATATGTCAAATTATTTGAATAATATTCACATAACACCCAATAATATATCTTCTTACTACTAATAATATATATGAATAACTGTACATCCCTAACTACATTCAAATGTTCTGTATGGACACTAAACTTGTTAACATTGCCACTGCCAGAATTCTGCCATTGAGACTAGCGGAATATGTTGTATAGTTTCGTAAAATAATCGTAATTTGGTGAAATGGTAATGAAAATAAAAATAAACAGATTACTTGTCTTACGAATTGGAAGGATGGCACTTTGCCAATGAAATATTTGGTGATTCCTATTAAAGCATTTAAACTTAGTAAGAACCAAGAATGATTGGCAAGTGATTACTGATAAGGTGGAAATATAAGTGACTAACAACCTGGAAGGTTAATAGTTTATCTAAAGGAGGTATATTAATTATGATAATTCAGTTATCGGCGGCCATTCCTTCTTTTTTTTTTTTCTTGACCAAAATCTTCAACTATATAATGAGGCTTCAAAACGGTACAAAAGTTAGCCGTCTAAGCTGTCATTATATCACGGTCCATTTTATTTAAAAAAATTAATTAAGTAAACAAATGTTGAAAAAAGTTTAAAATTGTTATATATATTCAAGTGGGAAATCGAACTCAACCAAACAAGAAAAATATCTCCTACCTTAACCACATGATGTTAGAAGAGATATTTGACTATAATTGAATAATGTCCTTATTGTACATTATTATACGTACAAAATATGTGCATTTACTAGTATAGTATAAGCGTAGCTATTACAAACTAGGAGTCCATTTTTGTTCACTTACCAAAATTAGGGTGCATGTATGTTCACCCTCCAATTATTGGTTGCCACGTGTTATTTTCATCCAACAAAAAAACCACTTTGAAATTGGTTTTGTAAACATCTAAAGTGTTTGACCCTTAATTTATTCATTTTTATTGCTGCCACTCTCCTCGACACATATAACTACATAGGAACTGGTTAATTTCTTCACAGCATGACACTTAATTGTAATTTTGGAACTTACAAATTAACAATATTATTGATGTTTCTTTTCTTTTCTTTTCATATTTGCTTTTCCTTAATTTTGTTTGAATGGGTATATAGTATATACGTTTTCCCTATTGTTTTTTCTACAAAGTGAAAAGGGTTACAATTGACCTTCAATTAGGGTTTGGTGGTTCACATTTGAATGCCATTCTCGTCAAAATCTTGGCCGTCCTATACATTTATTCTCCATTTTTGCACTAGATCAGACATGTTACAACATTCGTTGACTTGATTAGGTAACTTACAACCTCCCGCTGCTTTCATTTTGTCCAAAATAACCTAGTTAAGCAGAGAAAAGAAATGAAAACTAGGACTTATATTATCAAACTTTTGGTTTGCTGCTGCGTTACAAAAGCAACAAGCAGCAGTCCAAACCGACTGCACTAGTCATTATTTTTATAAATAAAAGAAATAATACGTTACCGTGGCTCAATCCAATGATCTTCCGTCATCCAGTCAGAACCTTATGCCTCTCCCTGGTAACCACAATGGTCACTCGAGTTCGACATCAGCTAATACTAACTTACTTTAAGAAGTTGATTAACCTTGTCCTTTTCCATGGTAACAACTGTAGCAGTTGCAACCGATCCATAATATCAATAATATAAGAAAAATGTAAACCAATTTATTCACCTACTCCTTAATTTTCTCTTTGCACTATATTTTGTATGCGACTTCCTTCCATAATCCCATTTGATAATCAAGTACTATATATTTATGAGATCTATATCACATTCAGAATGCTTGGTTAGAGGAGCAATCTTTTTTTTATTTGAATGGTGGCAACTTTGGTTTGTATTGAATATTGTAGAGGAGTTAATGTTGTCTCAAATACTATAAGAAGTTTAAGGCTTACATGAAAAATAGAAAAATTAGAGCGAAGTTTGTTTTTTAGCATTAGAAAACTGGAATGGTAGACTTTTACATAAAATAAAATATATGGAGGCTGTGGAGAAAAATAGTTGTCTTACTAATGATAAAAGTTAATTAACATGGACATGAATGAGGAACTCAATGATATTCTAACAAAGGAGTTCCTTTGGTTGTTGAAAGTAAACTTGCCTCTACCATTAAGTTTTGTTTTGTCATTGACCCTCTTTGTTTTGTGTTTGGTTCAATTTCTAGGTTGTTCGATGTTAAGATATCTATGTTATAGATCGATGTCCTAATATTATATTTATAGAAGTCCCACATATAGGGGTGTTTTCTTTCCGTTTTGTACAGAACAAACATTATAACTTTTAGTGCTGTCATAATTTTTTTTCCTACCAATCTTCTCTTCCACCAAAATTCTTCTCTCCCCATTTTCTCCCCCTCCAAACTAGCTCTTCCAAGCTATTTACCCAACCATCAATATTCCAACAAAGTAGTATCAGAGTGGTTGGATTCGAACAAAGTGGTATAAGAGAAAGTCGGTTAGAGAAGAGTGTGGCGTGCAAGATAACTACCTTCCAAGCTTATGTCTTCAACAAGAGAAACTATGTCAATTGGAGCATTAATTAAGATGATGGTTTTGCTAGGAGCAAAAGATGCATGAGAGGTTGTCCAAAAAGACTGTTGAATCACAATATAAGGCTAGTTCATTATCTCAAGCTCAAAAGGAGATGCTTCAAGAAAGAGGGACAATAAAGATATATTCCTTATCTACGTTAAGTCGTCGTTGATGATGCATTCGAGTTGATTTCAAATACAACATCCTATAAAAAAGTATGAGACAAACTTTAAATTTCTTACAAAGAAAAGGAGAATGTGATGAATGTACGCCTCCAAACTTAAGAGATGGATTTGAAGCTTTATATATGAAAGAGTATGAAACTATTATGGAATACTTTGCTAGATTTTTTTTGTGAGTGTTAATCAATTGAAAAGAAATGGTGAAAGAATGGTCAATATTCGAGTGATAGAGAAAATTCTTCGTTCTTTGCTTCCACAATCTGCACATATTGTAGTAACTATTGAAGAAACCAAAGTCTTATAATCCATGATTATTGAGCAACTCAAGGACTCATTACAAGACTATGAAGGAAGGAGAAAGAAAAATCAAGAAAAAAATGAAGTCCTTCAAACGAAGCTCACCTTAAAGGTGAAAGAAGATAGTTTTACCAACCAAAGAAGTCAAAGAGATCGTGATCGTGGTCGAGGTCGTGGAAGAGAAAAAATTATATCTCATTACAAGACAATTCACCAATGGAGAAAGATGTCAAAACTATCATACAAGAGGACATGGAAGAGGAAGCTTCACAAAGACCAAGAGATGAAAGCCAAAGATATGACATATGTCAATTGAATGTTATAATTATCCTAGGCTTGGACATTATGCATCTGATTGAAGAAATACAACTAACAATGTTGTGGACAAAGCCCAGTATGTTGAAGAGGAAACGGACGAGAAATGTACTTTATTATTCGCACGCAAATAAGAAAATATGGAGAACATATTGTACCTTATACCAAGCAACCAACCATATGTGCAAAAGTATAAATATGTCTATGGAACTTCATGACTTCTTTAGCAGTTATTTCACTTTTGAGGATGAAACAGAGACACTAGTGGAAGTGAAAGAAAAAGTAGAAAAAATTATGCAAAAAATTGTTGCTAGTGAAGATATTGTGTTTGATGCAGATCCAAGAGGCAAGTTATGACTTTAAAATACCTATGTTAGAGATGCTCTATGTTATATTTGTAAAAGAGTCTAGAAGAGTCCAAATTATATTTTAATAAGTGTGAATTTTTTTCAAAAGTCCTATATATATATGGGTGTTCTTCCCCCATTTTGTACACAATAAATATTACAAGTTTTAGTGCTATTATAAAGTTTTATTTTATACCAATATTTTCTTCCACCATTTTTCTTTTCAATTTATATTTTCTTCATTTTCAAATTAGTTCTTCATAACTAGTTGGCCCACCACCATTAATTCAACAAAGTGGTAACAGAGCGTACTTGGAATATCCAACAAAGGGGTCAACACGGTATGGTTCAACATGTGGGGGCTGGTGAGGAATAACTGGATGGTCATCAGTTTGAGCCAGACATATTTCTTTTGATCGATGTAGAATCAATATCTAGTAGCACCATCAATAGAAGAAAGACGTTCAATACAGTTTCATCAGTTACAGGTTAATAGTACACCTTCTATGAACATTGAACACTCATGTAAAAGATGTATAATCAGGTTAATAGTACATGACTTTTATGAACATTGAACACTCATGTAAAAGATGTATAATAGAGAAGCCATAGATAATGATGGCACAGTTTTTACAGGTCTCTCGGAGACCAACTAGACTAGCCCAATGCACACATCCTTTCCTCATAGGTAGGAAGTCGTTCTACCGTTGGCGGGTCAAGAAATTTGTGGATGATTGGTCCATTAGTCTCTCTCAATCCGTAGTTTTAGAAAGAAGGTTGGTGAAAGACAAATGGTAACCACAGTCTATGAGTCTTAACAGTCAACATAAATGAAGGAAATTTGGGGAGGAGATTAATTAAGGGAGTCTGAGCTAAATGTAATCTTCCTGGATTATGGGAGGGGACATTGACATTGAACAATTTTCACAAGAAAGAAATGGAGGAGAAGGGAGTAAGGAGGAAGTGCAACAGCTAACTTTGATAAGAAGTTCAGAAGACTCCGTAGTCGTATCAAAAACTGGTAATATCAGGCCTTCGAAAGCATAAATTGTAGAGAAGGAATTAACACATAAATACCGATCGAGGTTCAAGGAAAAAAAAACACTGGAAAACTCAGTAGGGTTAAGTTCATTAAGCTACAAGGGTTGAGGGAGGAGATACAACTAGTTTATAAAGAGGAAGAAATAATGTGACGACAACGTTCAAGAATCAAATGTTTAAAGAAAGGAGATATTAATAGCACTGCTTTCTACCATAGGGAGGCTAGTAGCAAATGTAAGAGCAACAATATACATAATCTTGGAAGGAGTTGAAAGAATTGGGGGCGGATAAGGCTCCAGGTCCGGCCGAAGGCATATTCTACCAAGTCATTAGGGACCTTCTTAAAGCAGATATCATGGAACCCTTATGAAGAACTTTAGGAAGAAAACAAGAAACAAACAGATTCTGTTGGAAATAAACTTGATTTTGCGATAATATTTTGAGCCCAACAAATTAATCCACTACCATTGGGCTTTGTCCATTAGGCCCATTTTAGTTTTGAGTTTAGTCTATGTTCTAGGAACTTCTTTGCCTAGAAAGTTCATGAAAAATATCTATGTTCTAGAGATATCTTAATATTAATTGTAAAAGAGTCTAGAATAATTTCATACTATATTTAATAAGTGTGTATACTCTTCCAAGAGCCCTATAAAAAGGGTGCTCTCCTCTCATTTTGTACACAACAAAAATTAAGAAGCTTAGTGCTATTATAAAATTTCTTCTCTTCCATTCTTCTCTTCCACCAAATCTTCTCTCTATACTTTTCTCCCACTCCAAATTTTCTCCTCCTAGCTAGTTGGTCCACCACAATTCCAACAAACTGGTATCAGAGCGAGGCGTTTCGAGGTCGAAGATGGCAAGCGAGATGACCCCCTTCCAAGTTTCCGTCCTCAACAAGAGCAACTATGTCAATTGGAGCATCAAGATGAAGGCTTTGCTAGGAGCACAAGATGCATGGAGGTCGTCGAAAAAGGTTATAATGAGCCACAAGATGAGGTTTCATTATCGCAAGCTCAAAAGGAGTTGTTGAAATCTTCAAGAAAGAGGGACAAGAAAGCTCTCTTTCACATCTACCAAGCCATGGATGATGATGCATTGAGTTGATTTCAAGTACAACAACCTCCAAAGAAGCATGGGAGAAACTTCAAATTTCTTGCAAAAGAGAGGATAAAGTGATGAAGGTACGCCTCCAAACTTTAAGAGGTAAATTTGAAGCTTTACATATGAAAGAGTCCGAAACTACTCCGGACTACTTTGCTAGAGTTTTAGCCATTGCTAATCAAATGAAAAGAAATGGTGAAAGCATGACCAACACTCGAGTGATGGAGAAAATTCTTCACTCTTTGCTTCCACAATTTGAGCATATCGTTGTAACTATTGAAGAAACTAAAGACTTGGAGACCATGACTATTAAGCAACTTAAGGGTTCATTACAAGCCTATGAAGAAAGGAAAAAAGCGAAAACAAGATACATTGGAGCAAGTCCTTCAAACAAAGCTCACTTTCAAGGAGAAAGAAGAAAGCTTCACCAATCAAAGAAGTCATGGCCGAGATCGTGGAAGAGAGGAAAGAACTCATTACAAGACATTCATCAATGGAGAAAGAGGCAAAAACTATCATACAAGAGGACGTGGAAGAGGAAGCTTCACAAGAAGATATGGAAGTCAAAGATATGATAAATTACAAGTTGAATGCTATAATTGTCATAAACTTGGACATTATGCATCAGAATGCAGAAACACAACTGGACATGTTGAGGAAAAAGTCAATATGTTGAAGAAAAAATACAAGAGAACTCAACTCTATTGTTTGCACACAAAGAAGAAGAAGAAGAAGAAGAAGAAGAAGAAGAAGATATAAACACATGGTATCTTTACACGAAGGAAAACAACCATATGTGTGGAAGCATAAACATCTTTATGGATCTTGATGAGTTCTTTGATAATTATATCACTTTTGAAGATGATCTAGAAACACCGATGAAAAGAAAAAGAAGTAAAGAAGAAATCATTCAAGAAATTGATACTAGTGGAGACATTGTGTCAAATGAAGAAAGCTCGCCACAACCGGATGTCCAAGAATCAAGTTATGACTCGGTTTCTCTCTTGGAAGAAGAAGATAAAGTGCAAACACGTGAAAAAGTACAAGAGTCTGTTACTCTGCTCATGACATCAATATTGTCACGTCCCGACCCGGAATCACCCGAATCATCGTCCTCGCAGGGGACGTGATGCCGCACGAGCCTGGAGTTGCGCTCGTGCCACTACAAAAAAAGAGGCCTTTTGTGACGACACTATTAGATACGCTCATTTAAAAAGTCCTAAAAGATGAATATTTGGGACGATTATTAACTTTGTAATAAAAGAAAATATTATTTTGGACGGATTTGTAAATAGACTAGTTCATTTGAAACTACGAAATTATTTCGTCCCAAAAAAGTCTGGACGAAAAAGAACAATAATATGCGGCCAAAATTTTGCTAACCTCTCATTTTGGTTTGTTCTTTGGATCCTCATCCAAGGGTTCATATCAAATACCTAATATATCTCCTCTTTTAAACAAGCAGCCATCCCAAACCTTGCCTATCATTTTCTTCCTCAAGCTCAAGAAAAATTCATCCCTAATCCTAATCTATTTCTTCCTCTCCCCCATAAATCTCCATAACAAAAGCCCTAACCCTAAACTTCATTTACTCTTCATCCTAAGCTCCAACCCCCTTTCACTACTCATCTTCCTCCTCCATATCTGGTTCTGGGGGTCTAAAAGGAGGCTAGGGGATTGGGAGAGGCGAGGACGGCAGGAAGGAGGCGAGGCTGGTCTACAAGATGTTGTTCATATGGAGGGAGGTAGCATTGACACACCTGGCGGCGGAGAGAAAGGGGATGAAGGAGGACGACGACCTGTTGAAAGGGCGTAAGAGAAGTTCTTGTTAGGGTTTGGCAAGGGAAGAAGAAAGAGGGTTATTTTGAAGGTGATCGAGATCGGGCATCGCCAATTCATGTCAGTCCGGTACACTCCTTTGTAATTTGTATCAGTGAGTACACTTTTTTTTTATTTCTTTTGTGTTAGAAGATAATTCCCTCTTTCCAATTTTAGTTTTTAGAGCATTCGTCATCTATGTACATGATTAGGGGTTTATGGAGTAGCTGGCATTAAAAATATATTCTAATTGAAAATCATGGCTTAGTTCTAAAAATTGGAACTGTTCTAAATATTTTTGAGAATGAAAAATGATAGTGCTTCAACACAAGTAGAACTATTTGTCAAACCATTTAATTCAAAAGTTGTTTAATTCAAAACAACTCATACTTTGCTATAGTTGAAGAAGTCAAACATCTAAGTCATTGTTTTAGAAGATTGACAAACCCTTCCAAGATCTTTAGCAGATAAGATAATGAATTTTATACAACCTTATGTAGACTTCACTGAATATGACAATTCGGATAAGTTGTAATCAAGATCTTAGGTCAGTTGTTGACTAAAATCTTAAATATTTAGATGATCGAGATACATGTTTCAATATATTAATTTACCTTATTGGCCCAAATTTTTATAATAAATACTGGATACAAGTCATAAATATCAGATTAATTAACTATGATAATGAAATAACCTGTCATTTAAGAAAATGTTTAGTTTTATTAGTATTGCTACTAGATTTGAAACATTGGATACACTACTCTCATCTTCCTCTAAAAATAGAGAATATTAGAAATTAACTAATCCTATCATCACAGTATTTATGTAAACTTTTGATTTTTATTCCTGCGGCATATGAGTCAATTTTGGAAACCTCAACTAGAACTGGATTATGATGTTAGAATTTATCAAAAAATTCAAATTAGGATGCTTGTGTGCGTTACTAATATGAATTTTGTAGTTTCTACTTTATTCAATCTATAAGACATGATCATATAGACAAACATGTTGCATATGCCTACTCAACTTTCCAATGTGCTTAAAAAGACGCACCAAATGTCTCCACTAAACACACAGGTTGTAGAGTAGCACACTTTCACAAAGAAAAGAAATGTTACAATGTAACAAATATTAGGCCTGTCACTTGACATGAGGGTCAGCAAGCACAAAATCTTTAGTTCAGATTAGTCTAGGCTCAAAAAAAATTAGAAGAGGGATGTGTCTATTGTAATATAAAGATTCTTATGAACTCTGATATGGAAATGGACATAAAAAACTTTAATGACAAAAATTCTATGGAGTTGCACGCAAGTACCCCCCCCCCCCCCCCACCCCCCAAATATTTTTCTGATTTGGGCCTATGTGATATTGCACATGCTTATTGGGACAACCAACCAAACTGCACAGACTTAATGAGATTTCTTTATCACAGTTTTAATCATATAATCAAAGGGTTTACTCCATCTAATTATACACTTTGGACATTACATTCATTTGATGAAATTTCTACGTAGTTTCGACTCCTTCCATGGTTATGCTTTGTCTTGTTAGAGTGAAGGAACAAACAATAACAAACTACTACCAACGAACTGCCAATAGATGTATAATGATGGAATTCCTATTCATGATAACCATATCCCTTAACTATGTTATCATATATTTTTCAGGAGCTTCCAATAGATTTATCTCCAATTTTGAACTAAAAATAAAATTAAAAATAGAAAGTAATTCTACTTTTTGCAAATTTCTAAATATATTTACGAACTGCCATAAGTCTTTAGCAATTTTCATAAATCAGTCATGGCAGTAGAGAAGCATAACGAGGCGACGACGGATGATGTAGAACACATCTTGATTTTTGCATAAATGTCATTTGCCATCGGTTTCAAGTTTCTATAACATTCACCATAGCAAAGGGTCTAACAACTTATAATGTTGGTAATAGAACTTGTTGAAAAATGAAAACTTATAACATGCAAAAAAAAAGTTTTCTCGATGACAATATTACTTCTATAAATTCCAGTATGAGTAATAGTCAACAGTATTACTTTTATAAATGCTAGTATGAGTAATATACGGAACATAATGTTTATATTGCTACATATTACAATATTTTACTACTTCATGACAGCCTTCATGTATGCTTTGAGCCCAAGAATAGCATGTGCATAGACATACACATTTAAAGCTTTCTTATTTAAGATTATAGTCACAAATTTGAGCCTTCAATAGCTTAATTATCCTATTATAATTATAGGTAATATATTAAAAAATTAGGTGCTCGATGTATCAGTGTATTATGAATTATAAAGTTGCAGGAATTATATTATCTCTTTAGAAGTTCCAAACTGCAGTATCTCTAGGACAACAGACTTATGTAAACATTGTAGTATATATATATGGTCATGGTATTCTCATATGCACTGCCATAAATTGTATACATAAGTTTGTTTAGTTTATGTCTAAACATTGTACACACCGGGTCATGGTATTCTTATATGAGTTGCCATTTTATATATATATATATACGGCCTTTTGTTAACTGATTATTTTTTACTCATATTTGCAGGACTTTCAAAAGAGTTTTGAGCTAATTTTTACAAATGATGGGTGATGTCGCTTAATGAGAAAGCATTTTCGGTTTACTTTGGGTTTGTTTTGTAAATGATGGTAGATGATGCTTAATAATGTAAAGCATTTTAGATTTATTTTGTAAATGATGGTAGGTGAACGCTTAATGATGTAAAGCGTTTTGAGTTCATGTTATAAATGATTGGAGGACGCTCAATGATGTAAAGCACTTTAGTTTCCATTAATTTGTAAACGATTGGATATGACATTAAAGATGTTTGATAAATACCTTTTTTTGTTAATGTACTTTAGAGTTTACAATATGCATTTGATCTTAAATAGTTAGTTATATATGGTTTTTGTCATATATGTATTTTAGTTGTACGTTTTATAGGAAGGACATGGGAACAATAAGTTTATAATAAATGTGACAGTTGCTGTAAGGTTTTGGGACGGATTTATAATTGTCCTAAAAGAGAATTGTATTCTTTTGTGACTATTCTCCTAAATTATTAGGACAATTTTAATCCGTCATTTAACAACATTTAGGACGGTAATATTCGTCCTTTAAGTTTTTCCACGCCACCCTAATAGCACCGTTTAAATCCGTCCCAACTATCATCCCAAATAATATTTGGGACGATATAGGCTCTTTTTAAAACGGTTTTTGGTTGTTCCAAAAGGTCACTTTTTTTGTAGTATGCAAGGCAAGATGACAAGTTCTCAAATGGTTACCTTTGAGTTGATATTAACAACGAAAGAAAAACAGAGTATACGAAACAATTCTCTTTATTGATATTCGAACTGAGATTTACAAAGGCTTTCGATAGCCCAACAATATATGCCAGATTGGCTACAACACTCAGGTTCTCTCTTGTCCTGTAAGCCTCCTGAATTTTCGGGATTTATTTTTGAATTTTCTAAATGAATTATTATCGATAATTTATTTTTATTTAATTAATTTTGATCATTAAATGCTCTTTACCGTGACTTGGATTTCTAGAGCATTAGGGATGCCAGCCTCTGGAAACTTTCTTCTTGAAGTTTGTAGTAGACGAGATTATCTTCATGTTGATATATCGTGTCCCACTCGAACTTGTTCCCTTGTGCTCCATTTGCTTCGCGCAACTTTCGGGTCAATTTAGACCAATTTATCGTCTGCCCTAATTCGTGACTTAACTTCCAATTTAATTTTCGGACCCGACATCGGTCCAATCCAGTCGACCCAATATATGGCCCTGGCCTGTTTTGAGTCTACTATGCACGTGCCACTTGCGTGCCATCAAATTGATCTTCCTTGTGCTCATCGAAATCCAATTCCGGATATACCGTTGAGTTCGTATCGTCATTCTGGACTCGTTGACATATAATTTGCTGAGTTTTGAGGATATTGACTCCGACATGCTTTTCCGTGCAAATCGGATTCCAATATCCGGGTCAATGGACCAATCTGAGATCTGGTCATCGGAATCCAATTTTGGATATACCGTTGAGTTCGTATCGTCATTCTGGATTCGCGAACATATAATTTGTTAGGTTTAGTACACTTTTATTTTGGCACGTTTTTTGGTACAAAGTGGGTCCGATACGGATACCATTTTGATCCGAAATTATCTTTTTGCCCTTGTGTCCAAATTGGACTTATGGATAGGCTATTCTAGCTATTTTGACCATTCTGGACACGTTGGTGATGGTTGTTTCACCATCCGACAACATCTGTAGGTTTTTATCCTATTATTATAATCTTTCTCCTTTGGTTGTATTTCGAGATCCATCGATTCCAGTGATTTCACAATTACTGAAATTGATATGTTGACCTTGTGGATGTTTATAGAGACTAGCCTTGATCCTGTAGGATCGTTGAGCACCTCTAGAGGGGGGGTGAATAGAGTGCGTGTGTGCAGCGGAAAATAATCACCAATTAAAAAATTAAACTATGGCAGATATGTAAGAGACAGTAAATAAAGATAGGAGAATCAAACTCAGTGACACAGCGATGTATACTGGTATCCCTCTGAGAGGACTAATCCAGTCTCGAGTACTCTTGCTCGATGTTAATCCACTATGGCACAAGCTTTAACTGAGAGCTTGCAATCTCTTACAACACCGTGCTTGGTGACAAGCGCACGACCGGCTTCACAACACCGTGCTTGGAGGCGAGCGCACGACCGGCTCCACAACAGAAAAGTTGTTGAAACTCAAACGACCTCTTACAACTCTTGAGTAACCAAAAGACTCTAAATCAACTCTGATAGCACTGGCTTTTGGCTAAAAGATGTGTAGGTGAGATTTGAAAATCTTAGATCGTTTAGAAAACAGTTGAATAGTAGAGAAGAGAAGATGAAGAATGAATTGATGATTTGAAGTGAAAAGTTCTTCTCTATTTATAGGTGTTTTCACCAACCGAACTCGGGCAGAACTCGGGCAGAGTTCGGGTGCAAATATCTCGCAAAATAGACGTTGCTCGCAGATTTGGAGGCAACTGAAGTTTGAATACACACTGACCGAACTCGGTCAGAGTTCGGACCGAACTCGGCTCGGAGTTCTGTCAGGAGATATTTTAAAATTCTTTTGTAAAAAAACAGTTTTCAAACTGGTTTTTGGTTATTTGTAAAATCATTTGAAAAGAATATTTTCGAAATATGATTTTGTAATATTTGTAATCGAAAATACGAAAGGGTAAAAATAGGATTCTAGAAATGAGGACAATTTTAACCCTAAGCCAGTATTACCATAATTGATTTCACAAAGTAATTCCTAGACTCAATAAAATGTAAAATACAGAATAAAAGTAGAAAAGAGTCTTCAGAAGATTTTGATGACTTTGACACATTGATTTATGCAGTACATCGTCCGTTGAATATGATTTCATGCATCCTGAAATAGTTAGCAGCATTTTCTATATTTTGTGTATTGACTAAAGTATATGTTGATTATCGAAATCGGGTGTGACCGTGGAATGGGCCAACAATCTCCCCCATTTTGATAATTGACAAACTTGTATCTATACCAAAATATATTTATATCAAATAGAACAAAATAACAAAAATACCTGAAAATTGAATTGTTTTTGTTTTGGATATGGTATACTCTTTTTCTCCCCCTTTGTCAAGTAGTAAAATGAATAGGCTCCCCCGTAAATCATGAAGCCAACAATAGAATAGACACGACAAAGTGAAGTAAAAAGAAGTAATCATAGCATAGACAACTGGAATAAAATGAACTATAATAAACTGAAATATCATAGAGGTTCCACTAATAATCCAAAAAATACAACTGATAAAGTCTAACTGAAACAGTTTAGACATGAAATAAAAATAAAACTACTACATAAACTGCATCAACTAAATCAAAACTAAATCCACTATCCCATGGCTGAATCCATATCACAACGCTGGGTCGTCCGCACCGGGAGGATCATGAGGGAAATAGGCAGTGGTCGGGTCGAAATACTGAAAAGTGACCTCATCAGTAAAACGAGGACCAGGGAAAGCCGGGTGTGGAAGGATAGTGAGTGGACGGACTGGATCCTGAACCAGGCTGTAGTGGAGATCGGCAATACTGTTTCTCAGCACCTGGGCCTGAGAAATGTGCCGAAACTCGGAGTCCTGATAATGTTGCGTGGAAACGGCAACGAAATCATCAAACCGCTGGTAGAATGCCTGATCAAGTCCTGGGGCAGGGGCCAGAGCAGGATGAGCATCAGCTGGAGGGGCCTCAGCATCAGGGACAGCAGGAGCAGCACCAGGAGGTTGAGAAAACCGACGAGAGCGGGTCAACTCAACAGGTGGAGAAGAAATGGCACACGTTTCGAGATCAATCTCAAAACGTCGAAAAATACTAGCTAGGTGCATAGGAAAGACTAGGTTCCTACCTGCATTCTTGCATCTTGATCTTGATCTGTCATACGGACTGCTCTTCTTGGTAGCTGGACAGTCCTTCTTCATGTGCCCTGACTTCTTACATCCAAAGCATATGGTTTCATCTTCATTGCTTTCTTGGACGTCTTTCTTCTTTCTGCTTGTAAACTTTAGGTACTTTCTGAAGTTCTTCACAAGTAGGGCTTGTTCATCACCACTTGAGGATTCTTCATCGGAATCATTGTATGTCGGCTTTCTTGCATGAGCTTTGAAGGCAATAGTTTTCTTCTTTGGTGTTGCTTCTTCAAAATCTTGCAAGTCGAGTTCATGGGTCATGAGCTTGCCCATCAAAGTTTCCAACGACATTGTGGTGAGGTCGTTTCCTTCAATAATTGCTGTGGCCTTTGGATTCCAATTCTTTGTTAGAGCCCGCAGCACCTTTCTAATCTTCTCGTGATTGCTGTAATCTTTACCAAGAGATTGCAGAGGATTAGTTGTTGGTCCATTCCACGGTCACACCCGATTTCGATAATCAACATATACTTTAGTCAATACACAAAATATAGAAAATGCTGCTAACTATTTCAGGATGCATGAAATCATATTCAACGGACGATGTACTGCATAAATCAATGCGTCAAAGTCATCAAAATCTTCTGAAGACTCTTTTCTACTTTTATTCTGTATTTTATATTTTATTGAGTCTAGTAATTACTTTGTGAAATCAATTATGGTAATACTGGCTTAGGGTTAAAATTGTCCTCATTTCTAGAATCCTATTTTTACCCTTTCGTATTTTCGATTACAAATATTACAAAATCATATTTCGAAAACAATTGTAGGATCGTTGAGCATCCAAGACATCATAGTTTTTGGAACGGAGAAAGGAATTCCAAAATGAATGTGATAAAGAGCAGAAAGTTCCAAAAATGTAACTTCATCGGTAGAGCCTTTCTTCGGAAGAAGGGCCGAGAAAATCATACGATGAAGCTCGTAAAAAGTTTGGTTTAGATGTCTAGAAAAGATTCTCCGGGGAGGAGGAGTAGGGTGACAAATCAATTCCCTAAAGGAAGCTAAAGTGACATCGGCAGGGAATTGAACATGGTGGATGTCAACAAGTGCATCACCAAGATCAGGAATGTGAAAATATTCACTGATATCGGTGGCGCTAAATTCTAATTCCTGTCCAGCAATGCAGGAATAGAAATTCTCGTTTTGTTTTACTTGCAAATTGCAGTAAAACATATGGACTGCATTGTCGTAAATGCTATCTTGGACCTCGAAAAAGTCACGGAATCCAAGTTGATCAAAAACATGAGCATATTCAAAGAAAGTTGTAAAATTGACGAAGGCTCCAGCACAAATACGACGAAGAGAGAAAAAATCAAACCAAAGATCGGAGAAGTCTTTGTCGGGAAACAAAGTGCTATCATATTCCTCGGGATCTCTAGGTTTGGCTGGACTGAAGAGACTTGCCGGAGTGTAGTCGGATGAGGAGGAAGCACCTTGAGAAAAATTTCCTCGTTGACGTTTCGGAGCCATGAGGAAGAAGATCGCCCACTTGAACTTGTCGATTCCTTGCAAAGAAGGAGGAGGAAGGATTTCTAGTAGGAGATGGAAGTATTCCACGTTTTGGTGTGGAGAAAAAGTGGAAGAAAGAATGAATTAAATAGGTGCTAGGGCCGGCTATTCGGTTCTGGAACCATCACAGCGCCGACCGAACTCGGTCCGAATTCGGTCCGAACTCGGTCAGAGTTCGGGCCGAGTTCGGCCACTTGCATTACCGAGACAATCAAAGCAGTCAGGTAAATAAAGACTGTAAAAAGTAACATTTGACTGGTTTATTAAATAACTGCTATTATTTTCGGGTTAACTATAGGGGTTGTCCCAGCTAACGGTGGTTCACCGGGGAACTCTTAAGTACCGCTTCGCTTCGACCGTAGCCGTGGTGACAGACATACCCTTTGTAAGTTTGTCCCCAAAAATAATTTTCATTAAATAATAAATTGTCAAGTTATAAATGCAGTTTTAATTATCATATGTTTTAAGAATCCGAGAATTCAAGAATGCCGAGCTCACGCCTCAAGATGTTAAAACGGTCTTCAGCCAATGGTTTAGTGAAAATATCAGCTAGTTGATGTTCAGTATCAATAAATTCTAAGCAAATATCCCCGTGTTATTGATGATCACGTAAAAAATGATGTCTAACTTCTATGTGCTTTGTGCGTGAATGACAGATAGGGTTCTTAGTCAAATTAATTGCACTAGTGTTATCACAATAAATAGAAACATTTGTATAGTGCAGATTGTAGTCCTCTAAGGTTTGCTTCATCCACAAAATTTGAGCACAACAACGTCCTGCGGCGATATACTCAGCCTCAGTTGTTGATAATGCTACTGAATTTTGTTTCTTGCTAAACCAAGAGACTAAGGTCTTTCTTAAGAAATGACATGTGCCACTGGTACTTTTACGGTCCACTTTGCATCCAGCAAAATCCGCATCCGAGTAACCTATAAGGTCAAAGGATTTGGTTTTGGGATACCATAAGCCAACTGTAAAAGTTCCTTTAAGGTATCGGAAGATACGCTTAACGGCACTAAGATGTGATTTCTTAGGGTTTGTCTGATATCGTGCACATATGCAAACACTAAACATAATATCAGGGCGACTAGCAGTTAAATATAATAAACTACCAATCATACCTCGATACTTACGCTGATCAACAGGTTTGCCACTTTCATCAGCATCAAGCTTTGTAGATGTAGCCATAGGAGTCCCAATTGGCTTTACATTCTCGAAGTCGTACTTCTTCAGTATGTCCTTTGTGTACTTGGCTTGGTTGATGAATGTTCTGTTCGAGTGTTGTTTGATTTGCAATCCTAGGAAGAAGTTCAGCTCTCCCATCATGCTCATCTCAAATTCACTCTGCATACACTTGACAAATTCTTGACAGAGTTGTTCATTAGTAGAACCAAAGATAATGTCATCTACATAAATTTGCACTAGAAGTATATCATTATTCATGGATTTAATAAAAAGAGTAGTATCAATCTTGCCTTTTGAAAATCCATTATCAAGTAAGAAGGCGCTTAGGCGTTCATACCAAGCACGAGGTGCTTGTTTGAGTCCATAAAGTGCTTTCTTAAGCTTGAAAATATGATCAGGTTTTTGAAAATCTTCAAAACCAGGGGGTTGTTTCACAAAAATCTCTTCTTTCAAATAACCATTTAAAAATGCGCTTTTTACGTCCATTTGAAAAAGTTTGAAATCATTAAAACAAGCAAAAGCGCAAAACATGCGGATGGCTTCTAGTCTAGCAACAGGAGCATAGGTCTCATCATAATCAATTCCTTCTTCTTGATTATAACCTTGTGCAACTAGACGTGCTTTGTTGCGTAGAACTTGTCCATCTTCACTAAGTTTATTTCGGAATACCCATTTGGTACCAATTATCGATTGACCAATAGGTTTAGGAACGAGTTCCCAAACTTGGTTTCTCTCAAATTGATTAAGTTCCTCTTGCATGGCAGAAATCCAAAATTTATCAGAAAAAGCCTCATCAACATTCTTAGGTTCTATTTGTG
Organism: Iris pallida; assembly: GCA_029216955.1. Taxonomy (NCBI): domain Eukaryota; kingdom Viridiplantae; phylum Streptophyta; class Magnoliopsida; order Asparagales; family Iridaceae; genus Iris; species Iris pallida. The sequence goes on from JANAVB010033219.1 coordinate 1,619,015, forward strand.
AAATAAATGCTACATTAGCTGCTACTTCAGAATCTCTAAGAGATGAACGAGTACTTACACCTTTGGATACATCACCTATTATGAGAGTTTCTGGATGATCTGGTTTGAATCTCAATGATTCGAATCTTTGGGTCATACCTTTCACAAGGCTCTTCTCAGTTCCTGCATCTTCGGAACTTTTATCAGTTCTTGCCTCTTGGGTAGGATCTTTCTCAGAACTCTTCTTTGTCTTTGTAGGTGCATCTTCATCATCACTGTCGCTAGATCTATGACTATTCAACTCATCAAAGGTAACATTAATACTTTCTTCAACAATCAAAGATCTTTTATTAAAAATTCTATATCCCTTACTCTTAGCAGCATATCCGAGAAATATCCCGTCATCTGCTTTGGAGTCGAACTTACCCAAGTTATCCTTGGTGTTCAGGATGAAACAGCGACAACCAAAAACTTTAAAATAAGAAATGTTTGGAATTCTTCCAAACCAAAGCTCATATGGTGTTTTCTTCGAGATAGGTCGAATTAACACCCTGTTTAAAATATGACAGGCTGTACTAACAGCTTCTGCCCAAAAATATTTAGGAAGATTATGCTGATTAAGCATGACTCTAGCCATTTCACTTAGAGTACGGTTCTTCCGCTCCACAACACCATTCTGTTGGGGAGTTCTAGGACAAGAAAATTCGTGGTAATATCCACTATCATCACAAAACTTTTTGAAATCAGAATTTTCGAATTCGCCACCATGATCACTTCGGATACGAGTAATCATGAAGCCTTTTTCGTTTTGTACCTTTTTATAAAATATCTGAAATTCAAAAATAGCATCACTTTTGTTTGATAAAAAGTAAACCCATGTAAAACGAGAGAAATCATCAACAATGACAAAAGCATAGAGTTTACCGCCAAGACTAGCGACTCTACTTGGACCAAATAAATCCATATGAATCAACTGCAAAGGTCTCGAAGTACTTACAGCGTTGATGGATTTAAAAGAAGATCTATGTGCTTTGTTCTTTTCACAGTCAGCACATACCATGTCTCTCTTGAATGAAATTTCTGGGAGTCCTTTTACCAACTTCTTTGTGTTCAGACGTGAGATAGTATCCATGTTTGCATGTCCTAGTCTCATGTGCCATAGCCAGCTTTCATCTTGATTGGCTACTAGGCACCTTCCTGCATTATTAGTATTCTCCAAAAAGAAAACATAAATATTGTCTTCTCTAATCCCTTTATATACGGGATCACCAGATGACATATCATATATGGTACATTTATCTTTCACAAAATTGATACCATAACCATTATCTGCCAAATGACTTATGCTCAATAGGTTATGTTTCAATTCAGTTACTAGACAAACATCCTTTATTATTGGATAAGGAGAAATACCTACAGTACCATTACCTATAATATCACCTCTCAAGTTATTTCCGAAGGAGACGTATCCTTCTTTCTTCATCGATAGCGTAGCGAATAAAGATGCATCACCAGTCATGTGTCGCGAACATCCGCTATCGAGGATCCATTTGCTTCTAGCATGAGAGGGTTGAGGGTCCACCTACAAAACAAGTAGATGAATCCTTTGGTACCCATTTTCTGAAGGGTCCATGCTGATTAGCTTTAGGTCTCCAGACTAAAGTATGGTTATCAACAAGCTTTCTTGCAAGACAATACTGTGATATGTGTCCGTGTGTACCACAATAAGTGCAAGTCAGTTTAGAACCAGATGTGGTTGAAACTGTGTTCACATGCTTGTTTGGTTTCTTAGAGAACCTATAAGTGAAAGCATGATGATATTCGTGTTTCTTCTGTGCTTTCTTGTTTTTAGTCCTCTTAGGTGTATGCTTTGCATTAGGACTAAAATTAGGCTGTCACAGGCATTTCCTGTTTGCCTAACTTGATTTCTAACTTTTTAGAAATCGCAATAGACTCTTCATATTTAGCAGTCATAACTGAGAGTCTCTGTTCTGTTACTAAGTGCATCCTCTTCTCTGTGTCATACAGTTTTTGCATCTTACCATAATCTCTTTCTTTCTTTTGAATAGTGAGGATAGCCTCATGATAGTCTACCTTGAGTTTGGCTATCTCTTCCGTGTTACCGGTAGTAGACGTCTCTTTAATATCTTGAATAAGATTGGACAGTCTAGCTAACTCGGTTGTGTATGCCTTAATCTCTTTTCGAGATTGCTTATACTTGTCAAGCACATTTTTGTGTTCTTCAAATAAATCGCTAAAGGCGTTTTCTAACTCATCGAAAGTAAATTCATCATATAGAGGGTTTGAAGATACCTTGTCAAATGCCATAAGACAGACATTTGCATTTCCGCAGGGTCTATCCTCTTCTTCAGAATCACTGGCGTCGCTTTCATGCCAGATACTTGTGTTGGCATACTTTCGACCAGTTGTAGCTTTTCTGCTTGATCTTGATCTGTCATACGGACTGCTCTTCTTGGTAGCTGGACAGTCCTTCTTCATGTGCCCTGACTTCTTACATCCAAAGCATATGGTTTCATCTTCATTGCTTTCTTGGACGTCTTTCTTCTTTCTGCTTGTAAACTTTAGGTACTTTCTGAAGTTCTTCACAAGTAGGGCTTGTTCATCACCACTTGAGGATTCTTTATCGGAATCATTGTATGTCGGCTTTCTTGCATGAGCTTTGAAGGCAATAGTTTTCTCCTTTGGTGTTGCTTCTTCAAAATCTTGCAAGTCGAGTTCATGGGTCATGAGCTTGCCCATCAAAGTTTCCAACGACATTGTGGTGAGGTCGTTTCCTTCAATAATTGCTGTGGCCTTTGGATTCCAATTCTTTGTTAGAGCCCGCAGCACCTTTCTAATCTTCTCGTGATTGCTGTAATCTTTACCAAGAGATTGCAGAGGATTAGTTATATCAAGGAAACGAGTAAACATCTGTGTAATTGACTCGCCGGGTTTCATCTTAAAAGATTCATATTCCTGAGTCAGTCTACTAATTTTGGATTCTTTCACTTGGGAAGTCCCTTCATGGGTTACCTCAAGAAGTTTCCAAATTTCGTGAGACGTCTTGCAGGTTGAAACTCTGTTGAACTCGGTTTTGTCAATTGCACAGAATAGTGCATTGATGGCTCGAGCATCAAGACTAGCCTTTGCTTTTTCAGCATCGGTGTACTTGTCATGCGGCTTTTCCATAAGAATACCTTCAACCACTGTAGGTGGTGGTTTCTTATACCCATCAATGACTATTGACCAAAGATCAAAATCTAGAGACTTAAGAAAGAAAGTCATACGTGTTTTCCAGTAAGTGTAATTTGTTCCATCAAATAGGGGAGGTCTATTTGTGGATTGCCCTTCACCGTTGAATATAGATTTCACGGCTGCCATATATACTCTCTAGGGTATGTTATATAAGAATATAACCTGCTCTAATACCAATTGTAGGATCGTTGAGCACCTCTAGAGGGGGGTGAATAGAGTGCGTGTGTGCAGCGGAAAATAATCACCAATTAAAAAATTAAACTATGGCAGATATGTAAGAGACAGTAAATAAAGATAGGAGAATCAAACTCAGTGACACAGCGATGTATACTGGTATCCCTCTGAGAGGACTAATCCAGTCTCGAGTACTCTTGCTCGATGTTAATCCACTATGGCACAAGCTTTAACTGAGAGCTTGCAATCTCTTACAACACCGTGCCTGGTGACAAGCGCACGACCGGCTTCATAATACCGTGCTTGGAGGCGAGCGCACGACCGGCTCCACAACAGAAAAGTTGTTGAAACTCAAACGACCTCTTACAACTCTTGAGTAACCAAAAGACTCTAAATCAACTCTGATAGCACTGGCTTTTGGCTAAGAGATGTGTAGGTGAGATTTGAAAATCTTAGATCATTTAGAAAACACTTGAATAGTAGAGAAGAGAAGATGAAGAATGAATTGATGATTTGAAGTGAAAAGTTCTTCTCTATTTATAGGTATTTTCACCAACCGAACTCGGGCAGAACTCGGACAGAGTTCGGGTGCAAATATCTCGCAAAATAGACGTTGCTCGCAGATTTGGAGGCAACTGAAGTTTGAATACACACTGACCGAACTCGGTCAGAGTTCGGACCGAACTCGGCTCGGAGTTCTATCAGGAGATATTTTGAAATTCTTTTGTAAAAAAACAGTTTTCAAACTGGTTTTTGGTTATTTGTAAAATCATTTGAAAAGAATATTTTCGAAATATGATTTTGTAATATTTGTAATCGAAAATACGAAAGGGTAAAAATAGGATTCTAGAAATGAGGACAATTTTAACCCTAAGCCAGTATTACCATAATTGATTTCACAAAGTAATTCCTAGTCTCAATAAAATGTAAAATACAGAATAAAAGTAGAAAAGAGTCTTCAGAAGATTTTGATGACTTTTACGCATTGATTTATGCAGTACATCGTCCGTTGAATATGATTTTATGCATCCTGAAATAGTTAGCAGCATTTTCTATATTTTGTGTATTGACTAAAGTATATGTTGATTATCGAAATCGGGTGTGACCGTGGAATGGGCCAACAGATCCTATTTGACCATGGTTGATTGCTTTGACTGAACGTCGAAGTAGAGTCAACATTGACCTAGGTTCGACTAGTTTTGACCTTGGTTGACCATAGTTGACTAATTTGACCAAAAGTCAACCGGAAGTCAACCGTAGCCTAAAATTGATTAGAACATGACCGAAGTTGACCACTTGACCCAAAGTCAACTGTTAGTCAACATTAGTCAAGTTTGACCTAGAGTTGACCAGAGTTGACCAGTTGACCCAAAGTCAACCCTTAACTTGCCTTTACCTAGTTTGACTTAGTATGACTTGATTTTACTTATAACCCTTATATTGATACAGTATTCCACCTATAGGTCCTCAAGGCATTGTTCTAGGACTCAGTTGACATATTCTACCAGATCGCAGGCGAGTACATTCTCTGATAATATTTCTGTTTTATGATATCGTCAATGTTTCTTGTATTTAGTGTAGATATCCTTGTTCTCTTGACACATTGTTCACACAGATTGGTATTTCTCTGGATCCCGTCATGAGATGTTATTTCTCGCTTTTCTTGGTATATCTTGTACAAGTCTTTCTTGTTCCTTGTGCATTGTATAGACACGATTCCTGCGAATGCTAGCTATCCTCTCAGAGAATCGCGTGTCATGATGTGGCATGGTTGGATCCACTATACTAGTCGGGGACGTGGAGTATTAGTATAGATATATGGTCAAAGCCTATTGTGCACCTCTTATGCACCTATTGATTGTGAGTATTAATCATACACCTCACATATGGTTAGCCAGGCCTGTTATTATTGTGCAAGTTTCCAAGCCGGCCACATGTTGTAGCTATTACTCACACACCTAGATAGATGATTCTTGATTCTTGTACATGGCATGATCAGTTTTACTTGCCTTGTTCTAGCTCTAGATTTACAGCTTACCTTGCCATGATACTCACATGTACATTTCGTGATTTCCTTGTATAGCCTCTCTATTTACTGGTATATTTTTAATATCGTCTAACTAGAACTGTTATTTGAGATTTGTGCTCGTTCCATCCTAACTGGATATGTAGTGCCCCGTCCCACAAAGTCAATCGGAGGAATTGAAACGCCGACGGCGTTCGAAATTAGCCTTGTAACGGCTACTTGAAGGCTCGCTCGGTCGAGGCGACTCCTCGCTCAGGTGGGGTAGTTTCGGTGAACTTGCCTCATCTTAGCCTTCACTTAATAACTCGCTTGTTTTCAACTTGTACAAGTAGGCTAATATAAAAGCTACGAATGCACATAGCTAAGAAAATAATTCCGACCCGTCGGAATGTCTTAGAACATGGAAAATGGTCCCACGGTTTGCTTAGAAGTCGGCTCAGCGTGCTTTCAAATGACACTCGATCCTTCGATCCCGTGGCTTGGAAGAAGGAAGTTGGCTTAAGTTGCTAAGTTGTCCCGACACTTGAAATAGCCTAAGTCATAGGCGTCGCCTGCGTGAATGCTTGATACAGCATGCACAGTCCCGTCGTTTTGCTCCAACACTCGAATCAGCCTAAGTCATAGGCGTCGTCCGCATGAATGCTTAATAAAGCATGCACAGTCCTGTCCCGCAAGGCTTGGCATAGCCTTCGCACGTTCCGCAAGTTAAGTCGTCTTGTACGGCTTGTTGGCCTAAGTCTAGGCACCCGAGAAATTGGTTGTTCAAGTCGAACGAGTGCACGGCATGTTCCCTCGATGCGAAGCTCGGCGTAGCCATTGCTCGTTGAGTCTTTGTCCGAATAAGTTAGACAATAGTTGTGTTGGGCTATCAAAGCGATTTCTAGCACTGTTCTGCTCTATCTACGATTGTCAAGTCGCGTAGTCCCTTGAGAACAAGGCTCGTCGTATAAAGTATATGACTTGAGCGTTAGCATCGCCTAGAGAACCAGGTCTGTCTAAGGCACGAGCTACGGTCGGTTTAATAAAAAGATTGCCACGAACAAAGGAAGTCCACGCGACTGGTTGTCGCCGAGATCAGTCCCGCTACTTGGGAGTCTCTTTAAGCCTTGATAAGTTTTGCACACGAGATCAGTCCCGCGACTTAGGATTCTCGCTTAGTCTTGATAAGTCCCGCACACGAGATCGGTCCTGCGGCTTGGGAGTCTCGCTATGTCTTGAAAGGAAACACACGAGATCGGTCCCGCGGCTTGGGAGTCTCAATAGAAAGAGGGAAAATATGGTCATGTTAAGGAAGGGCTGGATAGATCGAGTCGAGACTTGCATGGTCATTGGACAACTTGTCGACAAAGTGTAGTCTTCTCGAATGATCGCCGGGGCACCGGGATCATGTCGTCCCGGGGGAAGCACGTTGCGCCTCAAGGTAGGATGCTGGATAACCGCATGGGAGATTCGGCGCCTCCGGGGCTAGCTACCCGCGGAGGGACGGTCCGATATCCCTGAGCCAGTCCAAGATAGCTTGACATTGCTCGTGACCACTCATATAGTTGTGTCGGCAAGAGCGGCAATCCGCGTGTTTGCCTTTGGATAGCGTCAAGTACTAGGACGGCATCGGTCGAATCATGAGACAGTCTAGCACGACATGTACCAAGTCAGCAAGATGTAATCCCGTTAGTGCCAGCCTTGTATCAGCACGAAAGGAATGAGTTATAGCTTATGTCAGCAAGACACGTGCTTCGGCACTAAACAAGGCTTTCGTGTATCGCGTATTGGCTTTCGCGTATCGGCATTGTTGGCCTAAGTTTGCATAAGTTAAGTCGAGTGCCATCACTTTAAGTCGAAAGAACCATAATGTAAAACTTGTCTAAGTCAGGGAGTCGTTAGGTACGACCTCATCTTGAAGCACAAACATGTCTAAGCAAGGTCTAGAGGCACGACCTGCACGAGTCGACCCCTGGATGTCATTGGCACGAGATCAAGTTAAAGTCATGGCACGACCCTGCCGTCCCGAGTCGAAGTTCGGTCAAGTACCTAAGCGATGAGGCACCGCCTCGATCATAATACACGTTGTCATGATAGCACGACTATGTCGTCGCATAACGAGTTGGTCAGGCATCGTGGTCTTAAAACTGATCTTAAGGCAAGACTAGCAAGACAATCAAAAAGGAACTTGTAATGCACAAAGCAAATAAACGTATCGATTTTGTATGGGTGGACGAGGAGCTCACTCTACCAGTACAGTTGAGTACTGACACCCACACAGTTTCCATGTGCAGACACAGGTAGAAGCTCGTGGCGCGGAGCTCGCTTGGACGCGTCGAGGCACGGAGTTCCTTGGCGAGTCGAAGCGTGCGGCCGCATGAACTCAAGACTTATACAGGACATATTGTATCGAGATATGAGAGAGAGCAGAGTGAATTGTAAAATAAGAGAAAAGTGAGCACGAGAGACTTGTAATTTGGCCTTGCGCCCACAAATGTAATCTTGTGTTCAATATCAATAAAAGAGTTTTTTTGAATAACTTGTGTTTGCCTTTAAATTTTCGCTGTAATGTTCAATATTTCTGCTTGGGACTTCTGTGCGACGATCCCGTCGCCGCTGATAAAATCGGCCGTTATGAAACTGCCTTGCACGAGCGAAATCTAGGCTCGTGCGGCATCACGCCTTAGCGAGGACGATCGCTCCTATGGGAGCGGGGCGTGACAAAATGGTATCAGAGCACGGCTTTACGTCCTTGGACTTCACGTCGAATTTCTCAGTTTTGAAAGCTCGTTGTTGGAAAATAAGTGTGCGCTCTCTCTCGAATGTCCCTCGGTATGTCCATACAATAAGTCTAAATATTTTCAAAAGCTCGTACAAGCGTTCACTCGAACGCATCGCTAGGCCATCGTCGGACACATTGGTAGGCCTTTGTGTCGAACGGTGTCAAACTTGTTTTGAATGAAAACACGTGTTAAAGTTAGCAAAGTCGCGTGCATGTCTAACTAGTCCAACGTCGACCTTAACAAGTGAGCGTGCAAACTCGGATATAGTCCGTACAGGATGGCTATGCACATGGCCTTTTGGCTAAGTTGTGCCGCGCGTCGCGTACCTCGACTTTTGGTGCAAACGAGTTATGAGTGATATCAAGTACCGCTCGGTCGGGAACGAAGTTACACTTAGAGTGTCTATCGATAGGAACGCTATCGAGTTAACGCCTAGGCGTGCACGAAAGATTATTTTGGATTTTAAGGAAATAGTGCGAACGACTTAGTACGTCGATACGACGTGAGCGATTACACTAGGGATTCGTCGAACGAATCCAAAAGATGTCTTACCGAATGACACGAACGTGATTGAGGACTAGATCGGATGGCTCGAATCCAAGTGGTGTATGGTTTGTCTTAGAAATCATTCGAGCAAAATTGAGGATTACGAGTAACGGCGAGTATGTCGGCGAGGCGATGCGGTCGCACAAAGCCTTAGAACGTGTCACGCTTAGTTGATCGTGACTTCGTGTGTCTCGAACGAGCATCTCGTTCGGACAACTTATGAATGGGCAACGCAAGTTAGAAAACAATTCGGAATGATGAATAAAAATATATGTCTTGATCGAGGAAAGCTTAGAGGATCGTACTTATGATTTCGGATTCGATCGAATGGAATTGTGGTATATCCAGTTCGGACAATAACATCAGTCGCATGACTCAAAATTGGTTGCAAAGGAAGATCGTCAGGTTACGCATATCGTCGATGGTATTGAGGCGTATCAAAGATTGATATGCGATAACTCGGGGGTACTCTGACTCGGCGAATGACGATCGTACAAATGTCATTGTTCCGATGGATGCTATACTCGGGATATTGAAATGTGTAGAGGAAAAGATAGACTTGGCTCGAGGATTCTCTAGTTGAATGAATGACGGTCGGACTATCTAATTGAGATCTTGACTCGGATGAAAATAAAATATTTGAATTGCTTCGTCGATAACCACAACATTGACTTTCTTGTCTTATATGAGCGCAACTCCAGCCTCGCACATGCATCATGCCGATTAGGGCAGTCACTCCGCGTGAGCGCTGGTATGGTGATTCATACAGCGGGGGTGATTGAACTTGCATGGCATTGCAATTTGTGTGCTTCGACTTGTGGTTTGACACGAAGGTGGACTCGAAAATGACTTAGCGTGTGTGACGGTCGAATTTGAGGATTACGTAGGTCCAATCCGCGTATCGAGAGTGAAATAGTCTGGACTCAAACAAGAGTTACGCCCCGATAAGAATGATTATTCCGTGGAAGCGTTGTATGGTGATTCATGAACCACCGTGGATGATCGGACTCGCGTGAGATTGGGGCGCAACGTATTGTCAAAGCTAGACGACCTCGTGATCGAATACATGAATTAGTTAGAAATGGTAATTTGAATGGATTTGAATATATACAACGAATGTATTGATGCGAATAAGTGATTGTGCTCGATGTTTAAAAATCTGAGTGACGCGAGCTTGGGTAGAAAATCTCATACTATCGACTTGGTTTGACCCTAGGATTGGGGTCAGTGTTAGCATTATTGTTGGGGAACTATGATTCCAATCCTGACATTGACTTAGCCTTGAGAAATAGCCTAGTGGATAGGCGAGATGCCCTGTTTCAAGTGTTAGCAATCAAAATATTAATCTTGAGGATTGGCATGGACTGAAAGAGTGAATCATGAATAGAAAACCCTGCTCACGAGACTCGGCTGACATACATATATTTCAGGGATGCCTGAGTATGTGCACGATACGACTCGAGTGAGAATGACAAATTCTCTATCATGCGGCTTAGCTGAATGCATGTATTTTGGGGACGCCTGGAATGCGTGCACGATCCAGCCAAGTGATACGATGAGTTCAAGCAAGACTTGAAAAAATGGGAGAGTGTCGAGATCTTGAAATCATGTTAACGGAAAAATTGATAGTCATGAGAGCGTGGCTCGGAATTGAGGAAACGCATAGGCGGAGTGTGCACGATTAAGTCTTGGCCATAGAAATGGTAGGATGGCTTGCCTTCAGGAAAGTCTCGAGGACTAGACTTGTTCTGAGTGGTGTATGTTGTAGTGCCCCGTCCCGCAAAGTCAATCGGAGGAATCGAAACGCCGACGGCGTTTGTCACGCCCCAGAATCAGAATACTGGAGAGCGGGGGCAGACATAGCCAGCTACGTATAACGGAATGGAATCCATACCGCTATACGGTCACGGCTGTCTAGATATGTGAGGGTTTTACTACAATCCATCAGTCTCTTAAGGTCATAAAATAGCCTATTGTCTCAATCTCAACCAACTAATAATAATCACAAGATATCAGATCACCAAATATACAATTGTAAGGCGTTCCATACATTACATATTCGGAATGATCATGAAGCTAGTCGTTACAAAATGTGAGGACTAGCAAGAGTTCAGTCATACATGATCAACCCCCGGGGCTTGTCAATCATGTTACAGCCCGTAGGCAGACAGTAAGTAAGTACAATCAAGCTAACACTTGCTCGTCGGCTAACCGCCTCAAAAGAATAATTTACAATATTACAGTGGAAGAACAAAAGAAATCCACTCGATGCCCTGGTTACGCCTGGTGACCACCATCGGGCTGAAATACAGGGAGATCCTTTGCTGCTGCTCCGGTATCTGGCCATACAAAACCAGCTGGGTCAGACCCCAGAAAGAGCAAGTGCCACAAAGGAGGCTTCACTTAGGAACTAAAACCAGCAAATCATTAGCATTCAACATGTAAGAAAACAATAATAAGCAACATAGATTGAGGTTTGTGCTATACCAATACACTGGCCCCAATCAGAGAAAATAATTAAGAGAAGCATCATTGACATACGATAACTGGAGAATCATGCTAAATAAAATATAGCTGGACAATATATGAAGAGAAGACGAATGTGCTATTCCGGAAGCCAGGTTACAATCCTTAAACCAAACAAGGACCGAGATTGTAACCCTTCGCCTGAACAGAACTTAGTCTCTGATCATTTATTGCTAAAGGTGCCAATCATTAAGGTAAAAATGAGAGAGTACAATGATGAAAGTGACAATGAAGAGTACAATACGGTAGAGTGACAATCATTATAGTGACAATCTGGAGTGACAATCATTCAATCATTCTGGTACAATCTTGCAATCAATCAATTCTAGACAATACTATACTGGACTAGACTCCATCCAAGCAATCACGGCCAATCATTGCCTACGGCTTTCTATATTAACTAACTAGGGTTATCACAATCCTAGTTACTAGCAAGATGCAATGAGATGCTCCAAATAGTCACAGGCCCTGCAGCTATCCAGGTTATCCAGGCAATCATTATAGTGACAATTTAGAGAGTACAATACATTTGAGTGACAATAGAGTTCAATCATTTAAAGTGACAATCAAGAGTGCCCCACATGACAGTGGGCTGGAAATGTGCCCTACTCGTCGGCAGGCTACAAGTCCAAACATTTACGGCCGGGATAACGGGATCGCTTGTAACTGGGGGACATCTCTTCATGTCTAGTGAATTATGCTAGTTATTAACCTTAGTCCATTTCAGTAGGTACTCCTGACCGTGGTACTCAGGAGTCCCCTCCTAGACATGATGCAAGACAGGACTGGATTATTTGTACAAGCACAATCACCCACGGTGTCTGGATTAATTATACAGGTCAGGTCATGTCAGGTAGCCGTCGCAACAGCTTATCAAGATATATCATGCCAGGTTATCATGCCAAGTGTACTTGTCAGGAGTACGCCACGGCGGGCCACTATCAGGTCATGTCAGGTTATTATATCAGGAGTGCACCACTACGGGTCACTATCACGTCATGCTCGATTATCAATTCCAAACATATCAAATGAATTCATGATTATCAAGTTCATGACAAAAGGCGCAAGGATATAAAATGGACGTAAAAATATACAATAAGGAGTTACAAAACATGGGCAATAATGATAAATAATAGTATACATGGCTATTGGAAAGTCATACAGCTCAGGCATATGCGGCAGGAAAGGAGGGGGCGCATGCGGCTCAAATAGGAGCCCATGCGGCTCAGGAGAGAGGTGAGCATATGCGGCTAGGTTTAATCGGGGTCATGCGGCCCGGACTCAGAAGCCCATGCGGCCAGATCTGGGGGGGTTCTCATGTGGCTCGAGGATCAGGACCTATACGGCTCGGGGATCCAGACAGTCATGCGGCTGAGAGGACTCGAGTCCTCATGCGGCAGCAAGTGACTGGGGTCTATGCGGCTAGGAGAGCAATGCCTATGCGGCTCAACTGAGTTGAGTCCCATGCGGCCAGGGTGGTAGGACTCATATGGCTGGACGGACGGAGTCCCATGCGACATCAGGTCAATCGAGTCCATGCGGCTCAATCAATCGAGTCCATGCGGCTGGGTCCAAGCAAGGGTCATACGGCTCAGGAATGTGGTGCTTATGCGGCCAGCGGAAGATGTGTCGTATGCGGCTGCGACTCAAGTGGGGGGGCTCATGCGGCTAAGATAATTCATGCGGCTCAGAAGAGTACAAGGGCGCATATGCGGCCAAGTGGGGAAAAGTCTATGTGGCCAAGAATGAGACTCAGCCTATGCGGCTGAGAGTCTCATGCGGCTGAATCACTTGCCGCATGAATTATCATGCGGTCAAGTCAAGTCCAAGCACAGTTCATCTTCTCCAAATTTCTGAGAAGATGAACACCATGAAAGCCAAGTTCTCAAGCTCCACAACTCCATCATCCGGAGTCCAAATCAGAACTTCCATAGGTCAAAAGGGGGTAGAACGAGCTACTCTACAACATGGAACTATCAAAACTTAAAAATAACAAGATTAAGTAGATCAAAACTCAAGAAATTTGAAAATAATGTAAATATAGATCTACAAGAATCTAGCCATGGAAAGTGAAAATGCCAAGTTCTAAAGTGCTTTAGAATGCTGTAAGGAAAAGAATGAAGCAATAAAATCGGAGTTCCTCCATGAAGCAAGATGCACTTGCCTAGCTCTCTCTCTCTCTCTGGTAGGTGCAAAAGTTAATGGTGGAGAAGAAGAAGATAAATGAAGAGAGAGAAGGAGAAAGGGTAATAAATACTATGGGTGGTGGTAGGTAGGGGGTTCATCCATGGGTTCATCATGAACCAAAGAAAACCGAGCCAAGCCGGACCAAGCCAAGAAATAACCAAGCCAAGATGCGAGCTAAACAAGGAATCATGCAATACAGAATAAAATACGTACACGTATTCCAAAAATACGTAATACGAACCACAGGCATTACAACTCTACCCACCTTAAAAGAATTCCGTCCTCAGAATTTAATCAAGAGGCTAGAGATGTAAGGGAAAGCTATTCTATCATGGGCAATCTACCACTACCAATCAATCATACAAGCAAGGATTCGAAGCGTAAGGCATAAGAAAGATATTACACCTTATGAGTCAAACCAGCCGGGATGACCTGATCAGATATCATCCTCATGCTCCCAAGTTTGACTCTCCCAAAGAGGGATGAACTCAAGCAACACGAACTAAACTGATAGTCTTGCGCTAGAGGCCTTCCTCTTTGGTCAAACATGGACACAGGCCTATCCTCATACGAAAAGGTTAAAGGCTATTGGTACCAACCTTTTCGAATGATCTAGGACATGGCTCGGGTCCGGGATGTACCATTGTAATTATGATACATGAAATACGTCATGCACCCCGTATAATGACGGTAGAAAAGCAAGATGAGAGGACACATATACCTCTCGGTCGATTCTGAACCTGAGCCTGGACTAGGGCAAACTGTCGCAGGTTCTGTTGCTGGAAAGTCTGGGCCTGAGTCGGCAAGGGCCTCAGGAACGAGAACTGCTGTGGTTGGTGAACTGGAGCTGGGGCTGGTACTGGTGCTGGTGCTGGTCCCCTAACCGAGGGACTAGATACTGTCGAGGCTGAATCAACTCTGAATGGACAGAACCCCACCCTATGGTCCGGAGCTCCACACAATAAACACAATCCCAACGCCTTGCGACACTCTGCTACCACGTATTCAGGCTTCCCACAATAAGAACAGCCCATGGCGGAAGACTGTGCTTGCTTCTGTTTCTGCTGAGAGTACGTCGGGGTTGAGTGCTGAACCGACGTAACTGAAGCTGCTCGCCTCGGAGCCCAAATAGTTAAAGCCCTGGCTGCCGGGGCTGGGGCTGAAGACTGATTCATTTGACTATAGGACCGCTTTCGACCTCCGGTCCTGTCCACTATTCTCTGGAAGGTATACTTGTGCCTCCTCGCTGCTCGCAACACCGCATCATTGGTCTGATGCTCGAACTGTTCTACTGCAAATATAATCTCCTGGTGAAGTCCCTGCTGGAACCTCTGCGCTCTGTCAAACTCGGTTGCCACCAAGGTGGGAGCAAACCGACTGAGTCTGGAAAACTCGGCCGCGTAACCGTCGATCGTCCTCCCCATCTGCTTAAGATTACTGAACCTGGTCTGCAAGTCATATCGAGCCACTGCATCATAATACTTGGTCTGGAACTTCTCGCTGAACACTGCCCAGGAGACAGGTGTTGTCAATCCCACTACTTGTGCGGCCCACCAACTGCGGGCTAGATCCAATAACTGTAGGCGCACCACAGCCACCTTCTCGTCTTCTGGAATCTTTGCGGCTTCGAGAATCACCTCTATATCTTGTAGCCAAGCATCGGCAGCAATGGCATCCTCGCTACCATCGAAGAATGGAGGGTTCAGGCGCTTGAAACTGTTGACCGCACTGTTCCCTCGAGGACCACTTCTATTCAGAGCATCTTATACTGCTTGGTGCAGGGCATCTCTCTGACGATCTTGGGACACAAGCAACTCACGGATGAGTCCTACCAATCCTCCATCCCCTGACCCTGCTGGCTGGACGGGCTGAACTGGCGGTACTGGTTCTCCAGAAGGTACGGCTCGGGAGGCTGCTGCTGAGTGCTGGGCCTGATCTTCTGGTTGCTGCTGGTCCACGGGAGGTGATCCGCCTTGCTGATCGGCAGGTCCAGGTTCAATGTCGCTGAAGAAGACGACATAGGAACAATAAGGAAGGACCAGGACAGATCAACGATTACAAGCATGTGATCAGGACAAGAATTTCAGGAATCAAGAGAATACGAGCAGAGATCAAGGGCGAGTGCTGATTGAGACATCTATTCGGTAAACCCTCACACATCTTGATTAACATGACCTGCATGGGCCACCACTTAAACCATGTCACGCCCCAGAACCAGAATACTGGAGAGCGGGGGCAGACATAGCCAGCTACGTATAACGGAATAGAATCCACACCGCTATACGGTCACGGCTGTCTAGATATGTGAGGGTTTCACTACAATCCATCAGTCTCTTAAGGTCATAAAATAGCCTATTGTCTCAATCTCAACCAACTAATAATAATCACAAGATATCAGATCACCAAATATACAATTGTAAGGCGTCCCATACATTACATATTCGGAATGATCATGAAGCTAGTCGTTACAAAATGTGAGGACTAGCAAGAGTTCAGTCATACATGATCAACCCCCGGGACTTGTCAATCATGTTACAGCCCGTAGACAGACAGTAAGTAAGTACAATCGAGCTAACACTTACTCGTCGGCTAACCGCCTCAAAAGAATAATTTGTAATATTACAGTGGAAGAACAAAAAAAACCCACTCGATGTCCTGGTTACGCCTGGTGACCACCATCGGGCTGAAATACAGGGAGATCCTTTGCTGCTGCTCCGATATCTGGCCATACAAAACCAGCTGGGTCAGACCCCAGAAAGAGCAAGTGCCACAAAGGAGGCTTTACTTAGAAACTAAAACCAGCAAATCATTAGCATTCAATATGTAAGAAAACAATAATAAGCAACACAGATTGAGGTTTGTGCTATACCAATACACTGGCCCCAATCAGAGAAAATAATTAAGAGAAGCATCATTGACATACGATAACTGGAGAATCATGCTAAATAAAATATAGTTGGACAATATATGAAGAGAAGACGAATGTACTATTCCGGAAGCCAGGTTACAATCCTTAAACCAAACAAGGACCGAGATTGTAACCCTTCGCCTGAACAGAACTTAGTCTCTGATCATTTATTGCTAAAGGTGCCAATTATTAAGGTAAAAATGAGAGAGTACAATGATGAAAGTGACAATGAAGAGTATAATACGCTAGAGTGACAATCATTATAGTGACAATCTGGAGTGACAATCATTCAATTATTCTGGTACAATCTTGCAATCAATCAATTCTAGACAATACTATACTGGACTAGACTCCATCCAAGCAATCACGGCCAATCATTGCCTACGGCTTTCTATATTAACTAACTAGGGTTATCACAATCCTAGTTACTAGCAAGATGCAATGAGATGCTCCAAATAGTCACAGGCCCTGCAGCTATCCAGGTTATCCAGGCAATCATTATAGTGACAATTTAGAGAGTATAATGCATTTGAGTGACAATAGAGTTCAATTATTTAAAGTGACAATCAAGAGTACCCCACATGACAGTGGGCTGGAAATGTGCCCTACTCGTCGGCAGGCTACAAGTCCAAACATTTGCGGCCGGGAAATAATGATAAATAATAGTACACAGGACTATTGGAAAGTCATACAACTCAGGCATATACGGCAGGAAAGGAGGGGGCGCATGCGGCTCAAATAGGAGCCCATGCGGCTCAGAAGAGAGGTGAGCATATGCGGCTAGGTTTAATCGGGGTCATACGGCCCGGACTCAGAAGCCCATGCGGCCAGATCTGGGGGGGGGTTCTCATGTGGCTCGAGGATCATGACCTATGCGGCTCGGGGATCCAGACAGTCATGCGGCTGAGAGGACTCGAGTCCTCATGCGACAGCAAGTGACTGGGGTCTATGCGGCTAGGAGAGCAATGCCTATGCGGCTCAACTGAGTTGAGTCCCATGCGGCCAGGGTGGTAGGACTCATGTGGCTGGACGGACGGAGTCCCATATGGCATCAGGTCAATCGAGTCCATGCGGCTCAATCAATCGAGTCCATGCGGCTGGGTCCAAGCAAGGGTCATGCGGCTCAGGAATGTGGTACTTATGCGGCCAGCGGGAGATGTGTCATATGCGGCTGCGACTCAAGTGGGGGGGCTCATGCGGCTAAGATAATTCATGCGGCTCAGAAGAGTACAAGGGCGCATATGCGGCCAAATAGAGAAAAGTCCATGTGGCCAAGAATGAGACTCAGCCTATGCGGCTGAGAGTCTCATGCGGCTGAATCACTTGCCGCATGAATTGTCATGCGGTCAAGTCAAGTCCAAGCACAGTTTATCTTCTCCAAATTTCTGAGAAGATGAACACCATGAAAGCCAAGTTCTCAAGCTCCACAACTCCATCATCCGGAGTCCAAATCAGAACTTCCATAGGTCAAAAGGGGGTAGAACGAGCTACTCTACAACATGGAACTATCAAAACTTGAAAATAACAAGATTAAGTAGATCAAAACCCAAGAAATCCAAAAATAATGTAAATATAGATCTACAAGAATCTAGCCATGGAAAGTAAAAATGCCAAGTTCTAAAGTGCTTTAGAATGCTGTAAGGAAAAGAATGAAGCAATAAAATCGGAGTTCCTCCATGAAGCAAGATTCACTTGCCTAGCTCTCTCTCTCTCTCTCTGGTAGGTGCAGGAGTTAATGGTGGAAAAGAAGAAGATAAATAAAGAGAGAGAAGGAGAAAGGGTAATAAATACTATGGGTGGTGGTAGGTAGGGGGTTCATCCATGGGTTCATCATGAACTAAAGAAAACCGAGCCAAGTCAGACCAAGCCAAGAAATAACCAAGCCAAGATGCAAGCTAAACAAGGAATCATGCAATACAGAATAAAATACGTACACGTATTCCAGAAATACGTAATACGAACCACAGCCATTACAGCAATCGAACTTAGCCTTGCAACGGCTACTTGAAGGCTCGCTCGGTCGAGGCGACTCCTCGCTCAGGTGGGGTAGTTTCGGTGAACTTGCCTCATCTTAGCATTCACTTAATAACTCGCTTGTTTTCAACTTGCACAAGTTGGCTAATATAAAAGCTACGAACGCACATAGCTAAGGAAATAATTCCGACCCGTCGGAATATCTTAGAACAAGAAAAATGGTCCCACGGTCTGCTTAGAAGTCGGCTCAACGTGCTTTCGAATGACACTCGATCCTTCCATCCCGTGGCTTGGGAGAAGGAAGTTGGCTTAAGTTGCTAAGTTGTCCCGACACTTGAAATAGCCTAAGTCGTAGGCGTCGCCTGCGTGAATGCTTGATACAGCACGCACGGTCCCGTCGTTTTGCTTCAGCACTCGAATCAGCCTAAGTCATAGGCGTCGCCCGCATGAATGCTTCATAAAGCATGCACAGTCCTGTCCTGCAAGGCTTGGCATAGCCTTCGCATGTCCCGCAAGTTAAGTCATCTTGTACGGCTTGTTGGCTTAAGTCTAGGCACCCGAGAACTTGGTTGTTCAAGTCAAACGGGTGCATGGTACGTTCCCTCGATGCGAAGCTCGGCGTAGCCTTTGCTCGTCGAGTCTTTGCCCGAATAAGTTAGACAAGAGTTGTGTTGGGCTATCAAAGCCATTTCTAGCACTGTCTAGCTCTATCTGAGGTTGTCAAGTCCTGTAGTCCCTTGAGAACAAGGCTCGTCGTATAAAGTATATGACTTGAGCGTTAGCATCGCCTAGAGAACCAGGTCTGTCTAAGGCACGAGCTACGGTCGATTTAGTGAAAAGCTTGCCACGAACAAAGAAAGTCCACGCCATACGACTGGTTGTCGTCGAGATCGGTCCCGCTACTTGGGAGTCTCGCTAAGCCTTGATAAGTTCTGCACACGAGATCGGTTCCGTGGCTTGGGAGTCTCGCTTAGTCTTGATAAGTCCCGCACACGAGATCGGTCTCGCGGCTTGGGAGTCTCGCTATGTCTTGAAAGGAAACACACGAGATCGGTCCCGCGGCTTGGGAGTCTTAATAGAAAGAGGAAAAACATGATCATGTTAAGGAAGGACTGGATAGATCGAGTCGAGACTTGCATGGTTATTGGACAACTTATCGACAAGGTATAGTCTTCTCGAATGATCGTCGGGGCACCGGGATCATGTCGTCCCGGGGGAAGCGCATTACGGCTCAAGGTAGGATGCTGGATAACCGCATGGAAAATTCGGCACCTCCGGGGCTAGCTACCCACGGAGGGACGGTCTGATATCCCCGAGCCAGTCCAAGATAGCTTGACATTGCTAGTGACCACTCATATAGTTGTGTCGACAAGAGCGGCAATCTGCGTGTTTGCCTTTGGATAGCGTCAAGTAATAGCACGGCGTCGTTCGAATCATAAGACAGTCTAGCACGACACGTACCAAGTCAGCAAGATGTAATCCCGTTAATGCCAGCCTTGTATCAGTACGGAAGGAATGAGTTATAGCTTATGTCCGTAAGATACGTGCTTCGGCACTAAGCAAGGCTTTCGCGTATCGCGTATTGGCTTTCGCGTATCGGTATTGTTGGCCTAAGTTTGCATAACACTTTAAGTCAAAAGGACCGTAATGTAAAACTTGTCTAAGTCAGGGAGTCGTTAGGTACGACCTCATCTTGAAGCTCGAACATGTCTAAACAAGGTCTAGAGGCACGACCTGCACGAGTCGACCCCTGGATGTCATTGGCACGAGATCAAGTTAAAGTCATGGCACGACCCTGCCGTCCCGAGTCGAAGTTCGGTCAAGTACCTAAGCGATGAGGTACCGCCTCGATCGTAATACACGTTGTCTTGATAGCACGACTATGTCGTCGCATAACGAGTTGGTCAGGCGTCGTGGTCTTAAAACTGATCCTAAGGCAAGACTAGCAAGACAATCAAAAAGGGACTTGTAATGCACAAAGCAAATGAACGTGTCGGTTTTGTATGGGTGGGCGAGGAGCTCACTCCACCAGTACAGTTGAGTACTGACACCCATACAGTTTCCATGTGCAGGAACAGGTAGAAGCTCGTGGCGCGGAGCTCGCTTGGACGCGTCGAGGCACGGAGTTCCTTGGCGAGTCGAAGCGTGCGGCCGCGTGAAATCAAGACTTATACAGGACATAATGTATGGACATCGCCTTCCGAAGCTTCCGCTGGCTCAAGTATTGTATCGAGAGATGAGAGAGAGCAGAGTGAATTATAAAATGAAAGAAAAGTGAGCACGAGAGACTTATAATTTGGCCTTGCGCCCACAAATGTAATCTTGTGTTCAATATCAATAAAAGAGTTCTTTTGAATAACTTGTGTTTGCCTTCAAATTTTTGCTGCAATGTTCAATATTTCTGCTTGGGACTTCTGTGCGACGACCCCGTCGCCGCCGATGAAATCGGTCGTTATGAAACTGCCTTGCACGAGCAAAATCTTGGCTCGTACGGCATCACGCCTTAGCGAGGACGATCGCTCCTACGGGAGTGGGGCGTGACAGGATATGTTGACAATATTTTTAGGAGTAGTTGTGCCCTCAGTATTGGACTTCATGATGTTGCTAGCTGAGGTGGATCTTACTATTCTTTTATGTGAGTTGCCTGGTAGTTATCCTTAGTTTGTCTTATTTTTCCTTCTTTATTTTTCTATCTTATGATTCCTTCTAGTAGTTTCTAATTGTTCTTGTGCCTTAGTTATCTTTCCTGTCTTATCTTCTTTAGATGTTGGATTGTGATTGAGTACATTCGTAGTTCATAGACCTTCTAGATGTAGTGTATATTTATTGGGTACTAAACAGCGTTCTACCGCCGATACTGCAGTATAGGCAGGGCGTGGCCCACGTATTCGTACCCGTATATCCGGGTGCGGGTCGTGACACGTTTTTGTGGTGGCCCATGCAGGTCCGTCTTTGCAAATTAATACGAAGTCGTGGTGGTACTTGAGCTTATCTGTACTACTACGAGCCTGTCCTAGGATTAAGGTTGAGTCATGGAATATTTTAGGATTTTGGTATGCAGTCACATATTAGGAACTCTTGGTAGATTCCAGAGATGACCTCTGGGAATCTTATTCGAAAGCTTTTCAAATCTTTTCCCACTCGTTTCTATTCGTCTTGATTTTTGAAATATTTGTTCGTATCAACCTTTATTCTTTCTTGGGATGAGTTGCGGATCCCAGAGGGAAGGTATAAGTTGAACTTATATATCCTCTAGGTTGAGAATCAGATATGATTTGCCAATCTTATATCAAGGTTGAGATTATTTAGATTATATTCCAGAACTTTTAATCTTGACCTAGATAGTACCTTTGGGACTTCTCCTGAGAACTTTTCCTAAATCCTGCATCGGAATCTGTTTTCTCTAGTTTCCATTTACTTATCCTTGATTCGCTGTTGAATTTTGAATCTTGATGTTCGTTCGTTGTTGACTTTGAGTTTGTATCTAAGATCAGTTTTTATGAATTGAGTTAAGATATTCTTATAAATATATTCGATGAGAACGATAAATGTCTACTTTATTTATGGAGTTTAGAATTTATCACAGTCATACTAGCTAGCACGACAAGGACGTAGAGCCTGATGTTGGATATACTATCCTAGTTATAGAATTTAGATTTTTTTGCAGCCATACCGGTTGGCGTGGTAAGGAATCTAGATGACATAATTATAGGGTGTATACCCAAGTTATGGACTCCATCGTTTATTGCAGCTATGCTTACTGGCGTGGCAAAAATTTTGACAACATAATTTTAGGAAGACGTGTATGGTTATCAGACTGTATCTTAAATCAGATCACTTCGTTATGACCGGATGAAAAAGAATAAATTCTTATCATCATTCTTTCCCGTCTTGGTTAACTCTGTCTATCTACAGCCTAACTAGGATTTTCTCGACAGGATTGTTTTGTGTTCCATCTTTCATATGATTTGACTATACTCTTCTTCGCTAGCCTCTTGGGTAATTCTTCTTTTCCTTTCGGTAATTGTTGAAAGTGCCTCATGGATTAATTCAAAGAAAGTTCGAAAGGTAATTTACCCTTGTATTACGAAATTGGGAGTTTGCATCCAGAGAGATACTGGCGAGGCATGACTTCGGATAACGGTATCATGGTTAAATATGTTTCTCGAATTCTACTTGGACCACTCCCTAAGCATTTTGACTAACAACTTCTCCTTTATTTTGCAAAAATTGTTTGGAAATATTTCATAGATTTGGCCAAGTTAAGTTCAGGAACATATATTATCTGGCGTGGCAGCTGTGCACTGCAGCCATCCATCGTATTATGGAACAAGGAAGTTAATCGCAGCCAGATGCACACTAGCGCGATAGTAACTTCATGTGACATAATTACGGAGGTATATGGTTCTTGAGTTTTACTTCGACTACGTCCTATGCATCTCGTTTGGCCTCGTACTATTATTGAAAATATTTCGACAATATTTCCTGTCTTGCTTGACCCTTACCTTGTCTGAATATTGATATAGATTGGTAGACCTAGTCTTAGGCCCTTGTTACCTTCTATTTTTGATGACTGAAATAGCCAAACCTTATTAACAGATTATGTAGTGTAACTGTAATATGTTAATGTGTGATATGATGAGTATATTTTTCCTAAGGATTTATTGGGTTAAGCTTATAGGACAGATACGAGTGACTGATTATAGTGGACTTAGAAACCATTAAGAATGATTAGTTTGATAGTATAGATTGATTTTAAGGTATCTAAGAAGAAGTAATGAAATATTATATTTTGTGACTACGGATTTAGGACTAGAATCTTGCGCTTAGATTCGAGGGTTGAACATTGTAAGACTTTGATGACCAAGTGATTATTGGTTGTCTACAAACCATTTACTTATGATTGGAGGATAGATCGATATATGGAATAAAATAGAAGGAGATAACATTGCGTGCAAGATCGGAAGATAGTAGGAACAAAACATGGATAAATGTACATAGGTAATAAATAATTCGGTAAATGAATTAAGAGTTTGAATTTGAGGGTTTATATTCAGGAGTTCTTGAGTAAAAGAGAGAAGGCTCAATGCCAAGAATAGGTTTTGAATGTATAATTTCATGGAGCTTGTGATTAATAGGATAAAGATACTTAGGACGGGATAAGGAAACAAACAAATTGCTATTGAGATTGGAATTCTGGTTGATGGCCAATCATTACTGATATATACGTATCTCGAGGATGACCTATTTTTAGAGTATATGTAAAGGTTCTTATTGATATGAAGATTCTAAGGGGTAAAATGACATAGTTTTTATGGAAGAAGCTTGTTGAACCTGAACCAAATGATTGTAGAGAGAAACAGCATAGGTGATCACAAAGGTAGCAGATTGAGTACTGTAGCCATAGCAGTTGAATGTTTTAGCTTGACCTATTGGATGATTTTAATTTCGAGGACGAAATTTTTATAAGGTGGGTAGGATGTAAGCCCCCTGAATTTTCGGGATTTATTTTTGAATTTTCTAAATGAATTATTATCGATAATTAATTTTTATTTAATTAATTTTGATCATTAAATGCTCTTTACCGTGACTTGGATTTCTAGAGCATCAGGGATACCAGCCTCTGGAAACTTTCTTCTTGAAGTTTGTAGTAGACGAGATTATCTTCATGTTGATATATCGTGTCCCACTCGAACTTGTTTTCTTGTGCTCCATTTGCTTCGTGCAATTTTTGGGTCAATTTAGACCAATTTATCGTCTGCCGTAATTCGTGACTTAACTTCCAACTTAATTTTCGGACCCGACATCGGTCCAATCCAGTCGACCCAATATATGGTCCTGGCCTGTTTTGAGTCTACTATGAACGTGCCATTTGCGTGCCATCGAATTGATCTCCCTTGTGCTCCCATTTCATCCATGATTTTAAATAGTTTAAATTTATTATTTTAATTAAATCTTGGCCCCAAGCTTGTCCAACTTGACCCAACACCCAACCCAAATAAGTGTGACCCTATCATGTCTACCTATATACCCCACTGATATTTTCTCATTTTTCCTTTACTCAAAAATATCCTCCTCTTATACAAATATCATATTTTCTCTCTCTATTATATATACATATATATATATATATATATATATATATATTATATATATATATATATATATATATATAATACTCTCTCTCTCTCTACATTTAAATCCTCACACCCACTCCTCCATCACCATCAGCACTCTCCCCCCATGTGGCCGACACCCTCTCCCTATTCTCTCTCTAAATATCTCTCTCTCTCTCTCTCCTCCCTTTAATTGCTCACACACACCCACACATACTTTCTCCCTCTCTCTTTCATTAAACACCTCTCTCTTTCTCCAACTCTCATTTAAATCACAGCAAGATCCATACTTGGCCGAGAGCTCCCTCTCTGTAGTGCCCCGAAATTTGTGATACGTATTTTATACGTGTTTGTATTTCTGACCCGTATTTTTTTTTCCTTGATTAGTTAGTTGTGGTTTATTTTTATATTTAGCATTGTGGTTTAATTGTCATTTATCGTTCATGGATTAATTCTGATTAGTGGAGCTTGGTTTTATTTGGATAGGAGAAGGATTGGGTTGGCTCGGTTTGGCCTGGCTTGGTTTGGGTTGGCTTGGTTCGGTTTGGGATTGCTCTTGGATCATCATGAACCAAGGGGGTGAACCCCCTACCTACCACCACCACTCATATTTATTACCTATTCTTCTTCTCTCTCTTCATTTATCTTTTTTTTTTCCTTCTCCATTAAACCCACCACCAACCAAGAACACCCCTTAGGCAAGTGCATCTTGCTTCATGGAGGAACCCGAATTTTATCGTTCTATTCTCTTCTTTGCAACATTTTAACTTACTTTAGTACTTGACATTTTCTCTTTTTATGGCTAGATTCTTGTAGATCTAAGTTTAAATTATTTTCGAAAATCTTGGGTTTTGATCTACTAAACCTTGTTATTTTCGAGTTTTGATGGTTCCATGTTATTGAGAATTTTATTCTACCCAATTTTGACCTTTGAAAAGTTGGATTTGGACTTGTTTTGACCAAGTTATGGACTTTTGAAGCCTTGGGTTCAACAATGGAGTTCTTGCTGATTTGGAGAAGACAGTGAGCAGTGTGCACGAGCTTTCTAGCTTGCGCCACTGAGCTACGCGCGCTCTTTAGCACAGCGCAGTCTGCCTCATACGCTGCCTTTTTGGAAGCGTATGTCTTGCATACGCTTCCTTGACAAGGAGTCGTATGGATCTTATACGCTGCCTTGACAAGGAGTCGTATGGATCTCATACGCTGCCTTGATGAGGAGTCGTATGGACCTCATAGCTTAACCTGAGCGTAGCTTGACCTGAGCGTAGCTTGACCTGAGCGTAGCCTGACTTGAGCGTAGCTTGACCTGAGCGTAGCTTGACCTGAGCGTAGCCTGACTTGAGCGCAGTCTGACTCAGGCGCAACCTGATGTTTAGGCGCAACTGGACCTGACCCTACTTACCCTGGATCTTCTATAGCCCTGTATATTGATATTTTATTAGATATTTAACGTCCATTTTATATCCTTACGCCTTTTGTCATGAACTTGATAATCCCGAATTTATTTATTATGTTTGGAATGATAATTGAACATGCTTGATAGTGGCCCGCCGTGGTGCACTCCTGACTTGATAACTTGACCTGCTACACATGATACGACAGTGACCCGTGGTGGTGCACTCTTGACAAGTACCCTGACATGCTTGATAGTGGCCCGTCGTGGCGCACTCTTGATAAGTAATAATAATAGTGATAGTGGCCCGTCGTGGCGCGCTCTTGACAAATCACTTCAGTGGCCTGGACACCGTGGTTGTTTGTATTGATTGTGCCTGTATAAACTACGAGTCCTGTGTGTCTTGCATCATGTCTAGGACATGATCCCTGAGCACCACGGTCAGGGATTCATACTGAATCTGGCTAGGTTAATGACTAGATTGATCAAATAGTTCATGGGGAATTTCCCAGTTACCTGTTGCCCCTTTGGTCCCGGCCTTATATATATATACATGGGATTTGTTGCTATCCGTCGAGATGAGCGCACTTCCAGCCCGCCGTCGAGTGTGGTACCTTAGGACACATGTATCTTACTACAGTGTGTCTGCTATATCCAGCTATCTTTTCCTTTTCTTGCTGGGATCACTCAGGTAGTAACAAATAGGTAACCGGACTTGGAATTCTTATTGCATTTGCTAGTAACTAGGCCTGTGATAACCCTAGTTAGTTAAAGTATCAAGCCGTACTTATTGCTTGGCCGTGATTGTTGGATGGGGTTCAATCTGTCTAGTCTTATCTTGATCCTGTACAAGATTGTTACATGTCTCGATTTCTTATATTTACCTTGCCGATAAATGGTGGGAGAAGCCAAGTTCCGTTCAGACGAAGGGTTACAACCCCGGTCCTTGTTTGGTTTACGGGTTGTAACCTGGTTATCTGAATAGTCCCATGGTTATCTCATCGTATATCATATGTTCTGTCATTTATTGATTATGTACAAGATTGTCTTTTATATTCACCTGTCATGCTTTTCTTAATTACTGTCCCTTATTATGTAATTATATTCTTGTGCTAATTGCTGGTTTTAGTTCCTAAGTGAAGCCTCCTTTGTGGCACTTGCTCTTTCTGGGGTCTGATCCAGCTGGTTTTGTATGGCCAGATACCGGAGCAGCAGCAAGGGATCTACCTGCTTTCCAGCCAGATGGTGACCACTAGAGGAAATCCTGGCAACGAGTGGGTTTCTTTTGTTCTCCCACTGCAATTGTACATTATTTTTTTGAGGCGTTTAGCCGCCGAGCAAGTGTTAGCTCGTGTATATTTTACTTACTGTCTGCCTACGGGCTGTAACATGATTGGCAACTCGAGGTTGATCATGTATGACTTAACTCTTGCTAGTCCTTACATTTTGTACGACTAGCTTCATGATCATCTGGATATGTAATGTTTGGGACGCCTTACAATTGTATATTTGGTGATCTGATATCTTGTAACTATTATTAGTTGGTTGAGATTGAGACAATAGGATAATTTATGACCTTAAGAGACTGATGGCTTGTAGATAAACCCTCACATATCTAGACAGCGGTGACCGTATAGCGGTGTAGATTCCATTCCGTTATACGTAGCTGGCTATGTCTGCCCCCACTCTCTAGTATTCTGGTTCTGGGGCGTGACACTCTCCCCACTTCTCCTCCTCTTTCCCCCTCTCCCACGCCGAGCTCCCCCTCATCATCATCTCTTTCTTCTTTATCATCACTTCCATCATCATCATCACCATTAGAGCGCCACCACCCTCATCAAACCGCCGCCACCACCATCGCCGACGTCCACCACTCGCCGTGCCCCCGCCCACCTCGTCGGGCCACAGTACGAGCAGCCATGCGCTGTACAGCAGCACATCAAGCCGCAGCAGTAGCTACACCAGCGGCAGCAGCAAGTAGCAGCCGCACGGTGCCGACACCGACCGCCGTGGCGCTGCGTGGCCGATCCCCTAACTCGGACAGCCTCCGACGAACTCCCCCATGGCCAGCGCCTCCTTTCCCGACGTGCCACATACCCGATTCGTGCGTTTGGCACGAGATCCCGTCGTGACGCGCGAGTTTTGAACTCGAAAAGTACGTTCCGATACATCAACTTCGTACATGTTTTTTGGAAAATCCGTCCGTTGGATCGGTGAACTCTTTGTTCATCATAATCTCGGTATATACCCCTTCATCTCTCTCAAATTTTATCCGTTAATTTTATCGTTTTATACATCAAAATCGGCCACCAAGTTGACCGTTTAAATTGTATAATTTTTGGACAGTTTTACGGAGCCAACTTCGTTGGTTCGTATCTCCTCCATCGCAGCTCCGTCTGGCGTGCCACTGGTTCCTATGCGCAGCTGGTATAACCCTCTTCCTACCCCTTCAGTTTTGTTTCATTATGAGCACGTTTGATTGGTTGAATTCGACGCCAAAATTGGCCGTCCGAATTTAGAATTTTCAAGTTGTAAAATTCTATTTTTGAATCCCGGACTCCGGATTCAATTTCTGACACCACTAGTAGACTCGTGGCATCGTTCTGGCATGTTTTCATATGAATTTTGTTAGATTTGGAGGACGTGGGCCCTGGCACGTATTTCGGTGCAAAACGGGCCCTATAGTCCGGGTCAATGTAACTTTTTGATGCCGGCTCATTGGAATCCAATTCCGGATATACCGTTGAGTTCGTATCGTCATTCTGGACTCGTTGACATATAATTTGCTGAGTTTTGAGGACATTGGCTCCAACACGCTTTTTCGTACAAATCAGATTCTAATATCCGGGTCAATGGACCAATCTGAAATCGGGTCATCGGAATCCAATTTCGGATATACCGTTGAGTTCGTATCATCATTCTAGATTTGCGGACATACAATTTGTTAGGTTTAGTGCACTTTTATTTTGGCACATTTTTCGGTACAAAGTGGGTCCGACACGGACACTATTTTGACCCGAAATTATCTTTTTGCCCCTGTGTCCAAATTGGACTTATAGATAGGCTATTCTAGCTATTTTGACCATTCTAGACACGTTGGTGATGGTTGTTTCACCATCTGACAACATCTGTAGGTTTTCACCATATTATTATAATCTTTCTTCTTTGGTTGTATTTCGAGATCCATCGATTCCAGTGATTTTACAATCACTGAAATTGATATGTTGACCTTGTGGATGTTTATAGAGACTAGCCTTAACCATGTTTGACCATGGTTGGCTGCTTTGACTGAACGTCGAAGTAGAGTCAACATTGACCTAGGTTCGACTAGTTTTGACCTTGGTTGACCACAGTTGACTAATTTGACCAAAAGTCAACCGGAAGTCAACCGTAGCCTAAAATTGATTAGAACTTGACCGAAGTTGACCAGTTGACCCAAAGTCAACTGTTAGTCAATATTAGTCAAGTTTGACCTAGAGTTGACCAGAGTTGACCAGTTGACCCAAAGTCAACTGTAAGTCAACCCTTGACTTGCCTTGACCTAGTTTGACTTAGTATGACTTGATTTTACTTCCAAACCTTATATTGATACAGTATTCCACCTATAGGTCCTCGAGGCACTGTTCTAGGACTCAGTTGACATATTCCACCAGATCGCAGGTGAGTACATTCTCTGATAATATTTTTGTTTTATGATATCGTCTATTTTTCTTGTATTTAGTGTAGATATCCTTGTTCTTTTGACACATTGTTCACACGGATTGGTATTTATCTGGATCCCATCATGAGATGTTATTCCTCGCTTTCCTTGGTATATCTTGTGTAAGTCTTTCTTGTTCCTTGTGCATTGTATAGACACGATTCCTGCGAAGGCTTGCTACCCTCTCAGAGAATCGCGTGTCATGATGTGTCATGGTTGGATCCACTATACTAGTCGGGGACGGGGAGTATTAGTGTAGATATGTGGTCAAAGCCTATTGTGCACCCCTTGTGCACCTATTGATTGTGAGTTTTGATCATACACCCCACGTATGGTTAGCCAGGCCTGTTACTATTGTGCAAGTTCCCAAGCCGGCCACATGTTGTAGCTATTATTCACATACCTAGATAGATGATTCTTGATTCTTGTACATGCCATGATCAGTTTTACTTGCCTTGTTCTAGCTCTAGATTTACAGCTTACCTTGCCAAGATACTCACATGTACATTTCCTGATTTCCTTGTATAGTCTCTCTATTTATTGCTATATTTTCAATATCGTCTAACTAGAACTGTTATTTGAGATTTGTGCTCGTTCCATCCTGACTGGATATGTTGACAATATTTTTAGGAGTAGTTGTGCCCTCAGTATTGAACTTCATGATGTTGCTAGCTGAGGTGGATCTCACTATTCTTTATGTGAGTTGGCTGGTAGTTATCCTTAGTTTGTCGGATTTTTCCTTCTTTATTTTCCTGCCTTTTGATTCCTTCTAGTAGTTTCTAATTGTTCTTGTGCCTTAGTTATCTTTCCTGTCTTATCTTCTTTAGATGTTGGGTTGTGATTGAGTACATTCGTAGTTCATGGACCTTCTAGATGTAGTGTATATTTATTGGGTACTAGACAGCGTTCTACCGCCGATACTGCGACGTAGGCTGGGCGTGGCCCACATATTCATACCCGTATATCCGGGTGTGGGTCGTGACATGTCCACAAAGAATTTTACCGTTCCATACTGGCACGACCCGCTCCCGAATATTCGAATACGAGTCGGACATGTCCAGCCTTCGTCGTTAGACACGACGAAGTAAGCTGTACCAATCTAGGGAAATCTAACCAGATAATCATGAACAAGTATGAAATCACAGCAACTATAAATGTGTCCCAAATCCAGAGTAAAGTAAAAGTCTCAGAATTTTATTACATTCCAGCAGAA
Source organism: Iris pallida (assembly GCA_029216955.1). Lineage (NCBI taxonomy): Eukaryota > Viridiplantae > Streptophyta > Magnoliopsida > Asparagales > Iridaceae > Iris > Iris pallida. Next base: position 1,649,774 of record JANAVB010033219.1, read on the forward strand.
TAAAAGATAGAGTCTACTAGTCTCAAATACAAGGTAAAATGTAAAGTGCTAATGGTAAAGCTCTAGGCTTCTGCAGCCTCTAAGTCAAGAGCAACCCCAGCTAGCTCTCCTGCATCAACTGGCTCTCGGCCATAATAAGTGTCGCACAGGGCCCTCCAACTCACCTACAACATATCCTATTCAGGAGCGGAGCAAAGTACAGTTCTAGGTAATAAAATATGAACATGACATAAACAGAGTACAGGAGTACAGGAAAATGAAATACAAGAATGAACATGAAAGTACAGAAAAGTAGTACAAGAAATAAGTACATGAACTATAGTACATGAATGTAAAGTACAGGAACATGTAAAGTACAGGAAATGTAATGTACAGGAATGAAACTATAATCCTGTAGTACCAGACATGAAAAATGCACAATATCGAAATACATCTAGTCCATGTGACCGGCTGGGGTGAGAACATGCACAGGAGTACATGAATATGGTACGACTTAGGGCCCGTATGCACGATGCGAGGCCTAAGCTAGGCACATGAGTATAGTAACTGGGATTGGTCACATGGCTAGTGTATTTCCCCTACCCGACACTAATAAATACAAAAACGAGAGTACAGGAGTACAGGAGTACATGATATCGTGCCATGACGTGTCACAAGAAAAAGTACAAGAATATAAATGCACAAAACTGTAGAAAAGTACTTGCCTGGCTCCGGGAAAGTACTGGTAATCAAGGAAGCTGGATATCCTCCTGGTTATTAAGTACAAGTTGATTAATACTTAAAAATAGTTCTAATTTGGTATCTTGCAGTTCTAGTATGCCTAACTACAAGCTATGATATTGGGTTAAGCCCAAATATTAACTACTCAATATTAAACTCCCTACAATTTTTACTTAAAACCATTAAGTTAAACTATTCACTAGAATATAAAGATAACTAACATGGTTTAAAATAGAGACCTACCTTGCCAACCATGCTATTTCCTAACCTTAATTAGTCTAAAGGAAATACTTATTCCATAATGTTGAACTTACATGCATGTGCATACATATAAGATTATTCCATCTGTCATATACTCCCTACCCCACATCACTTACAAAACCTGCTCTCAAGATATCTTATGACTGTTGTTACTACAAGGTTTATAAAGAAAGCATTGTCTAAGTTCTAGACTAACCAAAATACAACATTGCATATGTAGGTTAGTGTCTACCAATTATCAGGAAAGTGTTTAAAATCTCAGATTTACCCATTCATCCACATTGCATATATAGTCCAAAACAGTCCTAACTACCAGTCCCATGTGTCTCAAAACCACATCAGGACATAACAATCCCAAAATACAATGTATGTAGTTTAATATATAACTACCCCTCAATCCTAAATCCGAATATAATGGGATCTTAATATTAAGACTGATACAAGCCTGTCATGTATATAAATACACACAGTCACTCATCAATTGATGACTCTGGTTTGAATCTCAGGTTCCTAATCGAGTTAAAGACTAAAATGATTCTCAGGTTCCTAATGTGCACGGATAGGTATCACTAGTTTAGATGTTATTCACTGAGGTGAAAACTCAGATAAACCAACAATCAACCTAGTTCATATTGCCCAGGTTCATAATCAGTTCCTGAGTAATTCTCAAGTTTGCCATTATTGAACCAACATTACAATGTGGTTTCAAGTTTCTTAATCGAAGCAATACTACAGTTTAAAAAAAAGAAACTCTAGACTGAACTGAAAGACCCAAGGCTGAATTCCTAAGCTGGACTAAAATATTCAGATGTGAGCTACACCACACCTATCTGTTCAGTAATTAACCCTACTGTAACACAACTTTGAACCACTATGAAGCCAAAACTCCTAAAAGTTACTATATAGTTCTCTAAAGGAGTGATCCTAACAGTAAGAAGGAATAAATATTTCCCTAATTCAATAGAATGGGAAGAACTCAGCCTCAAACAATAAAAACCCTGCTCTCACTGTCCAATCATGCTACCAAAAGTCTCAACATTTCCAGGTTATCCATGATATCAATATCAAGCTGCTGTTGGAAGAAATTATCACACCTGAACTATCAATTGTATCAAGGAACTGCTATTGCAATGAAAACCACGGACATTTAGCTACAACAGTTAACATGCTCTCATTATCCAGGCCTGAGACCACTAGGCCTATGATAACTTAATCTCTAAACTTAGATGAAAAATCTTATATGGAAACTACTAGCAAGGAAGAATGCAGAAAAAATGAGATTTAGGAGAAACCAGATATCAGTGACTGATATCTAACCTTCTAGAGGGAAATCTACAGCAGCAAAACTAAAGAAGAAAGTAAACAGTGAATGAAACTTTTAAAGATAACTTCTACTAGCTCTTCAGGACTAGGACTCAACTGAAATAAACTTAACCTAACTATTTCCTTAAGCTGATAGCAGAGTTCATATACTAAGGTTCTTCCAAGTTGAATTCAGGTCCCCACTCTGATTTCATCCTAGAGTTTAAATCGAAACAACTTGGTATCATCCTGAGATTTAAAATTGGAGACTATAAGTAATCCCAAATATAAAGTATCATCTGAACATCTACCTATTGAGCCAGATATCAAAATAAATCTTCATTCAAACATACAACATCAATTTCAGAAGATTCTCACAATTCTAGAGAACTTCAAATCCTTATATTTCAGACATTAGATTCGATTATTTCACCCAAACCAAAATATCAACACAACAAAGAACTACAAACGAATCTAGGAATTTACCTGTGATGAAATGATTTCCAAATGAGGATCGAACACTGTTCAGATCTGGACACGAATCCCTACGTTAATTTTTGTGCAATCTCCTCTGAAATCAAGATCAAATGACACAAGAACAGAGGCTATATCTCAATAATCATTCAGCAAGAATTTGAGAAGAAAACGATTGGTGAATGAACAAATCTTCATCCATCAAACACTCGAATTGAATTCAGATTCAGAGAAAATGAAGTAACCAAAATACTCACCTATTCGATCCTGTCGAGAGATCCAATCGACTACTTCAACAGATCAAATCAGACGAATACTGAATAAATCAAGAAATTAGATCGATCACCAATCATCCTACTCGATCAAGATAGACTCGAATTAAGGGATCAAAAGAACTCACCATGATTACTTCAATCTTGATGCAATCCAGGAATTTAGATCGATCAAAGCCAAGGACTTCGTCGTGCTACACATGCATCATGGCGAAGCAGGAAATTCGTTACGACATGATCAAGGGATGATCTCTCAATAACAAAACTCGATTTCAAGAAGATTTGATGAACTCACCGAGATCGGAAATAGATTGACGAAGTCGCTCAGGTCCTTGCTGCTGTCAAAATCCTCAAGCACTGCTACCTCCTTCTTTGCTCTTCCACCATGGCTATGGAGACCCTCCTCTCGAGTTAGGTTGTAGGAATTTTGGGGAGAAGAAAAATGGGATGTCACGATCACAGAAGGAGGAGGTTGGTTATAAAGGCAGCTAGTGTGCCACGGATCGACCACATTTTGGGCGGGAAGTAACGAACTCTCCTATCCAAAAGTTGTTAGAAATGGGACACAGAAGAGTTTGTTAGAAATGGGAGAGGTGAGAGAGAATGGCTTAATTTAAATCAGCTCTCTAAAAGAAAGCTATAATGGGTTTTAAAAAGGTAGTGGGCTACTGGCCCAATATTTCTCTTGGTAAAGCCCAAAATAAACAATGGTCCTAGTTGATTAACATGAATTGAAATAATCTCTAGGTTAGACAATTTGAACATCAATATATAAAAATAAATGAAAAAAATAATTCATGAATTTAATAGAAATAGCATAGACTTATATTTGAGGAAAAATGGGGTTACAAATCTCTCCCCCTAGAAAAATTTCGTCCTCGAAATTCGAAATCACAAAATAAATCTCAAAATCATAAAGATATTCAAACACAAGTCTTTTATTGGAACCAGATTTTCAAATACTAAAATACAATCAAGCAAACAAACTAGGGTAGCGCTCCCGCATCTCGTCCTCGCGCTCCCATGTGGACTCTCCTGGAGAGTGGTGTCTCCACATAACGCGGACAAGTGGAATAGTATGGTTCCGCAGGCGCTTCTCCATACGATCAAGGATCTTCATCGGCTGCTCCTCGTAGGTCAAGCTCGGACCTACCTCTAGCTCTGAGTAGTCCACCACATGGCTCGGATCAGGAATGTAGCGTCGAAGCTGGGACACGTGGAAAATGTCGTGCACTCCCTCCAAGCTAGCTGGAAGCGCTAGTCGATATGCCACCTCGCCAATCTGCGCCGTCACGTCGAAAGGTCCGATGAATCTCGGACTGAGCTTCCCGTCTCTGCCAAATCTGATGACGCCCCTAGTCGGTGAAATCTTCAGGAATACTCTATCTCCAACCGCGAACTCAAGTGGCCGTCTGCTGCTGTCTGCTCAGTGCTTCTGCCGATCCTGTGCAACTCTGAGACGCTCCCTGATCAGTCTGACTTTCTCAACTGAGTCTACCACCATTTCTGGTCCAAGCAAAGCTCTCTCGCCAACGTCGTCCCAAGATAAAGGCGTGCGACATCTCCGCCCATATAGCGCCTCGAACGGGGTCATCTCGATGCTAGCCTGATAACTGTTGTTATAGGCAAACTCCACTAGATACAAATGATCCTCCCACGAACCGTTGAAATCAAGTGCGCAAACCCGCAACATGTCCTCCAATGTCTGAATGGTCCTCCAGTGTTATAGGCAAACTCCACTTGCTGCACGCATCGAAGCCGTATTTCTATGTTCTATGCCTTAGTGTTTCATGTTCGTGGCTTGCACGCTAGGGCGCTCGCCTATTGTATTTCAATGTGCTAGCCTTTCTAACTCATGTACGAAGGCACGGAATGGTTCGTGCACTAAGGCACTCGCCGAATACAGTTATCCCATGTTCTTGCGGCTTGCGCACCGAGGCGCTCGCCTTTGCGATATCCAATGTTCCATAGCGACTTGTGCATTTGATGCACGTTTTATTTCAATTGTTCTAACTAGTGTTCGACTCACACTACGATTTACCTTTTGATCGGAACACGTTCGTGGCGTCGATAGGTTAACTTAGCATACAATGATATATTCTGACTTAGACATGAAGGAGTAAAATGAAGAGTCAATCCTCTCACCTTGAGTCGATACGTCTTGTCGTTTCGCCGAGCCGATGCGGCTCGATTTCATAACTTCGTTGCACGGCCAACTCTTCTGACTTGGCCATTCGAGCAGTTCGTGTTTCATTGAATTATACGTCCGATTTGGCTTACCGTGCCAACGCCTCAGTCCGTCGCAAGGCGACGATTTGGTTTCGCGGACCCCTTACTGAATAAGGCAAAATGTCGACCTCTAATATTTCAGCGTAAACGTATAGCCTGCACATAAAACCAACTAAAATAAATACTTGTATCGATTCGGACTTGTGCCTTGGTCAATTCGATTTCTTAGAATCTTCGAGCCGTCTCAGCGCACTTATCCTTCGGGGCAACGTAGCGCTTAACATCGATTCAACTCGATGCATACTTTGGGACAATGCAACTCTTCGCATCGACTTAGTTCGATGCGTTGCTCGGGACAACGTAACTCTCGTATCGATTCGCATCGATACATTTTATTCGGTGAATGCGACTCTTTGAGTCAACGCCTCAGCGTAATGCGCCGTGCGGAGCGCGACATTACAAATACCATCTCGAAAAAATTCTCCACCTTCATCCTTGGATGAGAGAAGGGCTCCAAACTTGAAAAGCTTGCAAGAGGAGATTGATGTAACCAATAATCAAAACAATCTAACATTTTTTTGCCTCTGTCGATTGTGAACCAATAGGTTTCGAAGAAGCGACACAAAACAAGAAATGGAGAGATGCAATGGATGAAGAAATCAAGAATATCATGAAGTACGACACTTGAGAGCTAAAGACACTTTCAAAGGGGCAAAATAAAATTGGATTAAAAAGTATCTACAAGCCAAAGAACAATGCTCAAGATGAAGTCAATAGACTACCTACAAAAGTCTACGGCTATGATGAAAAACAAGTTCATCCACCCAAAGATGTGCATCATAAGAAAGCAATTGCAAAGGAACTGCGTCAAAATGCAAAAGTAAGCTACCGAGATCTTTACCAAGCAAATCAAGAAAGAAGCACTATCCAAGGAAAGAAGTTCACTTGGAATCGCAAAGTCAAGTTTAAGGGGGAGTGTTGGAAATAAACTTGATTTTGCGATAATATTTTGAGCCCAACAAATTAATCCACTACCATTGGGCTTTGTCCATTAGGCCCATTTTAGTTTTGAGTTTAGTCCATGTTCTAGGAACTTCTTTACCTAGAAAGTTCATAAAAAATATCTATGTTCATGAAAAAAAAATCTATGTTCTAGAGATATCTTAATATTAATTGTAAAAGAGTCTAGAATGATTCCATACTATATTTAATAAGTGTGTATACTCTTCCAAGAGTCCTATAAAAAGGGGTGCTCTCCTCTCATTTTGTACACAACAAAAATTAAAAAGCTTCGAGCTATTATAAAATTTCTTCTCTTCCATTCTTCTCTTCCACCAAATCTTTTCTCTATAATTTTCTCTCACTACAAATTTGCTACTCCTAGCTAGTTGGTCCACCACAATTCCAACAGATTCAACTAAGCCTAAGCTTTAGTGTTTTTTTAATGGTAAACCACGTACACATGGGGATCGTAAAAATTGTCCTTGTTTCATACAAGTGGGAAAAAAGTAGTCCCTACTATGGGTGCCAGAAATGACTAGAACTAAAGAGATAAGAACAAAACTTAACTAAATAGTGGAAGAGAGATGGCCCTTTGGATGGATGCCAATATTGGCTACAAAACAACATAAAATGAAACATTACTAGCTCCTAAACACGCGAGTACCAGTCTGATCGTCGATGAATATTGAATAAACATTCCTTGACAGCTTCTATGTATACTTGGCTTTCACCGCGAGACGAGAGGGCACGAGTAGCAATAGCATATTTGCAGTGCAGTTTGATTCTTTGAAGATGAAGGATATATGCATATCATTTTTTTGAGGAGTTTTCGTACTCTTCAAAGCCAATAGATGAGTTTTCACGGAATTACTGTCTTACCGTTAATAATATGGTATAAATATCCTTTAAAAAAAAAAAAAAAACTTTAGTAGTGCTTATCCCAAAAATGAAGGAAGCAAAGACCGTGGGAGGGCTCAAGAGGACCGGCCCACTAAATTTCGTGCCGGGCCAGCCCGGCCCGGCCCACTTGACAGCTCTACTGGGAGATCAGCATTCAATTAGCTTGGTATAATGGTTATTTGTCTAAAATTATCACAAAGGTCCATACTGGATATATAGTGTAGCTATGGCCCAACCTACGAAAGGGTGGACTGAGACTGTCTGTATAAACAAAGTCCATTATGAGCAATGGAAAAGAAAGGGGAAAAAAAATTGGAAAAGAGATTTAAGACAAGGTGATTAACTTTGTTAATTTTATCCTTATTGCGAATGGATTGCATAGAATGTTAGAGGTGGCCAGAGATAGACGGTTGTTACTTGTTAGATCGAGGACTTGGGGAGCTAAACAACTCATCTAGTAATCTGCATTATGCATATGTTAAGTTGTTATTTGGTATAAATAATTCGAATCGAATGGGAGTCATAAATGGATTCTCTTTGCAATATGAATCAATTGTACCAATGTATTCACCGTTATTGTCGGACACAACACATTTTAACTTCTTATCATTCTTCAACGGAGGCTTGAAATTTCTTGAAAGTAGAAAGTGTACCTGATTCTTGATTCTTGGTCTTTAAATATAACATAGACCCAAATTTTTCTATAACAATTATCGATAAAAGTTACAAAATAAGAAGAACAACAATAGATATTACTTTCATAGGATTGCAAACGAGTTAAACAAGCTCGAACAACGTTGGTTTCCTTGAAGATGGATTACTTTGGAAGAAAAAGAAAAGAAAAAAAGACAGCCTATGCTGCTTCTTAGCCACGTATTACATGCATTTCTCCAATTTTGTAGACCCCAGTCCTGTAATCACCTTCATGTTCAATAAGTAGCTCATTTTTTTCTCTCGCTGATATGACTGAGCCGTCTGTGCCACGGTTCGATAGACGCTTCACTGACTGCATCACCTTCTGTGTCCGACTGTATTTTCTTACGTTAAAACCTCTTTAATAAAACACGAGGGGATAAATACTCTCCCATTGATTCTCTCAAAAAATATTATGATAATTCAGAATAGCAAGCTGCTAATTTTATTATTTTAGAGTATCAATTTGCAAATTAATCACTATTAGTTACAATTTTTTTTTCTTCCTTTTTTTTTTCTATCAAACACTTCTAAATAAATCTATATATTCCTAAGACAAGAATTCCTAAAACAGTTATATGCATAACTTTATTCCTCAACAAAAAAGATTGACAAAATGGTGAAGAAACAGATACCACACACAAAATCCGTGGTTCGGAATTGTGCTTGCTACAACAAGCATTATATAATCTTTGATTCATGTGAAGCCTCCCACTGATCTTGGTGCCTTGCTGATAGTTTCTTCTCCTGTAACTGAGTTCACATATAGACATAGGTATAGGTATTCTTCTTGCCAAACGGGAAGCATTAATCCTCAATATCTCTTCATACAAATTTGTCATGACTACAAGACATGGTGAAGCCAACATATTCTTCGACAAATGCACGCCATCGCCGATGGAGTACGAGCGTGGATTTATTCCTCACAGTACAAACCAAGAGGAAAATGGCTAAAAATATATTCTCTTCCATAGAACCCCCACACACTAACAATTAGCTTAGTCCCCTAGGATTCTCAAGACAAATGAGAAGTGCAAGAAGCTATAAACATATACATTTTGCCTACAAGTTTGAACGAGCAATGGAAGTAATCCAAGCAAACGAACGTAAAACTAATATAATTTCTAGCCGGATTGATCTATTTTATGTTGCATCCTCTTCCCGTGTATGTATATGTAGTCACTCTCTAACCAAAGCGTGGTTACTTTCATTTGTTCTTGACGATAAATGTGTTTTCAATTTCGTTTGTTTATTGGATTGATGGATACACTTTTACGGCTTTTATTTGTCCAAGAATAATTATGATCTGTTTTTTGGCGCTTTCGTTTGTCTACCAAAATTTTTAAGTAGGAGGTCTGCTTTGAGGCAGGTACATCATGTCTTCCGAACTCCAACGTAGTAAAAGTCTATCCAAACAAAGTATGACAAATACGAATGGCTAGGCTGCGTAATGGTTGAAATATTTGGTACCAGAAAGGAGAGGAGGAAGATTACTACAAAATAAATCCAATTAGTGACACAAGAAAACATCGCTAATCATATAATTTGTGTTTGTAAAACACATTAGGGACGTTTAGTAAATTGTGTTTTAGCTAGTCGCGGTGTTAATCGTCACTGTACGTACCAACAGGTGTAGAAATGTTTTGTTTTCGAGTTCTGAAAATAGTACTGAAAGAACGAAAACATACATTCCTGGTGTGATTTGTTTTTCTTCTAATTACGATTTCCACATACAAAATCTATATGGTATTTTGCATTTTCGTTCTTGTCGTTTTTTTTGTTTAATCGATTATTGGCTATCTGAATTAAAATATAAGCTAAACTACAACTTGATAGTTTCACTATTCAAAATTTTAACTTGATACCCTCTACTTTTATATCTATCAAATTAATACCTTAAAATTAAAAAATTACAAAACTATCCTCGCCCACCTCTCTCCTGATCCCGATCCCCCCACTGGCTGCACCACCTCGTAGCCAGGCCCCAGCCCCCACCTCGGCTGCACCACCCTCGTGCCCCCTGCGTCCCCCCTCCTTTCGCTCGCGACGGCGGAAGCACCTGCTCAAGACGGTGAGATAGGAGGGGAGGGGGTTGGGGGCACGACGCAGAAGGGGGGTACGAGGGTGGTGCAGCAGGGGGGGGGGGACAGCTGTGGGAGCAAGGGCAGGCTATGGGCTGCCAGACAGGAGGTGATGCAGTCGATAGGTGGCGGAGAGAGAGATTGTGGGCGGGGTTGGTGGCGTGACGCAGGAGGGGGTCGCGGTGGTGGTGCGTGTTTGGTCTTTATTTAAGGCAACTGGTAAATGCACTATACATTTTACTCAACAGACCAATTTTTTTATTTACATGTTTGTCACAGAAAAAATTTACTTGGGACTGTTCCCATTTTTTTTAGGATTGTCAAAAAATTTGGCAGTCTTTCCAATAGGTATGACTGTCAAAATTTTGATATATAGGACTATCAAAAATTTTTACAGTCCTTCCTATTGGAAAGACTGTCAAAATTTTTGACAGTTCTAAAGATTTAAGCCTGTCAAAATTTTTGACAATCTTTCTAATAGAAATGACTGTCAAAATGTCTGACACTCCTCATCCCAAATTTGTTGAGCTCCGTCATGCTCTTCTTTTACCTCCTTGGCGACGGCAGCCCTCCATCCGAAGCTCTTCTTCCTCCTCGGCGGCTACCACGTCGCATCCCCCTGCGAGCCCCTCCTCCCCAGCCCCGCGCCAAAGTCGATCGAGCCCCTTCTTCTGGTTGCCCCCTCACCGACCGAGCCCCTCCTCCAGGGTACCCCTTGACCACTCCACCCTCGCCGAGCCCCTCCTTCTCCGCGGCTGCAGCCCCTCCTTCTCTACGGCTGCAGCCCCTTCCCCCACCGCCGGCTGCTGCACCCCCTTTCTCCTATCCTGCGACCACTCCTCCCTCGTCGCGCCCCGTCTCATCCGCGATTGTAGCCCCCTCCCCTGCCGTTGCTGGAGGAGGAGGCCGTAGTGGGGAGAGGTGTCAGAGGAGTAGGAGGAGGTGGCTGAAGGGTAGAGAGGGTGAGCAGCCCTAGCAAATTTTGGACTAAAGTGAGTAAAAGTTTCTTCAAACTGGACTGGCACCAAGATTTGGACTGTCCTGAACAAATTTTGTAGTGCCTTTAGCAATTGTATATATTTTTTAATTGTAGGATATCACATTAATACATATAAAAGTTAAGGGTATTAAATTATAATTTACCATAAATTTTATATTGTCACGATGGGTTGGTTTTTAGATCGGAGCAAAGTGGGACGGGATGGCTGGGTGACTTTAAATATGAAGTTAAATTTAGACATCTAGCCGCTTTATTTTATGTATTGTTAATTGTAGATGCGTTGTTTTATCGATGGATCGAGAAATGGTTCTAAAAACCAACCTTACTCCACTATGTTGCTTCCGACTCTTATATTGGAACATTATCTCCGGCATCAAAATACCAAGTCATCGGTGACCGCATCAATTGTCTGTGTGGCATAATGTTGGGACTCAGAATATAATTCCAAAGGAAAATGTCATAGGAAAAAGAAATTATGATTGTTTACACTCACAAGTTAAAAAAAAAAAAAAAAAAAAAACACACACACACACACACACACACACACACACACACACACACACATATATATATATATATATATATATATATATATATATATATATATATATATATATATTTGCTGAGAAATTCAATTTCGGAATTGGTTTTTATGAAAAATCCACCCGCAATATGGGTTTTATGAAATGCCCAAAATTATATATTTCCACATTAAGTATTCCAAGATTCCCTTTAGATGTTCTGTATTTACAAAATTAATACCATAACTACCCCTCCGCACAAACTCAGATTTGGATTGTGATTCTCGTCGTCTTCTTTTTCTTCTTCTTCTTCACGAGAGATCTGAATTCCATTGTTCTCATCTTCAGCAGAGATCGCAAAGATCGTTCGTAGTTCACGATATTTTTTTTTCAGTCGAACTCCGATAATCGCTCATCATCATCTTCTTCTTCTCTTCCGACAATTAGCTCAATTATGGAGAGAAGATCTTCTTCTTATTTTTCATAAGAGTTAGCATCGTTTTGAAAGAAGAACGAAAACTCTTGAATCTTTATTCATGTCAAATTTCTTTCCACAAAACAAAAAAAAATAAAAAATTAAGTTTTTGTCAACTGTTCTCCGTCGATATAACACGAAAATAGTCATTCTCCTACATTTTAACAAGGAGAATGCCATTCTCCGTGTAAATTAACACGGAGAATGGCCATTCTCCGTGTAAATTAAGACGGAGAATGCCATTCTCCGTGTTACTAATACAGAGAATGGTCATTCTCCATGTAAATTAAGACGGAGTATGGCCACCCTCATGCGAAATTAACATTCTTTGTGTTCTAACACGAAGAATGGCCATTCTCCTGCATTTTATGGTCAGTTGAAACTTTGGAGGGCCGTAACTTTTGACTGGAAGGTCGAAACGAGACCCGGTTTGTCGCAAAATGAGCGTATCTTCGAGGAGGCTGAGATTAACCGATTCACCATTAGACGGCTTTTCGAAATTTTAGAATCGGAAAAAAATGATGTTTGGACTTTCGTTTTAGCACTTTTGCCGTTTGTCTCGGTATTTCCGAAATTTTTCGACGAGTTTTTGAAGATTCTTTAGGAGAAAACCTACATTCGAAAGTGAGCAGCGTATGAAAGAAGATGAAGTATCGAAACGTTTTTTAAGAGTAGTTTCGTGGGTGTTTTCAATAAATTAGAAGGAAGGACAAAAAGATTATTCGGAACTCTCTTTATATATTTTTTGCTAATTTTGGGCACGCGATAAAATGTTATTGCGCGGTGGATTTTTCATAAATTTTTTTCGTTTTTTGGACATTTCATAAATTTTCCCATATATATATGAGCTCAAGCCTAGTGGTTAAGAGAGATGCATGCGACCAATGGGGCTAGGAGATCGATTTCCGTTGAAAATGTTCACCATAATTACCTTCTTTGAATATATATATATATATATATATATATATATATATATATATATATATATATATATATATTATGACCTAAAGATTTTACTATATTAGCCGAGTCGTGGAAAGAAAATTTTAAGGTTAGCTATTTGAATTTGAATCTTTTTTTTAATTTCCCGAAAATTTGAGGTCAGCTAATTGAGTTCTGTTCGTTTAGTATACTTGTTTGGAGCTGTAGCTACGAACGATGCGAATTTTGTCCCCCGCGCATTCGTGGTAACCTTTGGTTGCTTTAAATACACCTCCGGCCTCAATATTCAGTAGAGTACGAGGTCTGTGAGGTATGAATACTTAGGTTAGACGAGCATTCTTGAAGATTTTTGTACTTCGGTGATGGCAACTCCTTTCTTGCTCCAAGAAGGACATGGCGGCGGCGGCTACGACGACCTCTGGAGCGGCGACAGCTTCTGGTCGCAGAGCCCCATGGAGAAGCTACCCTCCTTCTGGTTGTCCGACAACCAGCAATGCTTTCAGGACGCCGTGGCGATGGTCGACGACGACGCTCCATTTGACGCGTTCGCGTCCTCGTTCGAGTCTCTCTCTAAACCCGTACAGGAATTCGACCACCAGAGGTTTAGTGATCGGCTTGAGCAACCGGAGGAGCCCATCCGGCTGGCCCGAAACGACTGCAACCCCGACAACGATCCCGGCCTCGATCAAGAGATCACACGGTCACCCAAAGGGGGAAGAAGCGAACTGTCGACCGAAGAAATCATGAGGGTCGCGGCGGCGCAGTACATCCAGCTCTCCTCCCTCGTAGTCGGCGACCCTTCCGAGATCAAGCTCCCCTTCGGTCTGTCCCTCTCCGACCTCACCCCCTACGAGACCAAGAACGTCGCGCTGGCCAACATGCTCATGGCCGCAGCCGAGATGGTGAGCAACCAAGACTACGGAGAAGCGAACGGCATGCTCGAGCAAAGCAACATGCTGTCGTCCAGCGCTGGGAATCCGGCCCAGAGAGTAGTCCACTACTTCGTGGAAGCGCTCCAAGAGAGGGCGAAGTCGAAGACCGGGACTGCGCTTTCGGGAGGGGCAAAGGAAATAGGAGCAATGACACAGGAAGACGTCAAGCGAGGGCTGCTGAATTCCCACCAGGCGCAGATAATCGCCAACACGCAGCTGCCGTTCCCGCAGGTGACGCACTTCACGGCGATCCAGACCATCCTCGACTGCGTCGCCTCTTCGAAGCGGATCCACATCATCGACCTCTCGATCAAGCACGGCCACCAGTGGACAGTACTAATGCACGCCCTAGCATCGAGGGCCTCCTGCCCGGTCGAGTCCCTCAAGATCACCTCGGTGGGATCGGTCGAAGAGAGCATCGCCGCCTCCGGCGAGAGGCTCTCCAGCTTTGCCAAGGGCCTGAACCTGCCCTTCAGGTTCAGGACGGTAGTCGTGCCCGAGATGGAGGACCTAAGGGAGGAGATGTTCGATGTCGAGGAAGGCGAGACCGTGGCCATGTTCAACAGCTTGGGGTTCAACAACCTCATCGTGGCTCCGAAGAGCCTGGAGAACCTGATGAGGGTCATCTGCAGGATCCGGCCTTCGATCATGATGGTCCTCGACGTCGAGGCCATGCTCAACTCGCAGTCCTTCATAACCCGCTTCAGCGAGGCGCTGTTCTACTACAGCGCCTACTTCGACTGCCTCGGCAGCATGATGGGGAGCTGCGACGAGTACAGGACGATGATCGAGCGGGTCTTCTTCTCGAAGGCGATAAAGAGCGTGCTGGCGACCGAGGGGAGGGAGAGGGTGGTGAGGAGGGTGGGGGTGAGGGTGTGGAAGGCCTACTTCAGGAGGTTCGGCATCACGGAGGCCGACCTGAGCGCGTGGTCGATGTACCAGGCCAGCCTCATAGTGAAGCAGTTCGTCAAGGACGACTCGTGCACGCTGGAGAAGAGCGGCAAGGCCTTGCTGGTCGGGTGGAAGGGGACCCCTCTGCACTTTGTTTCCGGCTGGAAGTTCCAGAATAAGAAGAAGGATGACACGAGCAGTGGCGTGCATCTCGGCTCCATTTCAAGATTTGAGGAAGCTCGACTCAGATGTGTGCCGATAGGAGCTGATGAAGCTATTTTTCGTTGATATATACATGAATATATATACAGTGCTTGTTGAATTTCTTGATGCAAATTTTGTTGCTTTTTTTTTCCGATCTTCGGCTAGCCTACATATTTAAAGATAATAAACCTGTGAAGAGTTTTCCGAGAGCTTCGACTTCGATCCTCGCTGAACTTCTCCGGCTAACTGGTGGTTAGTTTGTTTAGTGTGTAGTCATGTATCAAATATGAATACTAGATATGGTATGTTTCTAATACGTACTTCTTGTTCAATGGTGCAGGAAGCACGCTATTGCCAGCTAACTCATGTACGTGATGAATGCTGGATTATTGTGTTGGTGCCGTACGTTCTTCTTCGTAGAACAAAGCCATTATTGGGAGTTTGCAAGCACAGACAGAACTATGGAGACATGACACCTAATGTTGAGGTTAGGGAGGTACAGGTAGGCATTCTATGCAACCATTCCGACCATTTGCTTGCTTGATCGTGAATATACATGATCCGTTATAGCCTATTAGAAAAGACACAGTCCAAACACTCCAAACATATACTTCAGATAATTGAAAATAATGTAAGTTATTAGTTTTGGAGTATCTCAACAATATTGACACACAATAGTATACTCCAAATAAATACTCTAAATTAACCACCTCTCTTTCCACCTCTTTTTTCTTTTTATTTTCCTTATTTGGTAAGATTTTTTTTTCCTATTTTTCTTTTTTATTCTTCTTCCATGTTTGATAAGAACCGTTAATTTTGATGGACCCGAAAATTAATATAGAAGAGTTATGACGCGCTCTAAATCTGAAATCTTGTCTCTTAACTTTATAGTAATTTTCAAGCATGGCAAGTGTCCTCTGCAGCCTTCAAGTGTTACAAAATTTGATTAAAATCAAAATGTAGCATCGAACCACTCACACTGTGGATGCTTCTATATATTCTTTCCTACGATATTTCTTGTTTCAGTAAGAATGTTGTTTCTCATACAAGCCCGACGTTGACAAAAGATCTTCGTAAGCATGTCACTTGAAGCGTACGTTGATGCCTTATGTCAACAGTACTCTTTTTGCATATGGAAAGGTTTATTGTTCTGGGGAGAGACTTCTTATCCTACAATTATTAAGATATAATCAAATGACTTACATGCCCACATAAAAAAATATCACAGACAATTAACATACATAATAGCTAAGTACATATCTACACCAGCAAGCCAAAGAAGAAATAAATCAGCAAAAACACACATCAAAGTATATATTGCCAATTGATGCATGTTGGACATTATTGCATGTTGATTCATGAGATAAAGAACAAAATAAATACGGAAGCGTACTTGAATCCATTGATTGGCTTGATGGACCTTGAAGCAGGCGTCTCTTTATGGGGTTCGATCTTCCAACTCTCTACGACCATTTAATGACTGGGGTATCATCTGGTTTGCATTTCTGTATGCCAAATCTTTTAAAAACTTTATCAATAATATATAGCTCTTTTATGATAATCCAATAATACCTCGAGAACAATCTCAGGGTATTTGTATTCCTAATACAAAAGAGACGTTACCAAGATCTTTCATCTCAAAATTATTTGATAGAAATTTCTTAGTGTCATGCAATATGCATATATCATTTGTGGCAAACAGTATGTCATTTACAAAACCAGAAAAATAATTTTACTCCCACTAAATTTGTGATACACACAATATCTTCAATAACGTTTACCTCAAAACCAAACGAGGTAACCACTTGGTGAAATTTGTAGTACCATTGATGAGAAACTTGCTTGAGTCCATAAATGAATTTTTTCAATTTGTAAACCATATTATTCGGATCTCCCGACACAAAGTTTTCTAGCTGCACCATATAAATAGTTTCGTCAATGTTACCATTAAAAAAATACCATTTTGACATCCATTTGATGTAACTCAAGATCAAAATGTGCAACAAGTGCTATGATTGTTCAAAAAGAGTCTTTCGAAGAAATCGGAGAGAAAGTCTCTTTAAAATCAATTCCTTCCTTTTGAGTAAAGCCTTTAGCTACAATATGTGCTTTATATCTCTTCACATTAGCCTTCGAATTTTCTTGGTTTTAAATATCTATTTACAACCAATGGACTTCGCATCTTTTGGTAATGGAACAAGTTCTCAAACTTTATTGTCTTGCATAGACTTATACTCCTCATTCATTGCATCAATCCACTTTTGAGAATTAGAACTTTCCATGGCCTGATGAAAGTTGATTGGATCATCTTTCAATATTCCATGATCTTCCTCTTGTTCCTGGAGAAATATGATAAAATCATCCAAAGTTGTATTTATCATTTCTATGGTGGACCGTCTTAATGGTACCGATTCTTGAGGTTGTTGAGTTTGTTCCTCAGGAACAGCTACATCATCTTGAATGGGGGGTGCCTCTATGTTGTCTCGTTGAGGTATCTTAACATCGACTTGTAAAGGTAATTTGACATTGTCTTGTTGAGATTCCGAATTCACTTCTTCATCAATGACAGGTACAAAAATTTGCACATCGTCAAAACTGATAGTAGAAATCGTAACCGATTCATCCTCAAAGATAATGTCCCTATGTCACGCCCCAGAACCAGAATGCTGGAGAACGGGGGCAGACATAGCCAGCTACGTATAACGGAATGGAATCCACACCGCTATACGGTTACGGCTGTCTAGATATGTGAGGGTTTCACTGCAATCCATCAGTCTCTTAAGGTCATAAAATAGCCTATTGTCTCAATCTCAACCAACTAATAATAATCACAAGATGTCAGATCTCCAAATATATAGTTGTAAGGCGTCCCAAACATTACATATCCAGATGATCATGAAGCTAGTCGTTACAAAATATGAGGACTAGCAAGAGTTCAGTCATACATGATCAACCCCCGGGGCTTGTCAATCATGTTACAGTCCGTAGGCAGACAATAAGTAAGTACAATCGAGCTAACACTTGCTCGTCGGCTAAACGCCTTAAAAGAATAATTTACAATATTACAGTGGGAGAACAAAAGAAACCCACTCGATGCCCTGGTTACGCCTGGTGACCACCATCGGGCTGGAAGACAGGTAGATCCTTTGCTGCTGCTCTGGTATCTGGCCATACAAAACCAGCTGGGTCAGACCCCAGGAAGAGCAAGTGCCACAAAGGAGGCCACAAAAATAAGAACCAAAGCCAGCAAATTAGCACAATAATAAAATTACATAATAAGAGACAGTAATTTAAGAAAAAGCATGATGGGTAATT
The DNA here is from genome assembly GCA_029216955.1 of Iris pallida. Taxonomy (NCBI): domain Eukaryota; kingdom Viridiplantae; phylum Streptophyta; class Magnoliopsida; order Asparagales; family Iridaceae; genus Iris; species Iris pallida. The sequence continues at coordinate 1,667,988 of JANAVB010033219.1, forward strand.
ATAAAAGATAATCTTGCATAGAATCATTAAAAGACAGGACATATGGAAAAGCATGTCAGGATGATATACGATGAGATAACCATGGGACTATTCAGATAGCTAGGTTACAACCCGTAAACCAAACAAGGACCGGGGTTGTAACCCTACGTCTGAACAGAACTTGGTTTCTCTCACCATTTATCGGCAAGATAAATATAAGAAATCAGGTCAAGTAACAATCTGGAGTGGCAATCATTATAGTGACAATCTGGAGTGACAATCATTATAGTGACAATCTGGAGTGACAATCATTATAGTGACAATCTGGAGTGACAATCATTATAGTGACAATCTGGAGTGACAATCATTATAGTGACAATCTAGAGTGACAATCATTCAATCATTCTGGTACAATCTTACAATCAATCAATTCTAGAAAATACTATACTGGACTAGACTCCATCCAAGCAATCACGGCCAATCATTGCCTACGGCTTTCTACAATAACTAACTAGGGTTATCGCAATCCTAGTTACTAGCAAGATGCAATGAGATGCTCCAAGTAGTCACAGGCCTTGCAGCTATCCAGGTTATCCAGGCAATCATTATAGTGACAATCTAGAGAGTACAATGCATTATAGTGACAATAGAGTTCAATCATTTAAGTGACAATGATGGGTGCCCCACATAACAGTGGGCTGGAAATGTGCCCTACTCGTCGGCAGGCTACAAGTCCAAACATTTGCGGCCGGGATAACGGGATTGCCTGTAACTGGGGAACATCTCTTCATGACTAGTGAATTATACTAATTATTAACCTTAGTCCAATTCAGTAGGTACTCCTGACCGTGGTACTCAGGAGTCCCCTCCTAGACATGATGCAAGACAGGACAAGTAGATTATTTGTACAAGCACAATCGCCTACGGTGTCAGAATTAATTATACAAGTCAGGTCATGTCAGGTAGCCGTCGCAACAGCTATTCAAGATGTATCAGGTCAGGTTATCATATCAAGTGTACTAGTCAGGAGTGCGCCAAGACGGGCCACTGTCGTGTTATGCTAGTTCCTTGTCATACCAGGCCATGTACAATAGTCATTCCAAACATGCGAAGTAAAATCAAGTTCATGACAAAAGGCGTAAGGATATAAAATGGACATAAAATATCTAATAAAATATCAAAATACGGGTCAGGGGGATGCGTACGCACAAAAGCACACACGCAGAGGGAGTGCATATGCAATAAAACACGCACGCAGGAGGACAGCGTATGTGAAAAGTCACGCACGCTCAAAGGGCAGCGTATGTGAAAAGTCACGCACGCTCAAGGGGCAGCGTATGTAAAAAGTCACGCACGCTCAAGGGGCAGCGTAGGTGAAAAGTTACGCACGCTCAAGGGGCAGCGTATGTGAAAAGTCACGCACGCTCAAGGAAGCAGCTGCGTGAAAAGTCACGCACGCTCAAGGGGCAGCGTATGTGAAAAGTCACGCACGCTCAAGGAAGCAGCTGCGTGAAAAGTCACGCACGCTCAAGGGGCAGCGTATGTGAAAAGTCACGCACGCTCAAGGAAGCAGCTGCGTGAAAAGTCACGCACGCTCAAGAGAGCAGGCTTCCAACAGGAAGCGTACTCAAGCCTGCGTATGCAGCGCTAAAGAGCGCGCGTAGCTCAGTGTGCGTGAGCTAAGAAGCTCTGCACACTGCTCACTGTCTTCTCCAAACAGCAAGAACACCATGGCAGAACCCAAACTTCAAAACAACATAACTTGGTCATCCGAACTCCAAATCCGGATTTCCAAAGCTCCAACTGGAGTGAAACTGAAAGCTCTTCCACATGGAAACATCAGAACTCAAAGAAAACCAACCAAAATGGATCAAAATATATAAAATCCGAAAATAGCAATAACTTAGATCTACATCAACAGAGACTCCAAATCATAAAAACCCAAGAACTAATGTTGATCTTCATGTCCTAAACTAGCAAATGGACAAAGAAAAGAGGGTCCTCATGTAGTGGCAAGATGCACTTACCTAATGGTTGGGGAGTTGTGTGGAGGAAGAAGAAGAAGAAGAAGAAATTAATGGTGATTATGAAGAGAGAGAAGAGGTAGGTGGGGATATAAAGAGGAGGAGTTGCGGTGGGGATGAGGGGTAGCATAAGCTAAGGTGCTCCATGCATAAACCGAACCAAAACAAACCACCCTAATTAAAATCGAGCCATGCCAAAAACCCAAGGATACGAGAATTACCAAAATTCCACAAGTCGAGAAAAAATAAAAATACATGCCAAAATCTAGATACGAATATAAATACAAAATACGAGAAATACAGAAAATGAGGGTGACAACTCTACCCACCTTAAAAGAATTTCGTCCTCGGAATTTAATCAAGGAGCTAGAGATTGCCACGACAAGCTACACTAAGCACAGGCAAGCTACACTAAGCAATTCAATCATACTATCATACAATGCAAGCAAGAAAGGAAAAACGTAAGGCATAAGGAAGACATTATACCTCACGAGTCAAACAAGTAGGGATAACGTGATCGGATATCATCCTCACACTCCCAAGTTTGACTCTCCCAAGGAGCGATGAACGCAAGCAACATGAACTAAACTGATAGTCTTGCACTTGAGGTCTCTCTCCTTCGTCAAACAGGGACACGGGCCTATCCTCATACGAAAAGGTTGGTACCAATAACCAATTTCGAATGACCCAGGATATGGCTTGGGTCCGGGATGTACCGTTGTAATTAGGATACATGAAATACGTCATGCATCCCGCATAATGACGATAGAAAAGCAAGATGAGAGGACGCATATACCTCTCGGTCGATTCTGAACCTGAGCCTGGGCTAGGACAAACTGCCGCGGGTTCTGTTGCTGGAAGGTCTGGGCCTGAGTCGGCAATGGACTCGGAGGCTGGTACTGCTGCTGAAACACTTGGGCCTGAGGCGGCAATGGCCTCGGCAATGGGTACTGTTGCTGCTGCTGGACTGGTACTGGAGCTGGTGCTGGTCCCCTAACCGAGGGACTAGATATTGTCGATGCTGAATCAACTCTGAATGGGCAGGACCCTACCCTATGGTCTGGTGCTCCACACAATAAACACAATCCCAACGCCTTGCGACACTCTGCTACCACGTGTCCAGGCTTCCCACAATAAGAACAGCCTACGACGGAAGACTGTGCTTGCTTCTGTTTGTGCTGAGAGTACGTGACCGATGTCACTGAGGCCGCCTGCCTCGGAGTTCTAATTGTTAAGGCCCTGACTGCCGGGGCTGGTGCTGTCGACTTGGTCATCTGGCCGTGAGAACGCTTCCGACCTCCGGTCCTGTCCACGATCCTGTGGGAGGTATACTCGTGCCTCCTGGCTGCCCTCAGTACTGCATCAAAGGTCTGATGCTCAAATTGTTCCACTGCCAAAAGAATCTCGAGATGGAGCCCCTGCTGAAATCGCTGAGCTCTGTCATACTCGGTTGCCACCAAGGTGGGAGCAAACCGACTGAGTCTAGAAAACTCGGCCGCATATCCGTCGACCGTCCTTCCCATCTGCTTCAGGTTGCTGAATCGGGTCTGCAGATCGTACCGAGCCACAGCGTCGAAGTACTTGGTCTGGAATCTCTCACGAAATACTGCCCATGCAATAGGGGCCACTAATCCCACGGCCTGTGCAGCCCACCAGCTGCGGGCAAGATCTAATAACTGCAGGCGTACCACGGCCACCTTCTCGTCTTCGAGAGTCTTAGCTGCTTCTAGAATCACTTCAGTATCCTGAAGCCAAGCATCTGCGACGATCGCATCTTCGCTGCCATCAAAGAATGGAGGGTCCAGGCGCTTGAAACTGTTCGCTGCACTGTTCCCTCGGGGACCACTTATATTCAGAGCATCTTACACTGCCTGGTGCAAGACATCCCCTTTACGATCCTGGGAAGCTAACAAAGTCCTGACAAGACCCACCAAAGTGCCATCATCGGGCTCTGCAGGCTGAACGGGGTAAACTGGTTGCTCGGGATCCCCGATAGGCATAACTCTGGAAGCCACTCCTGAATGCTGGGCTTGATCCCCAGGTTGCTGCTGGTCCACGGGAGGTGCTCCGCCTTGCTGATCGACAGGTCCATGAACAATGCCGCTGAAAAAGACGACATAGGGAACAATAAGGAAGGACTAGGACAGATCAACGATTACAAGCATGTGATCAGGACAAAAATTTTCAGGAATCAAGAGGATACGAGCAGAGATCAAGGGCGAGTACAGATTGAGACATCTATTCGGTAAACCCTCACACATCTTGATTAACAAGACCTGCATGGGCCACCACTTAAACCATGTCACGCCCCAGAACCAGAATACTGGATAGCGGGGGCAGACATAGCCAGCTACGTATAACGGAATGGAATCCACACCGCTATACGGTCACGGCTGTCTAGATATGTGAGGGTTTCACTACAATCCATCAGTCTCTTAAGGTCATAAAATAGCCTATTGTCTCAATCTCAACCAACTAATAATAATCACAAGATGTCAGATCTCCAAATATATAGTTGTAAGGCATCCCAAACATTACATATCCAGATGATCATGAAGCTAGTCGTTACAAAATGTGAGGACTAGCAAGAGTTCAGTCATACATGATCAACCCTCGGGGCTTGTCAATCATGTTACAGCCCGTAGGCAGACAGTAAGTAAGTACAATCGAGCTAACACTTGCTCGTCGGCTAAACGCCTTAAAAGAATAATTTACAATATTACAGTGGGAGAACAAAAGAAACCCACTCGATGCCCTGGTTACGCCTGGTGACCACCATCGGGCTGGAAGACAGGTAGATCCTTTGCTGCTGCTCCGGTATCTGGCCATACAAAACCAGCTGGGTCAGACCCCAGGAAGAGCAAGTGCCACAAAGGAGGCCACAAAAATAAGAACCAAAGCCAGCAAATTAGCACAATAATAAAATTACATAATAAGAGACAGTAATTTAAGAAAAAGCATGATGGGTAATTATAAAAGATAATCTTGCATAGAATCATTAAAAGACAGGACATATGGAAAAGCATGTCAGGATGATATACGATGAGATAACCATGGGACTATTCAGATAGCTAGGTTACAACCCGTAAACCAAACAAGGACCGGGGTTGTAACCCTTCGTCTGAACGGAACTTGGTTTCTCTCACCATTTATCGGCAAGATAAATATAAGAAATCAGGTCAAGTAACAATCTGGAGTGGCAATCATTATAGTGACAATCTGGAGTGACAATCATTATAGTGACAATCTGGAGTGACAATCATTATAGTGACAATCTGGAGTGACAATCATTATAGTGACAATCTGGAGTGACAATCATTCAATCATTCTGGTACAATCTTACAATCAATCAATTCTAGAAAATACTATACTGGACTAGACTCCATCCAAGCAATCACGACCAATCATTGCCTACGGCTTTCTACAATAACTAACTAGGGTTATCGCAATCCTAGTTACTAGCAAGATGCAATGAGATGCTCCAAGTAGTCACAGGCCCTGCAGCTATCCAGGTTATCCAGGCAATCATTATAGTGACAATCTAGAGAGTACAATACATTATAGTGACAATAGAGTTCAATCATTTAAGTGACAATGATGGGTGCCCCACATAACAGTGGGCTGGAAATGTGCCCTACTCGTCGGCAGGCTACAAGTCCAAACATTTGCGGCCGGGATAACGGGATTGCCTGTAACTGGGGAACATCTCTTCATGACTAGTGAATTATACTAATTATTAACCTTAGTCCAATTCAGTAGGTACTCCTGACCGTGGTACTCAGGAGTCCCCTCCTAGACATGATGCAAGACAGGACAAGTGGATTATTTGTACAAGCACAATCGCCCACGGTGTCAGAATTAATTATACAAGTCAGGTTATGTCAGGTAGCCGTCGCAACAGCTATTCAAGATATATCAGGTCAGGTTATCATATCAAGTGTACTAGTCAGGAGTGTGCCAAGACGGGCCACTGTCGTGTTATGCTAGTTCTTTGTCATACCAGGCCATGTACAATAGTCATTCCAAACATGCGAAGTAAAATCAAGTTCATGACAAAAGGCGTAAGGATATAAAATGGGCATAAAATATCTAATAAAATATCAAAATACGGGTCAGGGGGATGCGTACGCACAAAAGCACGCACGCAGGGGGAGTGCATATGCAATAAAACACGCACGCAGGAGGACAGCGTATGTGAAAAGTCACGCACGCTTAAAAGGCAGCGTATGTGAAAAGTCACGCACGCTCAAGGGGCAGCGTATGTGAAAAGTCACGCACGCTCAAGGGGCAGCGTAGGTAAAAAGTCACGCACGCTCAAGGGGCAGCGTATGTGAAAAGTTACGCACGCTCAAGGAAGCAGCTGCGTGAAAAGTCACGCACGCTCAAGGGGCAGCGTATGTGAAAAGTCACGCACGCTCAAGGAAGCAGCTGCGTGAAAAGTCACGCACGCTCAAGGGGCAGCGTATGTGAAAAGTCACGCACGCTCAAGGAAGCAGCTGCGTGAAAAGTCACGCACGCTCAAGAGAGCAGGCTTCCAACAGAAAGCGTACTCAAGCCTGCGTACGCAGCGCTAAAGAGCGCGCGTAGCTCAGTGTGCGTGAGCTAAGAAGCTCTGCACACTGCTCACTGTCTTCTCCAAACAGCAAGAACACCATGGCAGAACCCAAACTTCAAAACAACATAACTTGGTCATCCGAACTCCAAATCCAGATTTCCAAAGCTCCAATTGGAGTGAAACTGAAAGCTCTTCCACATGGAAACATCAGAACTCAAAGAAAACCAACCAAAATAGATCAAAATATGTAAAATCCGAAAATAGCAATAACTTAGATCTACATCAACAGAGACTCCAAATCATAAAAACCCAAGAACTAATGTTGATCTCCATGTCCTAAACTAGCAAATAGACAAAGAAAAGAGGGTCCTCATGTAGTGGCAAGATGCACTTGCCTAATGGTTGGGGAGTTGTGTGGAGGAAGAAGAAGAAGAAGAAGAAATTAATGGTGATTATGAAGAGAGAGAAGAGGTAGGTGGGGATATAAAGAGGGGGAGTTGCGGTGGGGATGAGGGATAGCATAAGCTAAGGTGCTCCATGCATAAACCGAACTAAAACAAACCACCCCAATTAAAACCGAGCCATGCCAAAAACCCAAGAATACGAGAATTACCAAAATTCCACAAGTCGAGAAAAAATAAAAATACATGCCAAAATCTAGATACGAATATAAATACGAAATACGGGAAATACAGAAAATGAGGGTGACACCCTAACTTTATTTCCTCCCCCAAACTCAATATTCTCAAAAAATATAACAGTTTTTGTCTCAAAAATTATTATTTTTATGGGACCATAAAATTTATAACCCCTTGATTACTCCGCATAGCCAATAAAGTAGCTGCTTACAGTTTTGGGGTCAAATTTCTTTTCATATGGCCTATAAGGCCTTGCCTCAGCTGGACAACCCCAAACATATAAATGCTTCAAACTAGGCTTTCTGCCTGTCTAGTGCTCATAAGGTATTTTTGCAGCCGCTTTAGTTGACACTCTATTCAGAATGTAAGTTGTTGTTTTGAGTGCTTCACCCCAGAGTGACTCTGGTAAGGTAGAATGACTGGTCATACTCCTCACCATTTCCTTAAGAGTCTTATTTCGTCTTTCCGCTACACCATTCATGCTAGGTGATCTTGGCATATGGTGTATTGTGGGACGATTCCACATTCCTCTAGGAATTAAGCAAATGGTCATGGACGTTGTTTACCTGATCCATCAGATTTACCATAGTATTCATCACTGCGGTCAGACCTGATGACTTTTATTCTTCTGTTGAGTTGGTTCTCAACTTCAGCTTTAAATAATTTGAACATGTCCAAAGACTATGATTTCTCATGAATGAGATATAGGTAGCCATATCTAGAATAGTCGTCTATGAATGATATAAAATATTCTTGACCATTCCAAGAAGCCAGAGGGAATGGTCCACAAATATCGGTATGTATCAATTCTAAGACTTCTATAGACATATTGGCACCTAATCTCTTTGTTTTGGTTTATTTTTTCCTTTACACATTCAACACAGACATTAAAGTCTGCGGAATCAAGGGAATCCAAAATTTCATCAGACACAAGTCATTCAACTCTATTTCTAGAGATGTGATCTAATCGCTTGTGCCATAATGAGGCTGAATTTTTATTGTTAATTTTGCGATTAGTACCACGTGACTCCACATGCAAGGTTTCATTATAAGATGTAATAATTTCAAGTGAATATAGATTATCTTAAACATTAAGGGAACCACTACCAACAATATTTGAGTTTAAAGATAGACTAAACTTATTATTTCTAAATGAACAACGATAACCAGATTTGTCCAGTAAGAAAATAGAAACTTAATTTCGTCTAAAGACGGTACAATAGAAGTGTCTATCAAATTCAAATAATAACCGGTTCCTAATAATAACATAAAATGTCCTATTGCTTCTACTTCTACAGACTTGTCGTCACCCACATAGATGTATCTTTTACTATCAATTGGCTTTCGATGGCTCAGACAACCTTGTCTAGAAACACTAATGTGGGTAGTAGCACCAAAATTTAACCACCATGTATTTTTAGATACTGAAGCTAAATTAACATTAGAACATACCAAATTTAGAAATATATTTTCCTTTATACGCCATACGTGGTACTTTATATATTTCTTCCTTATGTGTCCTGGCTTGTCATAAAAGAAACAATCCTTATTTTTATATTATTGTTTCTTTTTAGCTGGACCCTTAACAACTTTTGTATTCCTTTTCTTTTTGCCCTTAACCTATTAAACATGGAAATTAAATTCTTATTAGCATATATTGTAGCAACATTAACTGTAAAGAGAACAAAATAACAAAATAGACATGCTCTAATCAATAATCAAAGAATAAAATATAGTCAAACAAATTTAAATAATGGTGAACCCCATCTCAAGATACCTAGTACATCATTAATATCAAGTCTGTGGACACTGATATTAACTACAAGTGGTACTCTTTGTGTAATGATCAAACGTTGATGTCACGCCCCGCTCCCGAATAATCGGGTACAGGTCGATGTCATGCCCGGCCTACACTGTCGTTGACAGCGGTAGTGAGCCGTCTAGTCATCAATACCAAGTGTAATCTCATCACAGCATCTAATCACGGAATCTATACTAACCATCACAGCAATCCACTATATAATTATTACAACTTATACATGAATGTCCGGGTACAAAGTCGATAAAATATAAATGATACAACAACAATATATAATCAAATACACTCAATCAATCTCTATACATGAACTAGCTATCTCAATGTCAGTGAGCTCCAATGCCATGAATGATAATCTAAGATCCATCTCATCTGTAATCAACGATCCAGTCAGGAAAGGAGCAAAGTACAATGTAACTCAATAAAACTCACCATGAAGATCAATGGAACGGTATATCAAATATAACTGAAAGACAGAAAACAGGATGAACAATAAGCATGCACTAGCTACGTGTATATGTGCAATTGGACGTTATCAACATGTGGGGACTAATATGTAATCAGGCATATAAAATATGCTATCAGTCAATATAATCAGGCATGTCTAACGACAATGCTATCAGTCACACACGAAATGGACTCAGGCATACGGAGTATGCTATCAGGCAATGTTTGTCCAATATTAGTCAATCACATGTATCTAGAACGTTTCCCACCCGACACGAGAAACAATACAAGCAATCAATCGGAAACAAGTGAAATAAATGACACGATAACAAGTGTGAGTAAAATGCATGCAATGATGGTAATACTGAGTACATGTACTTGCCTTGATTCCGGGGTTTTGTCCAAGTTCTTCAAATCACCTAAAATAGGAAAATATAATTAGAGCCTTCTAATCAACCCTAATTTCCTAATTGGTTTTAGTCAATTAAACCACCATATTGCTTAACCAATCTGGCTCTGCTAGACCAATACGAACCCATACAATTTAAACACTCAATATTCAAATGTGGCTTAAATGTGGCTTAATTCTAACTGTTACAACCACTGCCTCAAGATCTCCATCCTCAACTCAACTCCAAAGCTAATAACCATTGCTACACTTTAACTTACTAATAATCTAATACTGGCCCATAGACTTGGCCCATACCACAGCCAACAATATCGAATTTCTGAACACCATATCAACTAAATCCAACTAATCCATATGTCATATTTAAACTTAATTGAGTCCAACGGTCAAGTTGATCCTAACCAACAAAACTACACAGTAAGATCCTAACCAACATATCAGTGTCAACCGTCCCTGTGTCTAACCCCCACCCGTGTTCGTTGGTATCTAACTCGTGTCCACCACTTCTGGACACTCACAGGAATCCAGTTCGACACCTGGTAGCACGGTCTCGACACTAGCCTCGACACACCCTCGACAAAATAACCCACATGAAGAATATAAAAAGATACCTGTAGCTTGAAATGAACTGGACGTGCTCCCAGCGTGTCCGAAACGGTGTCCTCGAGTCCACAGCTGATTCTGAGGTCGAGTCTAGCATTTCATCAAACAGATAGTATGCACGAATTGAAGGAACGATCGTGAGTGCAATTCAAATGGAAAAGACTCCAAAAATTGGAGAGGATATACAAAATCAGATCCATAACTCACCAATACAATTTCTGAATCAAAATTGAACGGATTGATCGATCGATCGCAATAATCCAACTCGAACTAAAACAGAGGATCAAAAACTCATTCAAAGATTTGAAATCAAACACTGCCAATTCATTGTACAGGAGAGCAAGGAGACTTACCAGAGTGGAAGGAACGAGGATGGAGATCTCGCCTAGGCACCGATCGATGAAGCTTGTCATGGTCAGAGCTCCACACGAAATGGAGGAGAAAGAAGAAGAAGCAGGGGATCCTGCCACCAATTCGACAGGGCTTCGCCGTCCAAGAAGTATTGAAGAAGGAAGAGGAGATGGGTCCTATTTATAGGCGAGACGTCGGTCAGGCGATTGGGCGGGCACTTGACCGGCGGTTGGACGGGCAGCGTCGGTTATGATTCGACGGCTAGGATGAGTTTGGGTTGTTAGAGATCAACGACGGAGAGGAGAGAAGCAGTTAGGCAGTTGGGGAGAGAAGCTTCTGGAGAACCCTAGAATTCTTGGTCGCCGTCGTCGTTGTCGTCACTGCAACGGAGGAAAGTGGAGGGATTTGTGAAAGAATGAGAAATTTGAATTATATAGCTGTTGATTCAGCTATCAGGTTGGGTTTCCGGGTTAGAGTTTGAACCCGCGCCCTAGGTTTAACAGGCCGGGCTGGGCTGTTTGAGTGGGTCGGCTAATGGGCCAACGAAATGGCCTGAAAAGGCTGAAAGAATTTACAAGGAAAATTCAAATTAATAAGTTTAATAAAATTCTAAGAAAATTAATTATTAAATAGAAAAATGATTTACAAAATCAATAATAATAATTAGTGATTAGTTAAGAGAATCAAAAATAAATTCTTAAATTAATTCAAATAAAATCATAGGAAAAATACTCAAATTTATTTATTCAGGAAAAGTGGAGTTACAGTTGATAATAAGTCATGTCAAATAATGAGCCTATATTTGGATCGGGTTATTATTCACATGTAAACTTTATAATTTTTACACATTTATCACTATAAGTATGTACGCAATTCGGCCAAGTATTAACCTTCCCTTGGGGCGGCTAATACCCGCATGAATGTACACATATAAATATTCGACATCCCTCATACATTATCTATGCAAAAGAGGTCATTTTGGTGACATATTGTTTCAGTGGATATATTTAGAATGTTAGACAACTATTGCTAGTTATAAAGAAGCACCAAAAATTTGAATGTTGTCTTAATTTTACAAAACTGAATCATGCCCAAATCTTTGTCTACATGCATATTTACAAGATTATAAAACAAAAATAATCATAAATTAGCATATTGCATTAACATACTCTATCGAAAATAAGCACAACAATTGCATCAAATAAAATAATCTACTGAAGACATAATAAAATAATCTAACAGTTTTTATTTACTGAGTCATGTAAATATGTCAAAAGATATATTCTTTAATCATAAACATGTGACTTTCATTGCATGACTTAAATAAAAGAACATCCAAATATTTTTTAGCATAAAAAAATCAGCCAATCAAATGAACATGAATCTAAAAAAATTAATTATGCTTTAATTCTGTTGGTTCAATACCAAATCAAGGCGTCAGATTTGGTCGAGTTGGTCTAAGTCTGTAGATTAAGCTTCTAGTCTGAAAGGTTGTGGGTTCAAATCCCACTCTCAACAAAGCTCTTTTTTTTTGAACTGGAACTTTAAATCACGAAGTAGCCAGTTCCGAAAAAAACCCCGGAAGTATCCGCATTGTACAGACAGTTCGTATTTCTGAATTCTCAACAATCAAAATAAAAAAATAATTTTATTTATATTAAAAAATTAATAGTATGCAAAAGGAGATCTAAACTAGTAGATCAAAACAACAACAAAAATGATCCAACAATTGAAACCCTAAAATAAATTAAATGAAACAATTTAGGGTTACTGAAGAACAACAAAAATTGATTTTGAAACTTCGACCTCGTATATCAAACATGGAGGTTCTGATACCACTTGTTGGACATTATTGCATTTTGATTCATAAGATGAAGAACAAAATAAATACAGAAGCGTACCTGAATCCATTGATTGGCTGGATGGATCTTGAAGCAGGCGTCTCTTTATGGGGTTGGATCTTCCAGCTCGCTACGACCCTTAATAAAAAAGATGAAATCTGTGTTCCTCTCTCTATTGATAGAGATGCATAAGAGACAGAGAAATTCTCTCTGTTGTGGCTGTATGAGTTGGGGACCACACACACACACACACACACACACACACACACACATATATATATATATATATATATATATATATATATATATATATATATATATATATATATATATATATTGTTATCTACACATTATTTTTATCACAATTATACCCTCAAGCCAATTTTCAAATAGACCACTTTAATTTAGCTTAATTATTTAGATAGTCCAACACAATAATTTTATATGTGTGGCTCATTAATTATTGAATAATTCCAACACTGCATACCAGAAACTCCTCTTTACCAATATGCTAATGTCTCCCTTACACACATATACCCTTGCAAATTAAGGGGAATACGAGGGATGTTATTTGTCCGAGCTCTCTAGCCTAGTTGTATTAGAGCGGACACCCGGAAGACCGGCAAGGTTCGAGTCCCCCAATTGTGTGTGTGCGTGGGATTTCAAAAAAAAATGAGGGAAGTCATTTCTTGTTATGTGCAATATTCCAATTCCAGTTTGATTCAAGAATAGATAGTGATGAAATATAACATATTTTAAGTAACTTTAAATGGCCATGTAAGAAAAGATAAATAGGGTGCATGCAGGTTAAAAAATAAATAGGGTGTCATATCACCCCATATAGTAAAATAATTATTTTAGGAAGAGTGGATGAATATTTAATTACTTTAAGAGTGAACCAAATATTAAACAAGTAAGTTACTTTGATACAATAAAGGTTGACTGACAGGCTATTGTAAAATTATATCGGGTGAGAGCTTAACCAATCAACAAATATTGTTGTCTTGCATCTTAATTAGCATTTGGAAATGAAGGAAGAAAAACTAGAAAAGTGACCGACAACAAACTGACAGAATTTGAAAGGAGAGGAGTTAATCATTTTTAAAGAATATATACAAAATGAAGGAAGATAGAACATAAAAGAAGATTACTAATGTGATGTGGTATAGTTTATTAAATTGTATGAAGAAACTAGATAAATAGATTCTATGTATGAGTGTTAAAATACAATGGTTGGCTTAGAAAGAAAACTTATGTTGGAACAAGAAGTCAAATGGTAATGAATAAATAATGAGAAAAAATTTAAGAAACAAAAATAATAAAAAGGAAAGCTAACAAAATAGTGAAGCTAAATCTAAAGTATAAATATTTACATAAGAGGTTAGAAATTAATGAGAAAGAAAAAAGATATTTGTAGGCTCGTTACTATGAAAGGAGGAAAAGAGACTTAGATAGTATTAAGAATATCAAGAGCGAGAAAAATAGTGAACGTAAATAATGGATGATGAAAATAAATTTGGCTGAAAGAATTTTGGGATGTTTGTGTTAGGATTATATACTAAAAGCATCACTTTTGTATTAACTTTATATCTTTAAATTTTGAATGAGAATCATATGGACAATGTTTGCATATTGTATTTGTTACAAGTGTTGATGCAAGTGTCTGATACTCTATATTGTAGATAATATGGTGTGTGGTGTCACACAGAAGATCATATTATCAGTTTTCTAGAGAATATATAAATGGTTCACAATCTAGATGGACTTGGACAATCTATTGGAAAGGTTGTAGTGTAATATGGTGTTAGTCTATCTTGACTATAGGTTTATACTAGTACACTTTGTGTGTATTGAACAGGACCACTTGAGGTTGTTCTCTTTGTACTGACTACATAAGAGAACAGACACCTCTGTTATTATGGATGTTTGTGCCTCTTAATCCGGATATAATAACAGACACGTATATGCAGTGTGCATTACTTTGACTCATAAAAGAGTAATATTAATTATGGGTCAACAACCTCTATGAATTGGATAATAATATTGTATGTATGATGGGCTGTTGATTATAAAAAGAATTTATGTTCCGATACGTCGGGTTGATGATGTCCCCTTAAGGAGCTCATAAGGATTGTCATGTAAATCCTGCAGGTGGATTATATCCGACATGATAAATAAGAGTGGTACTACTTAAAGATAAAAGATGTCGATTAATATAGTTGTCAGTAACTTAATCTGATCGACGAACATTCGATATCTTAACATGGAGAGCCAAACGAGCATATAAGAAGGAGCCCACAATCATGATTTGGGATTAGGAAGGTGGTGCAACAATAGCTCATTAGTGGACCGAGCTATTGTTAATGGGTCTGGGTTGTGTGTTCGGGCTGAACACAGGACACCCAGATCCGTTAGAAGACCTAACCCTAATTTCTTTTCATGGTCCCTGTCGTAGCCTTATATATATCCTCTATTCTCTGGCCGCAAAATGATTATTAGAACTCGAAGCTTTCTCTAAATTTGTGATCCACGTAAGAAGAGAAAGAAGGGGCTGCCAAGGAGAAGAAAATGTTGGGAGATCGTCGCCCACACAACGTCCAACCCGAGGAAGAAATACGTACAGAAGATCTAGGGGTCGTGACTGCTTGAGATTACTAGGAACCGTTGTCTTCTTCCCGCCGCAGGTATAATTCGTGAACCCTAGTTTCCGCCTATGAAGGGTTAGAACACATTTATATCTGTTTAGCTTTCTCTCAATCAATACGCACACCAAACTAGGGTTCTGGGAATCCCCAGTTCCATTAGCTTATTCATCTCACAATGGTGGCTATATAAATGGGTTGGATTACAATATATGGTACTTATTAAATACAACATATTCCTGCCACATAAAGTACTATAATATATGATGGTATTCCTATATGCATGATAATTACTACCATATACAAGAACTATCATATATGATGGTATTCACATATATAAATAAATATATTCAAACCATACAAAATTTATCATGACTCACGCTAACACTCCCCCACAAGTTGGGGCAAAAATTTTCCATGCCCAACTTGTCTAGTGACTCATAAAAGAACTTCCTAGAAACACCATTTGTAAGAATTATCTACCAGCTGCTCTTCAGTAGGAACAAAAGAAAAGCTAATAAGTTTTGCATCAAACTTTTTCTTTATGAAATGATGACCTCCATATGTTTAGTACGATCATGTTGTACTGGATTTTGCTATATATCAATAGTTGTATGATTGTCATAATACAACTTTATTTGTACTTTTAAGTTTAAATCTCAAATCCTATAAGAAAATTTTCAATCACAAAAGCTCACCCACACCTATCTGCTCATCCTCGGTACTTGACCATTTCCACTACCAAAATACAGCAGTTTAGCGACGAATATATAGCGACGGACTACCGACGAAACAAAGATGGTCTTCCATCGAATTGTAGCAAATTATTTTTTTAATTTTAAGGTAAATCTCGATCGAAAATTCGTTGCTATATCGTCAGAAATATAGCGACTGACAAGTAACCCGCCGCTATGTCGTCGTCCAGTTGTCAATATTTTACGGGAAAATATTAGAAAACATTGGCATAAAAATTGGCGACCACATAGCGACGGATTATCCGTCGGTAAACTAACGGGGGTATAGCGACGGCATGGCGACGGATATATCCGTCGCTAAATACTGTGCCCTAACATAAAACGAACCGATGGAGGGGGGGGGGGAATTTTTCATTCCCTCCAAAATTTTCTCACACCTCTCTCTCTCTCTCACTCAGGTATGTCTCTCTTCCTCTCTCTCTCTCTCTTTTGGTGGTCGGGGGGGTACACCCTGCGGAGGGAATCGTGGCCGCGGGAAGGAGGGTTTAGGGGAGCAGAGGGAGGGGGCCGGAGGGATGGGGATCGATAGATGGGGAGGTCGCGGGGGAGGCGGGTAGCGGAGCGGAGGGAGGGGGGTCGGGGGGTGTGGGTGGTCGGGCCGGGGGAGGAGGGGGTTTAGGTTGGGGCGGCGGGTGGGGAGGTCCGGCCGGGGGGGTAGGGGGTGTTTAGGTTGGGGGTCGACGGGTGGGGAGGTCGCGGGAGGGGGGGTAGGGAGCGGAGGGGGGTCGGGGGGTCTTGGTTGTTGGGGGGGTAAGGGGAGTGGAGGGGGGCCGGGGGGTCTTGGTGGTCAGAGGGGGAGGAGGGGGGGTGGAGGGGAGGGGAGGGGCTTCGTGGGGTCGAATGGGCTTCGTGGGGTCGAATGGGCTGCGTGGGGTCCACATGCGCGCCCGTTCGATCCAACGGTTGAGGATGACGGGCTTCCGATCCCCTATATGTATATTTTTCCCCTATATATATATATATATATATATATATATATATATATATATATATATATATACTAGTAACTCATAATAAGCTGTAATAAGCTATATATACACTTTTGTTCTGCAGCCTATCAGCAATAACTCACTTACAAATCTCAATACACATGCATGCACACACACACACACTCAATACTCCCACACACCATCTATAAACACAATAATACCAAGTACTCTAAATTTCAATTGATACCACACTTTTATGTCTATAAACATCACTCATAAATAATACACTCTCACACACAACATACACTTCCCTTATCAAGCACAACACCAATGCACTAACACAATCACAAATACCAAATATCAAACACCCCTCTATTTCTACGCCAACACCATTATGACACCAACATCCAAACCATATATATGAAATTGTAATATATATATATATATATATATATATATATATATAATAAAATATATATATATATATATATATATATATATATATAAATTAGATCTAGAATAATATTGAGAAATTGATACAAAATAGGCTCCAAAACACATCATGGTGTATCATGACCCAACCACTCAATATCCAATTGTGGACACAATAACACAATCACAACTCAAATTGAACAAAATATTTCCTTTGGGAACACGTATCGAACACTTGATGGTTAAAATTCGTAAATAACACAAATTGAGCATAGAATTTATCATTCATCATGGTAAAAACCTAGATCTACCAAATTAAATGTTTCTAACACCTAGATCTAGCATTAGAGAGTCAATTCCACGTATGGAAGAGTTCCTATGGGTTCAATCAGGGTCATGAGGGTTCAATTCGGGTTCCCATGGGTTCAATTCGAGTCAATTCCACCTATGGAAGGGTTTCTATCAGTTCAAGAAACGATATCGGTATCAGACTATTTCTATGAGTATCGGTATTGATCGCGTAGGCGTCTAGGCGGTGTCTAGGCGGTAGGCGGACTCTCTCCGCCGCGCACCCACCTACCGCCGTTTAGAACCTTGTCGATACTGCGAACCTTGGTATAGAGTGAGTATCCTAGAAGGATATATATAAGATATCTTAGTAGTAGTTAGGTAAGTATTGAAAATTAAATTTATTTATGCCAAGTCTTTTGGGCTATCAGAGTTATAAATTTTTCGGAGATCTAGATAATGTTGATTACCTCAAAAGGCTTGCATAAGTAAGAGTGTATAGAGTATATATCGTAGGCAGAATCGGTATCACCATGAATCTCATGGCTTCTTCTACTAGAGCATAATATAAAACCAAACGTGTGAAGCAGAGCTTCACATTCACAATATTAGAAGAAAAAAATTTACGATAGGTGGTAGGACGAGCCAGAATCCTTATGATAGGTCCTGTTGCAAGTCAGAAATATAGTGAAATCGTCTTTTCCATTCTTTCCCCCGACCCCACTATGAAGAAAGACATTCACTTCTTAAAATATTCGATATATATAGGTGGGAACAGGGGAAGGGGTCAGATTTATCCTGATGGGAGCAAGAGTAACAATACATCCATTATGGTTCTTTCATATCCCCCTGTGGAAAAGGAGGCTGAAAGAGTCGAATGAGAAGCAGGGAAGTAGAGGGGGGGGGGTTATAGAGGGGGCCTTCTTGAGAAGCAGGGGAAGTAGAGCGACGAAGTAGAGGGGGGTCGGTATCGGACTATTTCTATGAGTATCGGTATTGATCGCTTAGGCGGCGTCTAGGTGGTGTCTAGGCGGTAGACGAACTCTCTCCGTCGCACACCCGTCTACCGTCGTTTAGAACCTTGTCGATACTGCGAACCTTGGTATAGAGTGAATATCCTAGAAGGATATATATAAGATATCTTAGTAGTAGCTAGGTAAGTGTTGAAAATTAAATTTACTTATACCAAGTCTTTTGGGCCTATCAGAGTTATAGATTTTTTCAGAAATCTAGTATAATGCTGATTACCTCAAAAGGCTTGCATAAGTGAGAGTGTATAGAGTGTATATAGTAGGCGGATGAGTGTATAGAGTGAGCCTCCCTACTCCCCTTCTTCTCATTCGGGTCATGAGGTATCCTGTTTCGTATCATATGATATCCATCTCAACCAAAGCGTAGAGAAGTATGAAAATATTAATATTAACCAAGGAACGGTATCGGAATCGGTATCATCATGAATCTCATGGCTTGTTCTACCAGAGCATAAAATAAAATCAAATGTGTGAAGCAGAGCTTCACATTCAAAATATTAGAAGAAAAAAATTTGTGATTGGTGGTAGGGCGAGCCAGAATCCTTTTTTTCTTCTAATATTTTATGTGAAGCTCTGCTTCACACATTTGGTTTTATATTATGCTCTGGTAGAACAAGCCATAAGATTCATAGTGATACCGATTCCGATACCGATCTATGGTTAATATTAATATTTTTATACTTCTCTACTCTTTGGTTGAGATGGATATCATATGATGCGGAATAGGAGGCTGAAAGAGTCGAATGAGAAGCAGGGAAGTAGGGGGGTCAGAGAGGGGCCTTCTTGAGAAGCAGGGTGTAACTCCGCTTTCCTTTTTTTAGAGAATTAAAAATTTTCTAATAATAAAAGTTTAGCTTAAATAATAAATATGGTGATTGATATTTTTGGAGAGAAATTAGTTGGACAGAATTATTATTTTTTTTAAAATTTTGAAAGTTGTTATAACAAAACCTGAGGCCACCATGTGACTCTAACTGATTTTTAAACAAATTTTTGAAATTATGAAAAGGAGAGGGGTTTTTCTGAATTTTTTTCTTAACAAAAAGGACTTAAACGAAATAGTTACGGAGCGGGGGGGGGGGGGGGGGGGGGGGGTTGTGCATAATGCACATTCTTTCTCTTTTATATCAGAATGAGGAGAGAGAGAATTAATCTCTCCATTTTTCCCCCGTTTTCTAATTTCTTTCGGCCGATCTCGGCAGCAAAAGCCCTAAGCGGAGCTCCGACAGCGATGGATTGTTCTCCGGCGACAGTTCGGCGCTCTCCCCTTAGCGTCAGTACGAGAGTCCTCTTCTACAAGGATCTTCTTCCAACGGCGCGACCACGTGAGCACCCCCATTCTTGGCGACGACGGATCGATGAATTACTCTCGACGCGGCGGCGGGGCTCCTTATCCGGCGATTGTCCGTCTTCTCCGACGACATGTCGATCTCCTCCGCGTGTCCGAGTCACCATCGATCAAACGCTCAGCAAGTGCTTTCAACTCTCCAATATTCTTCAGATCTGCATTTCTAAAATATCTTGTTTAAATTTTTAAATCTTTCCTTCCTTATTTCAATCAGATCCGGTTCGACTAATAGCTCGACGACGGAGTCGATCGGGGGCTGACTGTCCGGTTCGACTGATAGCTCGACATCGTAAATCCAGTCGATCGATTGCAATCGAGGTCGAATACTTGATCCAGGTGAGTTAAACCCTGACCTAAATTTTATTACCCCTTTTCTTTAATTCAGGAAGTAGATGGACGAAGCATGAATCTATTGAATTTGTCTTAGTTTCCTTCTTTAAAATTTGGAGTAGTTCTAAAATGATTCTTGTTCTGAGTGCAGTCTATATTTTGTTTAAATGTTTGATCCAGGAATTATTCTTGTCCTGGAATGAGTTCATGTCGGGTACTTCGGATAACTCCCTCAAACCAACCTTACCTTCCAGGTAACTATGCTATTCTTTTCTTTTGTCGATCGGTTGTTTAGTAGCTTTTGAAAAGAGTCTTGGGCAGGATTCGTAGAATGTGTTCATGTCCGTATCCTGGGTGTGTGCGTGTCCGGGGGTGAGGGAGTAGCGGTAGATTGGAGAAATACCAAGGTTGGGCTCGACAAATGCTTACACAGTTGTCTGAGTCGTACTTGATTTCAACTGGACTTGGGTACAATTCTGTTAAGTCGAGTTGCTGTATATATTTTGAATAGATCAGTTGTGTATATATTTTGATTAGATCAGTTTGGGTATATTTTTCGTTGAACTAATTTTTGGTATCTTGCTGGGGTTTCAGTTGTTTAATTATACTATTATATTTTTGTTTCTTGATTTGGTGTTATACTTTGTTTGTTTGGAAGTCCAGTGGCATATTTGTTCCTGCATGTTTCCCAAATCTCTGAGTTGCAGCTGGGGGAAATAGCTGTTAAGTTCAAAACCTATGTATTGGGCTTGGTTGCTATAGGGATAACCTGCAGGTGGTCGATTTATTTGGACTTTGGTTGTGTGCTCAAGGCTAGGTTATAGCATTTAGAGGGAAGTCTACATACAGTTTGGTTCAAATATATCCCAAGTTTTGAAAGAAGGTTTTTAGACAAACTGTTAGCTTTGCTAAATTGGGTTTTGTGTTTTGAGCTTAGGCTTTTGGGATGAAATATTCAAAGGATGTGTTGTATAAGAATTTTTCCAATTGCACTTGCTGATGTGGGCTTGGTATTAACAAGCCAGTGTAATTAAGAAAATTACATAAGGCTTGATGGTTTCAGCTGCTATTCTTAAAACTTGAGAGTTATTGGTTGGGCTAATACTATAATTGTTGTTATTGTCAACTTCATTAACAGGTTAATTATTATCATAATTAGGGCTATATTTTCCTAAGTAGTATTTTGAAGCATTTTTCTAAAATAAATAGTTACAAACCATTCTAAGATCTATCCGCTGGAAAAATAATAAGATACTATTTTTCTATAATTTCCTATATATGACTTACTGGAATATTTTAACTAACATTGATTTATTAGTATAATAATTTATGGTAATAATTTCCTAAAAAGATATTATTTTATCATTTGGCCTATGATTCAGTATAAACTATCTTTCTACATAATTAGTCCTTATCTTTTATTAATGATATTATGAATACCCTATAGATAATTATAGTTAGAGAAAGATAACTAGTTCATTTGTATAGAAATTAATCAACTTGTAAATCATTTTAAAACAGGAGGACATCTAGCCCCGATCTTCACCCGTACTTTCCTGGAGCAAGGCAAGTACACTCTATGGTCTTGTACATTTTATTATATCATGTGCTTCCTTGATTGACACACTGCGACACGACATATTTTTCTGGTGCTCATGTTACTTGTTCTTATTACTTGTACTTGGGGAGGGAAAATATACTATTTATGTGGCCAAACCCAAAAAATAACTCAGGTGTGTTTAGCTTAGACCCCGCATCGTGCAGCGGGTCCTAAGCCGTACCATTCATGTGCTTTCATGTACTTTCATGTGCTTTCATGTGCTTACCCTAGCCGGTCACATACTTAGTTATATTTTAAATATTGTGCACACATGTTCAGGAGATATATCATGTACTTAGTTCCTGTGATTCCTGAGATACCATGTTCTTTCATGTTCTTACACACCATGTTCTTTCATGTTCTTACATACCATGTTCTTTCATGTACTTATACACCATGTTCCTTCTTGTGCTTTACATACCATGTTTCCTTGTACTTTCATATCATGATGTCTTGTTCATTACCTAGAACTATACTTTGCTCCGCTCATGACTGGATAAGTTGCAGGTATGCTTGCAGGATATCATTCTACTTATGGGCCAGAGCCCGGGATCTTAGTTGAGCAAGATGGGTCATGACTTAGCTTGAGGTTTCAGGTTTAGACTGTTAGCTTTACTTTTAGATATTGTTTTAGAATTCATAGTACATTTCATTCTTGATGACTCGTACATTTATATACATAGAATTTTGGATTATGGTGATCATTCTGGGATACGTTTTTAGATGCTGTGATTATATACATTTATGATTGTCTAGTTAGATTTCCCTAGTTTGGTACAGCTTACTTCGTCGTGTCTAACGACGAAGGCTGAACATGTCTGACTCGTGTGCGATTATTCGGGAGCGGGTCGTGACATGTTTTTAGTAGTGGCCCATGCAGGCCTATCCTAATAGTACCTAGGTATTAGAGTACTATTGGGGGACTTAATTTAAACTAGGGAAACTTGAATCACAACATAGGAAATCGGGTACATCGGGTATATTGATATTCTATAAACACTTATTGTTTTAGGTCTAGGTTACTTTAACAGTTTTATATTTTTCAGATAGTTCAAAAGCATGCGACACCAGAACTGTCAATTCACCTTCACTTGACGTTTTCGAGCTTCCACTCCCTTCTATCACTCTACTATCCTCATGGGTAGTACGCAGTTGACGGAGACGTTTCAAGAGTTCCTTGACACCAGCAGACCGTCCTCTTCCAATCCAGACTTGCAAATGCATTTCCCGAATTAGAGAGGACTTCTGATTTCCACTCTCAGATCATTGGACTTCTCTGACACCGAGCGTATATCATGCACCGAGGAGCAGATCAAGAATCTGAAGCCGCTACTGAAGACCATCCCAGCCTTTGAGGATCCGACTCCTTTGAAGATTGAAGCCATTAGCCAGGAGATCCAGAACGTGGCACGGACAATAGAACAAGATGAGAAGCTGAAACCCAAGAGAGACATGAAGACTTCCGACGAAGACAGCAACTACCCTAGACCCGCAAAGCGTCACAACACTCAGACAATGCCCTTTTAGCTGCGCCATCAGATTCAGATTCAGACTCAGATGATGACCATTTATGCTTTCTGCTGTCATCCAAGACATCGATTCGAGGAGTGCCGCAAGAGACTCAGAGTCTGCCTGTTCCATGGATCATCTGTCCACTGAATGAAGGATTGCAGCAAGTCGCGTATCACGATGGCCGAAGAGTAGCAGGATCTCAGCAGTCAGCACGCCAGCAGCCGTATATTCTTACCAGAGCCCCGCACCTTAGTTCCAGCGGGAGATTCGGTTTCAGCCAACGATCATTTGTATTTTTGCCATCGCCCATGATACCACTACGATGAGTGCCACAGGAGACTGGGGATATGCTTGTTCTGCGGATCGTCTTCCCATCAAGTCAATGATTGCCTAGAGACCGTTGATCACACTGCCCAAGGATAAGCACGAGAAACACCAGGACTACAGAAGAAGGACCCGCCTCTCCAGATTCAGCAACAGCATGAAGCACTACCACAGGGATCAGTCTACGACAGAACAGTTGAAGAAGGTTGAAGAGATTCCAGTCCCGAAAAATACTGAAGACGGACTGAAGACAGAAGACTTTTCTTGTATGGTTGGAGAAAACCATAGATCATGATTCATCAACCAGTCTCTCCTTAAAATCCTCTTAGCACCTAAATCATTTCTTGAAACTTCTCATTTTTTGTTTGAAATCCTGATTGATATTCGAAACTTATTTCGAGATATTGTTTCCTATTCGGTAAACTTGTTCCAGATCCACAATTCGATAATTGTTTGGAATCCGCTATTCGATACACTGTTTCATAATTCATATTCGATAATTGTTTGGAATCCGCTATTCGATACACTGTTTCATAATTAATTATTTATGGCTTTGTTTTTGCTTCTATTTAAAATTTCCTATTCGAACCATGTGCTATTTGAGATTTTATTTCTATCCGAAATTTTGTTTTGAAACTTGTCCCCAATCAAAACATTGTTTGAATCTTCACTCCTATCTTGACACTTGCTTGAGATTCAGCCCCTATTCGAGACATCGTTTGAAGATTTTGTTTTCTATTTTGAAACTTTGGCTCATTCCCTATGAGATTTCGTTTACTATTTGAGACTTGTTCCTATTCAAAAAATTATTTTTGTTCACAACCTTGTTCGACCTTGTTTCCTATTGAAGTTCTATTTGTTTCATAATCAGGGTTCGATACCTGTTTCTTGTTCGCTATTTGATACCCTGTTTTCTAAATCACTGTTCGTAACCATGCTTCCTGTTCGAGGTTCTGATTTCACTTCTTATTCGCGACTTTATTGATATTTAATTTTTTATTTTTTTACTATGTACTTTATTGGAGAATTCGTTTTCAATTCAAGTTTTTGCTTGAGATTTTATTGTTATTCGAGATTTTATTGAACCTTGTTTCCAGTACGGAATTTTATTTCTTATTTTGAAACTTGTCTCCTATCTGATACCTTGCTTCAGTTCATCCTTTGAGACTCTGTTATCCCTTCGGAATAATGTCCCATATATGGAATATTGTTACCATCCCAGATAACAGTTGAAATTCCATCATAATTTGAAACTTCGCTCCCTGTCTAAAATTTTAAATCTCCCTGGTTGCCTTTTGTACTCACTGATTGGATCCTTTGTCGTCTCTTAGTACCTAATAAACCCTTGTATTCTAACAGACATGTAACCTCACCATTTTCGTTACTTGGACTATTGAAACTCATTTTGATTCCTTGAAATTTTCTATGGATAAAGTTCAAAGACTATTCGATGACCTACTAGGGCGTGGCAGTTGTTTACTGCAACCGTTATCTGGATTATGGAGACTGAGGATTCACTGCAGCCAGCTGTACACTGGCGAGGCATGAACTCCAAGTTGAAGTGAATTCAGACATTCATAGGTTTTCGGGTATTATTGAGACTTTGTCCTAAACTCTTCACATTTAAATCTCTTGGGTTGCTTCGTTGATGAATGTTGGAAAATGGATATAGTGTATAGAATATTCGGTAACATATCGTTATTTGAGTCACGGAGCCGAAGTTCACTGCAGCCAGGTATACCCTGGCGGGGTAGGGATTCTGAGTAAAGTAATTTCAAATATCTATATGTTCCCGATACCATAGAAACTATGTTCTTTTCCCTATGATTATTAGTTTTCGAGAATCACAGATCCTTGCACGTTCATCATGATTTGATACTATATCTCCTGAGTATTTCGTACGTTTTCTCAATCAACCCTTGCTAATTTCCCTTCTAGCATTTTATTGTTAGATCATTGATTTCCTTAAATTATACATTACCAGATTTTAAGTCCATACTTCGTTCATGTTTTGTCTAAACTTCGACCTTAAATCATGACTATCTGACCATGATTTTCCTATCTTGTCCTAGTCCATTTGTGTTAAAATATCGATTTATTTTATTTTATTGTACTTAATAGTTGTGTCTTCATGATTTCGCTCCTAAGTTGTAATTGGAACTTCATTCTATCTCGTGCCTATTTGATTCTTGATCATTGATCGTGTTATTCCAACTTCTTGTGTGTACTTGGCCTCAAGGCTCAGGGCGTCTCAGAGTTGCACAGGATCGACAGAAGCACTGGACGGACAGCAACAGATGGCTACTGGAGTTCGCAGTTGGAGAAGGAGTGTTCCTGAAGATCTCGCCGACCAGGGGCGTCATTCACTTTGGCAGAGGCGAAAAGCTCAGTCCGAGATATATCAGGCCTTTCGATGTGACAACACGGATTGGCGAGGTGGCATATCGACTGGCACTATCAGCTAGCTTGGAGGGAGTATACGATGTTTTCCACGTGTCCCAGCTTCGACGCTATATTCCAGATCCGAGCCATGTGGTGGACTATTCAGAGCTAGAGGTGGGTCCGAGCTTGACCTACGAGGAGCAGCCAGTGGACATCCTTGATTGGAGGGAGAAGCGCCTGCTGAACCAGACTATTCTATTTGTTCGCGTCATATGGAGACACCACTCTCCGGGAGGGTCAACATGGGAACGCGAAGACGAGATGCGAGAGCGCTGTCCCAGCTTCTACCCACCTTTGGTCACACTACCCCCTTGAAACACAGGTCACTAAAATCATATAATCTTCTAACTAGTAACTAAAAATTCTACCAAGACTACCTATGACATATGGTACCTATAATCCCTCATATATATAAACAACCAATATTCAATAGTCAAGCAATATTATACTATAAATTAAGAATTTCTGATAAATCCTAGATAGCACGATCATTCGTCACCCCGAAATAAAAGGGACGAGAATCAATGGCACAGGAAGCAAGGAAGTATAATTGAGAGCAAATATAGAGTTTTCAAGGACGTGGAGAATTTCTAGGAGAATTTTCAAGGCAGAGTGGATTGAGATTTCTAAGGTCTAGTCAAGGTCGTAGGCTCGTACCAGTACAGTTACGTAACCGGTACGATATGCTCTAACCTGCATGGGCCACCACAAAAACTTGTCACGATCCGCACCCGGTTTTCGGACGCGAGCTCGTGAGCAAGCCAGCTACGTATCGAGCGGACTCCAGCCCGACTCGAGTATGTATAAGCTGTCACGGTCATGGGTATCATGTCTAATCTAAACTGTATCTCAATCCACATGAATCATATAAACAAGAATGAACAAGTATGGGTCATGGTCTGCAGCCCATTAGCATCTTGTTCGATTAGACTCCAAGAATGATATGAGTCTATAAATAAGCAGAGTATATTATGGTACTGAATATAAAGCATGATAAGATAATAAAGAATATCACAAACAAATACCTGTATCATATATCGCAATCCTTTACCATCCCGCTCTGCTAACTAACTCCATACAATCGCTAAACCTGAAGAGATCATCAGGTCCTCAGAGGACTAGCAAGATACATAAAACATGCCACTATGACAGTAAATAATATGCATAAAGGGAATGACAGAAATATGACACTCTACTTCTAAACAAATACATGATAACACAACATCAAGGACAATGTTCAACACTTGGGCTAATAGACAGAGTACCATGACAATCGTAGCTCATCCGAAAGTAACGACCAACAGAATAATCACAATCGCATCTCCTCCGAGAATAATGACCAACAGAATATCACAACCGTAGTATGAAACTAACGGCCAACAGAATAATCAATACAACCGAAGCTCATCCGAACTACCGGCCAACAGAAACTATCATATAGCCCGCATGTCTAGTAATGTCCTCTATGTCACAATGAACTATACAGGTGTCCAGTCAAGTCGAATGAAGTTAAGTACAACTAACAGGTCAAGACATCTCAAGTGAATGTGACTCGCGACAAAGCAATACTATCAGGACCTATACATGAATTAGAGTGATATACAGAAAGAAAAAAATAACGTATGTGCACATAAAGTGAGAAAAATAGCAATGGCACGAACAAGAGAAGCAAGAATCAAATATGACAGAAAAGAAACAACAATATAAAAAATGCATAAAATACTGTACAGTGGGCAAGGTATACTTGCCCGGGGGTTGCATGGAGAACCAACAATGTATCGCCAATCACAAGTCAGGAAATCCAAGTCATCACAGGTGTCTCCGAAAGCTGAAATAAACGTTACCAACATTCTCAGAATAGTGAAATTAGCTAGGATTGCCTGTCCTTAAGTCCAATTCTGGACACGGGCAAAATGGTAATTTCGGGCAAAAACGATGTCCGCCGTTGGATCCGTTTTGCACCGAAAAGCGTACCAGAGTCAATGGTCTCTAAGGTTGTCAAACTATATGTCTACGGATCTAGTTTTTTGATATGAACCCAACCGTATGTCCAGAGTTAGATTCCGGCAGGTCGTGCACAAAATCGTCCGTTGAGTCGGACCGTAGGGCCCGCAAAACGGTAATTTTATCAACGATCTCAGAATCGGACCAAACTTGGCATACAGAACCAGAAAAATGATACGGTTCTGTTGGCGTAAGTTTCGTCTCGATCCGATGAGCATTCACAAAGTAATTAAGAAATTTGCAAAGTGCACGATACGGTAAATTTTGATGGATACGCATCAAATTCGTCACGCACATGCGACCAATTTGAATTCCGCCAAAGCCCACACGACCACGAAGTCGTTACGCAGCTTTTGAGACCTTCGGTTCACGACCACGTCGTCCGAATTGGCGGGACGCACGTCGAGTCGGGTAGATTTCTAAGTCTTTAAACTGTTTTTCATAGATAAAATCCCGATTTTGAAAACTGTTTTCTCCGCATATAATTGATGAAATTTGATGATACAAAATAGGTTAGAAAGCCCTATATGTTGTCTTCAAGTCTCTTCAATTAGTTTTCTAAATTTCCTAATGGGTTGACTGGAATCGTTCTCCAAAGAGGGCTACTTGGGACTGGTTTGAGACTATTTTCGAAACGGTTTCTTGTCGACTTTGCGTCGAAACCTCGGACGGGTTATCCTATAATTCTCAGAACTATTTACTGGGATTAGATGGGGTATAGATTGACTACACAAAGGAGTTCTGTCACCCCCAGTTTTTAAGAACGGGGGTATTTTTGTCCTTTTATACTTTTGAATATTTTTGAAATTTATTTTATTAATTATGATATTGTTTTGGGGTTATTTGAGTCGGGTTCGAATTTCAGCTCATTTTGACTTATATCGGGGATCCGGGGTAGCTTAGACTCTGATCGGAACCCAACTGGAACCGACCAACTTGTCATGACCAAATCCAGATATTTATATTTGACTAATCCCAATTGATTTTAGTGGGATTAGGGATTAGAATTAGATTTAGAACTTGAAATTAGGAGTTTTTAAGTTACCATTTTGACCCCAACTCAAACCACTCATTTCTTTGACTTGGAGGGCATTTTGGTAAATTGCCAAATGCCCCGAACCCTCTAAAATGTGGCCGGCCATGTATGGAGCACCCCCCTCCTTTGCTTCACTCCAAAGCAACCTCTCTCTCTCTATTTCATTTCTATCTACAACTTTCTCTCTCTTGTTCTTCCCCAAATTTCTAGAGAGCAACTCTATTGATTTCATCTCCAAATCTACCATTTCTTTAACCAAATATTCTTTTTTCTCTTCTACTCCATGAAAGGAAGGAGATAGCCAAGTTTGGGAGGATTTGGAGCTCGTTCGTGTCCTTTTGAAATCTCTACGTGTCGGTGTCGAGTCGGAAAGCTTTTTCATTTGAATCTCTCTTCCGGAAGATATAATCTCTCCTCTAATCCACCCCTACATGCATATAGGAATATTTTAAACCCGTAGGAATGACCTCCAAGGTTGTATCTCCATTTGTGTCCATTTCGTGTCCATTTGGAGGTCATAGGAGTGTCCTTTGTATTGTGCTTTGTGTCCATGTGGGAAACTCCCAATTTTGGACACACCATGTGGTTAATATTGTGTGATTGATTATTCTTATTTTAATTTCAGATTTAGATGTTGTTCTTGTGTGTCCCTATATATATATATTATTTTGTGTCCCTATGTGTATTTTCATGAGTGTGTGTGCTTGTGCGAGAGGGTGTGTGTGTTTGAGTGTGTATGTGCCTATGTATATATGTATATATGTATATATATATATATATATATATATATATATATATATATATATATATATATATATATATATATAGACGTGTACGTGTGTATGTATTTATATATATAGATGTGTGTGTATGTGTCTACATATATAGAGTATATATATATGTGTATGTATATATATATATATATAGATAATTAGATAGTTGTATATGTATATATATATATATATATATATATATATATATATATATATATATATATATATATATATATATATATATAGATATATATAGAGAGACGGAAGGAAGTAGTGAAAGAAGTAGAAGAAGATGAAGAGAATAAGCCACAGCAGCAGCAATAGCACTAGCAGGAGCAGCAGTAGCATGAGAATGAGGAGGAGAATGGGAAGGAGAATGAGGAGGAGAATGAGGAGGAGAATGGGAAGGAGAATGAGGAGGAGAATGGGAAGGAGAATGAGGAGGAGAATGGGAAGGAGAATGAGAAAGAGAATGAGGAGGAGAATGGGAAGGAGAATGAGAAGGAGAATGAGGAAAAGAATGAGGAGGAGAATGGGAAGGAGAATGGAAAGGAGAATGAGGAGGAGATTGAGGAGGAGAATGAGAAGGAGAATGAGGATGAGAATGAGGAGGAGAATGAGAAAGAGAATGAGGAGGAGAATGAGGAGGAGAATGGGAAGGAGAATGAGGAGGAGAATGGGAAGGAGAATGAGGAGGAGAATGAGAAGAAGAATGAGGAGGAGAATGGGAAGGAGAATGAGAAGGAGAAGAATAGGAGTTTGAGAATGAATCGGATATGGGTTGTAAGGGTTGGTAATGATTAGAAATAGTCGTCTAGACCTAGTATTGACCTTGGTTGATCATGGTTGACTTTTTAGACCAAAAGTCAACTATGGGTCAACACTTTACCCAATTTAGTCACAAATTCCATTAGACTTGAATGGTTGACCAAAAGTCAACTGTTGGTCAACATTTGACCAGTTTGACCTAGGTTGACCTAGAGTTGACCTAGAGTTGACCAGAGTTGACCAGTTGACCAAAAGTCAACTGTAGGCTAACTCTTGACCCCGTTTAATTTTCTTCGACTTGTTTTGACCTGCGATGACTGGTATGACCTAGAGTTGACTTAGTCTGACTTAGATTGACTTGATATAACTTGATTTGACCTAGATTGACTTGACAAGACTTAGTGTGACTCAGCGAGACCTAGTTTGACTTGGATTGACTTCCTGTGACCATGTTTGACCTTGGTTGTCCTAGTGTGACCTAGTTTAGCTTGGTGTGACTTAGTTTGACCTAGTTTTGACTTAGACTTGCATATCATGATTAGATTAGCTTTCCTTTCACTATTAAACTATGTTTTGACTTGTAGTATCTCATCTTTAAGTCTGTGATTACTCTGAGCGTCTGTTCACCTTATCAGCTCAGGACCACAGGCGAGTACATTCACTGATAGTTTTTATTGTCTTGATATTTGCTATATCCGATTTAGTTATAGTGTCTTACTTGATTCTCGACACGATAGTTCACGGACTAGTATTACCAGATTCTTGTCATGAGATGTCATTCCTGGATTTCTTGGGATACTAGTATTGCTTGGTCTTGATCTTGTACTTGTATTGATGCCGATTCCTGAAGAGGACTTGCTCCCTCTTAGGGAATCCCGTGTCATGACGTGCTATGTCCAGATTCGTATAATTGGAGAATGGGGAATATATAGATAGTGTGATCAATGCCTACCTTGAGTTACTCCTTGCACCATAGCTATACCTTCACCTCACGATGGGTATAGCCTGACTGTGCTAGTCTCGCTCCATAGCTTACCATCCGGGCCGGGCCGAGTCCACTTACTTGTATTCGGTCGACTGGAAGCCTGATTCTTGACCCATACCGATCACATTATGCTATAATATTCGAGGGACCTTTTATATTTATTATCGTTGGAGACTAAGTTCTGTTCGGGAGAAGGGTTACAACCCCGGTCCTTGTTTGGTTTAAGGGTTGTAACTCAGCTTCCGAATAGTTTCCAAGTCGTCCTATATATATAGTATTATCGTCCTTTTCTGTACTCACATCT
>JANAVB010033219.1:1725247-1742747 GCA_029216955.1 Iris pallida
TTGTGACATGATATCCCCAATGCACAATTGGCCCTAGGAGATCCTGCAATAATCCGATCATCATTAAATATAATACAAAATTAATATAATCGATTTTGAGGAATTTCGGCTAAACTCAAAAATAAGTACAAAATATTGCACTTATCAAATGTGCCAATAGGCCGTATTGGTCCCACTACATACCTACAAGGCTTGGATTCGGTTCGGGCCCAGTTCGGGCTAAATCGACAAACGGGTCTCCTACAAGTCAAATAATATTAATAATGAATAATTAAACTATTTATAATGGTCATGTCACAACTTGGTCTGGTTTTCCTAGTTAGGATACTCTTATGGCTCGACATTTCCCTACCATGGCTAAACACTAGTCAAAGCACGACACTGCACTATCCGTGCCATGATTCCTAGTCGTCTGGTACTTCAAAACTCAACCATGGCTACAGTCATCTTCCGTAATAATTAATTAAAGTAATTAGTTATAAATTCATAGAATCACCATTTAAAATCAAATAAATAATAAAAATATTTTCCAAAAAATTCGGGAAGGGAGGCTACAACGACCACGTGAGCACCCCCATTCTTGGTGACGACGGATCGCGAATTACTCTCGACACGGCGACGGGGCTCCTTCTCCACGATTATCCGTCTTCTTCGGCGACATGTCGATCTCCTTCGCGTGTCCGGTCACCATCGATCAAACGCTCAGCAAGTGCTGTCAACTCTCCAATATTCTTCAGATCCGGTTCGACTGATAGCTCGACGACGGAGTCGATCGGGGGCTGACTATCCGGTTCGACTGAAGCTCGACATCGTAAATCCAGTCAATCGATTGCAATTGAGGTCGAATACTTGATCCAGGTGAGTTAAACCCTGACGTAAATTTTATTACTGATCCTTCTCTTTGATTCGGGAAGTAGATGGATGAAGCATGAATTCATTGAATTTGTCTTAGTTTCCTTCTTTAAAATTTGGAGCAGTTCTAAAATGATTCTTGTTCTGAGTGCAGTCCATATTTTGTTTAAATGTTTGATCCAGGAATTATTCTTGTCCTGGAATGAGTTCGTGTCGGGTACTTCGGATAACTCCCTCAAACCAACCTTACCTTCCAGGTAACTATGCTATTCTTTTCTTTTGTCGATCGGTTGTTTAGTAGCTTTTGATAAGAGTCTTGGACAGGATTCGTAGAATGTGTTCATGTCCGTATCCTGGGTGTGTGCGTGTCCGGGGGTGACGGAGTAGCGTGGATTGGAGAAATACCAAGGTTGGGCTCGACAAATGCTTGCACAGTTGTCTGAGTCGTACTTGATTTCAATTGGACTTGGGTACAATTCTGTTAAGTCGAGTTGCTGTATATATTTTGAATAGATCAGTTGTGTATATATTTTGATTAGATCAGTTTGGGTATATTTTTCGTTGAGCTAATTTTTGGTATCTTGCTGGGGTTTCAGTTGTTTAATTATACTGTTATATTTTTTTTCTTGATTTGGTGTTTTACTTTGTTGGTTTGGAAGTCCAATGGCATATTTGTTCCTGCATGTTTTCCAAATCTCTGAGTTGTAGCTAGGGGAAATAGTTGTTAAGTTCAAAACCTATGTATTGGGCTTGGTTGCTATAGGGATAACCTGCAGGTAGTCGATTTATTTGGACTTTGGTTGTGTGCTCAAGGCTGGGTTATAGAATTTAGAGGGAAGTCTGCATACAGTTTGGTTCAAATATATCCCAAGTTTTGAAAGAAGTTTTTTAGACAAACTGTTAGCTTTGCTAAATTGGGTTTTGTGTTTTGAGCTTAGGCTTTTGGGATGGAATATTCAAAGGATGTTTGTATAAGAATTTTTCCAATTGCACTTGCTGATGTGGGCTTGGTATTAACAAGCCAGTGTAAAGGAAATTACATAAGGCTTGATGGTTTGTGCTGCTATTCTTAAAACTTGAGAGTTATTGGTTGGGCTAATATATAATTATTTTTATTGTCAACTTCATTAACAGGTTAATTATTATCATAATTAGGGCTATATTTTCCTAAGTAGTATTTTGAAGCATTTTTCTAAAATAAATAGTTACAAACCGTTCTAAGATCTATCCGCTGGAAAAATAATAAGATACTATTTTCCTATAATTTCCTATATATGACTTACTGGAATATTTTAACTAACATTGATTTATTAGTATATAATTTATGGTAATGATTTCCTAAAAAGATGTTATTTTATCATTTTGCCTATGATTCAGTATAACTATCTCTCCTACATAATTAGTCCTTATCTTCTATTAATGATATTATGAATACCCTATATATAATTAGTTAGAGAAAGATAACTAGTTCATTTGTATAGAAATTAATCAACTTGTAAATCATTCTAAACAGGAGGACATCTAGCCCCGATCTTCACCCGTACTTTCCTGGAGCAAGGCAAGTACACTCTATGGTCTATTATATTTCATTATATCATGTGCTTCTTTGATTGACACACTGCGACGCGACATATTTTTCTGGTGCTCATGTTGTTTGTTCTTATTACTTGTACCTGGGGAGGGGAAATATACTATTTATGTGACCAAACCCAAGAAACAACTCAGGTGTTTTAGCTTAGACCCCGCATCGTGCACGCGGGTCCGAAGTCGTACCATTCATGTGCTTTCATGTACTTTCATGTGCTTTCATGTGCTTACCCTAGCCGGTCACATACTTAGTTTATTTCAAATATTGGCACACATTCAGGAGATATATCATGTACTTAGTTCCTTGATTCCTGAGATACCATGTTCTTTCATGTTCTTACACACCATGTTCTTTCATGTTTACATACCATGTTCTTTCATGTACTTATACACCATGTTCCTTCTTGTGCTTTACATACCATGTTTCCTTGTACTTTTATATCATGATGTCTTGTTTATTACCTAGAACTGTACTTTGCTCCACTCCTGACTGGATAAGTTGCAGGTATGCTTGCAGGATGTCATTCTACTTATGGGCCAGAGCCCGGGATTAGCTTAGCAGGATGGGTCATGAATTAGCTTGAGGTTTCAGGCTTAGACTGTTAGCTTTACTTTTAGATATTGTTTTATAATTCATAGTACATTTTATTCTTGATGACTCGTACATTATATACATAGAATTGTGGATTATGGTGATCATTCTGGGATACGTTTTTAGATGCTGTGATTATATACATTTATGATTATCTGGTTAGATTTTCCTAGTTTGGTGCAGCTTACTTCGTCGTGTCTAACGACGAAGTCTGGGCGTGTCCGACTCGTTTCCGATTATTCGGGAGCGGGTCGTGACACAAGGGAAGTAGAGCGACAAAGTAGAGGGGGGTCGGTATCGGACTATATACTTTTAATTGTAATTCTGTTTACTTTGTCTTATGATGCAGATTTTTACATCCAATCTGCGATGGATCGTTACTTTGTTGATCGTGCCATGTGGTAATTATCACAATAGACGTTACGAAGAAGTGGTGACTATGAGAGACCATTTGACCCGTAAGGGTTTCGTACGTGATTATGGCCTGTGGTCATCGTAAGGTGAACTATATACGGAAAGACAGGATATGGTGTACGTACGATGCGACAGGGCCTAATTTTGATCCGAAGGATCCTATTCCCGAGGCAAAGGAGTTCTATGATATGTTTCAAGATGCAGATACTTCTCTATATCCTGGTTGTGAGACTCATTTCGTACTTTAGACTATGTCGTTAATGGCTTCAAGTTTAAGGCAAGACTGCTGAGGGTCATTCATCGTTGGTGGATCATTCACCGTTGGAGGGTCGTTCACCGTTGGAGGTGGTTACAAGTTCCATATTACACATCTAATCTTATAGAAGAGGTTGAAGTATCCGAAAAGGAAAACAAATAGATGAAAGCGAAGATGAGGAGGAAGAGGAAGATGGGGACGCGGAGGACGTCTAATACTGTCATTTCCATACAACAATGAATCTTCTACATTACACGTCTAATACTGTCATTTTGTTTAATCCCTAATTAATCTCCATGTTTCCATCAATCTTACCAGGTGGCACCCATGATCCGATGACGTCGCTTGAAAGAGACACAGATGGCTACTGAGGAGGTATTGGCACCCCCTGCTGCTGAGGAGGTAGTGCTTTCTCCTGCTACTGAGTCGGTAGTGGTACCTACTGTAGAGATGATGGTCAAGGAAGAACTTCCTCCTACTATTAAGGAGGAAGTGATTCCTAAAGCCAAGATAGCTGTGAAGGATGAGGTGGCACCACACGGCAGTTGCACCGGGAGTTCCAGCCATCCATCTCCTGTGGATATTGATCTTGCTAGCGTGGATACTACTTATGCGCAGTGGTTGAGGAGGGAGATCTCTCTGCGCCTACGTAGAGGACAATATATATATATATATATATATATATATATGATATGATTTTTGACCGGATTTGTTTCTGGTAGACTTATTTTTGGGTTTGACTTAGATGGTTTACAACTCTTGATTTTTTTTATTTTCTGACATGGTTATTTTCTAGACTTGGATATTTTTGGATGCTATTACCTAGACTTTTATTATATAAAAATTCAACGGAGGGTTGTTCCGGGTCTCACTGATGTATGTTAGTTTGTGTGATGTATTTATGATAGATATTTGTATATTGGTGTGTGATGTATATTAGTTTGTTGGTTTGTGTGAGGTGTGATGCATATTGTGATGTTTCAGATGTTGTACGAACAGAGAATGCTCTGTTTGATGTAAAAAAAAGTTTTAAAAATTTTCCAGTTAGCAACGGACTTGCGACTACCTAGCGATGGAAGGCGACGGAATATTCCGACGGATTAGCGATAGATTATCCGTCGACAAGGTTTTGGAAATATAAATATTTCCATAACCTAAGCGACGGATATTCTATCGCTAAATCATCGTTCTCCCGTCGAGTATTAGCGACGGCTAGCGACGCATTGGCGACGGATTTTGCGTATCAGAAACTCTCTGATACCCAGTTACCGACAGACCTATCTTTCGCAAAAAAGTAGTATCAAAAACTTTCTGATAAATGATTTGACAGAAATCCGTCGTCTAGCCGTCGCTAAATGTACGATTCTTGATGATGACAATCCGTCGCTAAGCAGTCGAATGGTGACAATTTAGCGACGGACTTGTTTAGCGACGGACTATTTCCCGACAGATTTTTTTCAGCCAAATTCCGTCGGCTAGCCGTCGCTAAGTCGATTTGCCGACCGATTAGCAACGGATATGGTCGTCGCTAATTCACTGTATTTTAGTAGTGTTCGGATCTCCCAGTGCATCTTTAAATGGACGATCATTAGTACCAGGAAGCTGGGGATCAGGGATAGGAGTGTTCAATGAGGGGGTAGTAGTATCTTCAACAACATTCGATATTGGTTGAGCCTAAAAATTCGGCTGCTCAGATTTCCTCATTCTTGGATATAACTGGATTCGACAGATTGACCACCATCGAATATCTCAATTCGGTGGGTTAAAACTGAAGGTTGGGAGCATGTAGCTTTAGTGTCTCGGTTCGATAGGTAGCGAACATTCATAAGGCCCATCGAAGTACCTTCTTCCTGCGATCCTTCTTCTTCATGTACTTCTTCTTCTTTACCATGATACAACTCTTCAAAATATGAATTCTTCCTCTGAATAGTAGTTTTAGTGGATAAAAAATAGCCAATAGTATAATACTTTCGGGTTGGTAGATAGAAGCTTTTGTACCCCTTTCGATAGCCACCATAGAAAAAAAAACATAACTAGAAGTAGTTGGAGCAGCAATACATGTTGTAGTATGTTCATGTCCGACTACTCTGTATAAATTCGAGTCATGTATCAAATAAACACATGTCTTCCCTTTAGGATGATAAACTTGCTTTTGGGGGTACCCATTCAACTTCCAACAAGTTTCCTAGACAAGGCTATATCCATTATAGTAGAAACAATGACAAGGTTTATTGGAAATTTTGGTTGGAGCCTGATGGCACATTCGGGTTGAGTTTTGTTGTTTAGGAGGTGCATGAACCTTAGGTTGAATATCTAAGCTTGAAACTTCTGTTTGTGCCTTCTGTAAACTTTCTTGTCGAGACTCATCCTTGCGGATGTATATGAAAGTTGTAGTCAAGCTAGGAGGACTTGTCATCCTGAGCAGCTCTCCTTTGGCATGCATTGCTATGTTTAGCATCCAGCCCCCTTAAGAACACATGAACTCGTTCGAGTTACTTCTCCTTCTGCACGTAATATCCTCATGATGATCTTGTAAGGACGCTTCTGATCAATCTCAGCCCACACATTCTTTAGTATTATATAAAATGCGGACATTGGTTGCCACTCGATGTCATACTAGTAGTCTTGCATATCAGCTCATAACTAGTATAAAATCAGATTCAATGAATACAAATCCTCCAGTATTTACCAAATGGCCTTAACAATCCCACACTAGTTCTTTTGCCTATCACATCATCAGTCATGGCTCTAAATAGGACTAATATCACATACCCATCAACAACTTCTCATTTTTATATGCTTTCTCCTTAGCTTCATCCGGAGACTTGATTGCTCCAATTACATGTCTCATCTTGTATATTCTACGAAAATAGCCAAACATGATCTTCTTCTGTGTATGAAAATTAGTACCATTGAGCTTTATACCTCCAAACGATTCAGAACATAAATTCGAGGTGTTGATAGTACTAACCTCAACCTTCTAGACTTCATTTATCTTATAAGATGCTTCTTTTGCATCACACATTATAAAATTACAACATAATCAACTAGACATACATATCTTGATGACAGTTCTCACTCAATGGGTCAAATTTTTATTTTTGATCTAGTAAATAAGTTTTTGACCAGAAACCGCTCTAAGAAATAATAAATTGAAAAGAAAGTTCTTGACCAGAAATTAATCTAAGACATAATTAAATTGAAAAGAAAGTTCTTGACCAGAAACTGATCTAAGAAATCATCAAATTAAAAGTAAAGAGACAAAGTACTCATGGATATATGCTCTGGTGGTAAGTTAATATAGAACTTGGAGAAGTATGTTTTAGAGAAATAATTCTTGGATGTTTATTCATCTCACAGTGGAGGCTATATAAAAGAGTTTGTATTGCCATATATGATTGTATTTTATATGGTAATCATTAAATATAATGTATTAGTACTATATACAAGTACTACCATATATGATGGTATTTATATATGGTAAGTACTATCATATATGATATATGATGGTATTCCTATATGGTAATACTAAAAAATTCATACTATATTCAAAATTACCATGACTCATGCTAACATAAATTGCATAACTAGATAAAACAACTTTGCTTTCTTGGTATCCAGGAAAAAAAAAACTCTCCAAAAATTTAAATTTAAAGTATGAAATATACATTATAGATTTTTTTTCTCCTTAAGCATTCTCTTATTTCTTTACCACCAAAGTACTCAAACTAGTTGCCATTATTAAGTACAACTGGCTTTCATTTTATTACTAACATATTTACCTGTTTATGTGTCCACCAATCTTCCACCGAATCTGGCTTATTCAAAATACTAAAAGCATCTAAAAGTAATTAAATAATATTAGATAAGAGTTCACAATGAAGAAATAAATTAATGTTTGGCCTCTTCTAAAACATCTCCACAGAAAATACATTATTAAATCACATTGTCTATGTTTCTTTAATGAAATATCTTTTGTATATTTAATTACTATTTGTCCTGATAATGAGATGGTTAATGGTAAAGAGTCAACTTGGTGTTGACCTTAATTACTATTTGCATACTAAAATAGTTATTGTTACACACACAATAGATGAAATTGAGTCGGACTTGAACCCCAACTTCATAAAGCTGCTTATAATTATACACAATTTGTACATAGTTTGATTAATTCTCATTTGTTTTTAAAACATTTTTCAGGATTACTTTGGTTCGTTTGGTGCAGTGACTTTGGATTGGATTGGAATGGATTGGTGTAGACAAATTAGTCTAACCAGAGAAAGCTTTGTGCATGTTGTCGACGATATTTTTGTTGGATTCTTCTTTGACTTTTGATACTAATTATATGTAGGTTGGGTTACTGGAGTCGTATATTTGTTCTATATTAAGTTATCTCGATGCTATATCTTATGCATTCTATACTTACATGAAGATTTAAGTTTGCCACATTTATAATCGATTAATTCTCTGGTGACGACACTACTAGATTTTCGAAAGACAACCTAAACAAAGAAGTAAATGGATGGGATGATCATGAAGATGACTAGCCTAATTGGCACTCCATTTCAGGCCCAACGACACAAAGGTAACGACTATCTTTTGATAGGGTCTTTATAGAGCTTAACGTCGAGGAAGACTTGCTAGATGCGGTTCGAGCACAAATAGATAAGAAAGAGATGTTCAACAAAAAAAGAGTATGAATGGTACCACGTTGTCATATATACTTGTAGCATTTGGTTTTCTAGACTTTATTTTTTTATTTAGAGAATATTTTTATTACTTTTATTAGGGTATAGAGTGATTAGATTAATGTTTTGATTTTAAGATCATAAGGGTTCGTACTTAAGCTTATAGGTTAAGTATGACAATATTAGGTCATATATGGTCATTGGGGTCTCTAGATAGAATTTTTTCAGAATTTTTAGATAATTTAAACTTATAGAAATTATGTCATAGGCTTTTAGAATTTTTTGTGCAGTCACATGATGATATTTTGAGACCAAACTTTTATTTATGCTCTAGACACCTAGAAATAGTTTCTAGAATTTTCTAGAATTTTGAATTTTCTGAGATTTATTTGGAGTTAAAATAAAATTTAAATAAATTTCTGTAATTAAATCATTAATTAGATAGTCACCATCCCAGTCAGCTACCTCCGGGCCCACATGTCTGCGCCCAACAGTAACCGCCTCTCTCTCTCTCATATATATATATATACATGTATATCCACAAACTCTATTATTACTAACCCCTTTTGTGT
Source organism: Iris pallida (assembly GCA_029216955.1). Lineage (NCBI taxonomy): Eukaryota > Viridiplantae > Streptophyta > Magnoliopsida > Asparagales > Iridaceae > Iris > Iris pallida. The sequence goes on from JANAVB010033219.1 coordinate 1,734,209, forward strand.
GGGTTGATCTTGGAGATCCTTCGACTTCCCGAGACGATTGCGATCAACTCCGACGTCTGTTTCGAGTGCCATTTTTTTAGAACTGTATCGAGGTTATCCTTCTAAAAATATATTTTATTTTCTGTAATTATTTACGTAAATTTCTGAAAATTTATTTGAGTGTCGGTTGTCCACAAATTGACATGTCATACGGTTTTCGAGATTCTGGGAGATCCCCAACTCCGTTTTACGATCCATTTAAAGTTTTAAAAAGCTGACACGAAGATCTACAATATATAATATTTTCAAAAATTCGTATGACCATCTATTATTTTATTTTATTCATAGAATTCAGTTTTGTTGATGATTTATCGATTTGGTCACGGTTAGCCATAATGGCGATAACTTTTGACCAAATCGTGATTTTGTGGGACCGAAAATTTTGGTGCACTCATGATACTAAAATCTGCTACGATGCACACTCATTTTTGAGTTCGTGATATTTGACTAGTTAGTCAATGATATGTCTCAATTTGCATGCCACGGGTCATGAATTGAGAACCGTAACTTTCTTTAGCCAAAAATTTATGTTTAACTTTATTTCAGATTTAAATCGGTTAAATTAAGATTTTAGATGATTTATTCTAGAATAAAAATATATAGGTTAACCCAATAGCCACTTTCTAGGATTTTTAGAGTAGAAATTATGGATCTGACTTGTGGTTGTTTATGTGATGGGGTAGATCGGGCTACGACGTCTTGAGTTTATGACTTCATCATCTATTGGTGCAAGCAAGTATCACTATGACCTATATTGTCTTTATTTTGTACTGCATGTATCTTCATGTCATCTTTTCACTTTACTTCTTTATATTTCATGATGTCATTGTTCTTTATTACTATTGTGCACGAGAGTTAGAATCGTTAGGATATATATACATGTTAATGTCTTACTTCTTGTTTCTTATGTTTATTATTTATCGTATTGCTAATGTTTTATCGTAATGAACATGTATCGGAAGTGAGTCGGTCGGAGGAATAAAACAAGTAAGCACATGGTCAATAAATTGAATACAGACTTCCGATACATTAATTGCATAATATCAGTAATGCATCTCACATATGAATGATGGATATCCCAAACCGTCTATATGCTAAAAGTTAGTATTCTAAAATACACAGTACACGTGACTTGATCACTGTTTCTATATTGTTTATTTTTGTCTTCCATCGAGTCTATTTCATATTGTTATCATGTCATACTAGTACTCTTCTTATCATAACAAGTCATGCCTATAGTTATCTTCGTTTACCTTCCTTATTATTGTTTTTCCATGCATGTATACTATATTGTGTAATATACTGTTATGGTGATCTTGCTCCAATTCTGACTGGATAACTATTTTTCAGCTTTAGACGACGTGATCTGTCCCAAGGTCTACGGTGAGTATGTTGGCGACACTGATGTCAATAGCGTACCCGATTCCAGTACTGATGCGAATTAGCATATTTTTTTCTTATACATTCACATTAGTTAGTAGTTAAAGCTATGGATCCTAGTTTATCTATTCTATTTTCTGCTACCGAGTTTATTTTCGAGACTATATAAATTGTAGTAGATTATTTGACGACTATCTTTAGTTTATTTATTGAAACTATTGAATATTATTTTTAGTGAATTGATGGCTTTGTTGTGGATACTATGTGCGTATTTTCTTGTTGTGAACCATTGTTATCATAGACAACGTACTACCATCAATGCTGTGGCATAGGCTGGACTTGGCCACGCACTCATATCCCAAAAGTGCGAGCCGGTCGTGACAATACTACACCTTCAAGCACGATTAGGATCAGTGTTCGATCGATCTGGCTCTTGCGTACGGTGGCATTGGAGATGGCTTGCAAAGAAGTAGCAAGACATCCCCAAAAGTCGACCGAATGAGATATTTGGAGATAATTAAAAAGAAGCGATGATATTTGAAGTTCACGATGACTTCTACACAAAAAGTCCCACCGAGGACGTACGAATGTCAAGTATGATTGGCTTGACATGCATTAATCGAATCTCATAGGTGTGCCATCTGAGTTAGTATCAACATCTGTGGTTGTTCACGATGACTTCCAAACTAACACCAATCGTGAATGATCAAGGAAAGGACACTGAAATTGAAATTACTCTCGATGGCTTCAATAGGCAAAAATGGGTGCGTCTAATAGAGGACCCTTCCCATTTGCCTCTACTGAGCCAAATAGGAGTAACTAATGGATGTCGCAGCATGGCACAGGGTATTAACATGATAAAAATTCATTTGAGGGCTACTAATAGTCCACTGCCAAATAGAGGAAATGTTGTTGCCATTGCAGAAAATCGACAATAATGTAGAAGAAAGTCTAACCATGCTCAATTTACTACGGGAGGAAAGACGAACACTTAAGAGTGGGAACTCAAGAAAAGATGAGGAAACACAAATGTTAGCTAATCATCCCCTGACTTATACGATCAGTAAAGGTACATCCTCAAAGGTGATTAGTGTCTTATTTAATTTGAGTTAAGTTGATATGTATGTTAGATGTCCTCTACCGCGAGACAAATAACATACATATATTTAGTTGACATTATCTTCAATTAACACAATTATCTCTATTGAAAGAGGTAGCTATGTTACAGACTCCTGGCACAAAGGCTTACAAACTAGGCCTGAAGGCCCAATGTATTCCGGCCGGAAGGCCACATCCCCGTAATGTCCCACACAACACGGTGTATTATGCTGAGTCAATTGATTCGAAGAGGTATGAAATCGATTCGAGGAAGTATTAAATCGATTTAGAAGGGAATTGGTTTGGAATAGTTTTATGTGCAGATAGTATGTGGAGTTCCTTGCGATCAGTATATCGCCTCGCAACGAGCTAAGGTGTGGAAAGGGTAGGTCATATCAGTCTAATTGTTCAAAGGAGTACGGAGTGCTCATATGGTTAGATTAAACGAGATGATCTTGCAACGAAGCTAAGGAGTCAAGCTACATCGGCTCGACGAATCAATTGGCAGAATAGTAAAGGTGGGCGGACTTTGACACTTCTTTCCTAGTCCTTCATGCCCTAATTTATACCATATCGTGCTTGTAAGTTCATCGATTTCTTGTACGTGGCCCTAATAGATAGAGGTCGTAGTGCGTTTCGGACACTAAGATAGTCAGTGAACATTGAAGCGAAACGTGCATCAAGTGCTCAAGTCAAAAAGAGAACATTAAATAATTGTATCAGTAAGTGCCTCGGTGCATGAGTCGTAATAGAACATTGATTGTAGAACATTGAAGAATTATGTCGGGACGTACATAGAGTGCACGACTCATAGAACATTGAACAGTCGTAGAAGATCGAACAACCGTATCGAGGTGTCAGGCGTGCATCAACTACACGAATCGGAGAACATTGACATTAATTCTAGAACATCAAACAACTATGTCGAGGCATGCATTACTGCACAAGAATCAGGTAGTATGGCTTCATATACGAAGTGGACAATTATGGCACAATGCCACGGAACCGTCGATATGCGAAAGGTATGCTTCATCGGCGAAGCTAACAATTGTGGCACAAATACCACAGAACTGTTGGAAGGAGTACGGTACCAACGGGACCATCGGAAGGGTTATGGTGCCCATAAATTTATCGAATGTGGTACTGTGCCTCGGTTTGTTGGGGTATGTGGGTTGCTATACGGAATACTGATTGGACATGTAGTGATAACTCGAGATGATAGAATATTATGAGTAGATATGCTTCATTGCCTTACATTTGTTTCGGTGTGTTTATGTATTCATTGGCATGGTCACGGACTTGGATAACCTGTGCACGGATTTGCTTTCCTCGAACGAGTTAAGAGGGGCACCGGGACCGTTCGACCATTGTGGAAAATTTTATTCAGAATGCTTGTGACCTACAATTGAAATGGCGCGTCAGAATACTGGATAAATCGGGACCTTCGGTAAGGGCTAGCAACCCGAGCGCGAAGTGTTCTTCATCTTATCACGAGATATATTCCATTATGGCTTGCTAGTGACCATCATATAGATGTTTAACATGCTAACTTATGTCTTATGCAGAGACGGTACGTATTCACCTTATGTCAGTACAAGGGCGAGTACATTGGTTATGTTCGATTAAATTCATATATCAGTTTTAGTATGCAAGATTTCACATGACAAGGAAGGACAATAAACATTCACCTTGCATCAGTGCAAGGGTGAGTACAACAACGTTGGTAAGAAGTTGCCGTCAAGTGACGCATTTGATATGTTTACTGCTTTGTTTATCATTCAAGTTTGACATGCTCACATGCTTTACTACTTTCATAATATGTCATCAAACTCATCCTAAGACAAATAAAAAGATCTCTAGTAAAATGTATGCTTCACAAAATTACTTAGTGTCAGTTTAGGCGAGTGGATCTCCTGCTAACCAACATATGTTGTGTACAGACCCACGTTTTGGGCACCATTTTAGATAACAAGGCAAAGGAGAATATTGCATTACTTGCTTGATGGTACACTGAGGCGTTGGATGCTCGACATGCAACATGAAGATGTTCGACTGGGGATTGTTTGATTTGCAATAGAAGATGTACGGAACGACAAAATCCTTTGTGAGATAGAGATATCATGAGTATTGCAAGCCAACCTAACATATTCATTGGGGCTATTCAGAGCATTTGTATTCTGCTGCGTTATCAATAAAGAGATTGTTTGTATACTCTGACTTTTCTTTCTTTATTCAACTACAATGTTGTTAAATTTGAAATAATCATTTGAAGATTTATTGTCTTGTCTTGTACGAGTGCAACTGAAGACTTGTACAGCATCATGTCCTAGCGAGAATGATCGATCCGTAAGATATCGATGCGAGGACAAACGATTTTCCGGGATGGGATGTGACAATTCCTGTCCAAAAATTCGTACCTGCATAGCACCTGCACCGCAACTCACATTAATTTTCTACAAGAAAATTAATATGCTTCCCCCGTTACTCGAAGTAGCAACCTCTTGGGGGATATGCCTCATTCTAACCACTTTATATATATATATATATATATATATATATATATATATATATATATATATATATATATATATATATATATATATATATATATATATATATTATTCGAATATACTTTGATTTAAAGTGGTACATGCCAAACCCGCCTGTCCTAAATGGTCAATGGGGGAGCGGTATTTCCACCCTGGATTGGGGGGTCTCGGTCAAAGGATCGAAACACGAAGGACTATGTACATATATATATTCGAATAATACATACATATATATATATATACATATATATATATATATATATATATATATATATATATATATATATATATATATATATATATATATATATATATATATATATTGTACACGTTAGATTGGAATTGCATGGTTGAGATTAAATGACTTAAAAAGATAGTGCGGTCTGTAATGCCCCACTCCGTACGACGCATTACGCGGAGACATTGACTCAAAGAGTCATGTTGACTGAATGAAATGTATCGATGCAAATCGATACGAGAGTTACTTTTTCCCGAGCAATGCATCGAACTAAGTCGATGCGAAAAGTTGTATTGTCCCAAAGAATGTATCGAGTTGAATCGATGCGAAGCGCCGCATTGTCCCGAAGGATAAGTGCGTTGAGACGGCTCGAAGATCCTAAGAAATCGAATCGACCAAGACGCAAGTCCAAATCGATACAAGTATTGATTTTAGTTGATTTCATGTGCAGGCTATACGTTTACGCTAAAATATTAGAGGTCGACATTTTGCCTTATTCAGAAAGGGGTCCACGAAACCAATCGTTGCCTTGAGCCGGACTGAGGCGTTGGCACGGTAAGCCAAATCGGACATGTAATTCAATGAAGCACGAAGTGCTCGAATGTCTAAGTTAGGAGAGTTGGCCATGCAACGATGTTATGAAATCGAGCCACATCGGCTCGGCAAAATGATAAGGCGTATTGGCTCAAGGTGGGAGGATTGACTCTTCTTTTTACTCCTTCATGCCTAAGTGAGAATATATCATTGTTTGCTAAGTTAACCTATCGACGCCACGGGTATAGTCCGACCAGGAGATAAATCGTAGTGTGTGTCGAACACTAGTTAGAACAATTGAAATGAAACGTGCATCAAAGTCACGAGTCGCTATGGAACATTGGATATCGCAAGACGAGCGCCTCGATGCGCAAGCCGCAAGAATATATGATAACTGTATTCTGTGAGTGCCTTCGTACACGAGCCATTCTGTGCCTTCGTGCACGAGTTAGAAAGGCTAGCACATTGAAAGACAAATAGGCAAGCGCCCTAGCGTGCAAGCCACGAACATTGAATACTAAGTCATAGAACATAGAAAAATGGCTTCGATGCGTGCACCAAGTACACGACACGAGAGAAAAGATGATAAATGTGCCAGAATGTGCCTACATGCACGAGATCATAAAAAGATGGCTTCGTTGTGAAAGAATACAGCTGTGGCATGAATGTGGCAGAACTGTCGAATTTGACATGATACCTCGAAAGGTGTTTGGGACCTTCGGGTCATTCGGTTGACGAACATTGAGTTGAGGCATGATGCTATTGAACATCAAAATGAAGTATGAAATGTAAGAACATAGAAAGTTAATGGAAGAAATACGAGATGTTAATGTCTGAGTCGTGGACTCAAGACCATATTTGGTTGTTTGAATAAGATACGTGTTGCATGGTCGAATGGGCTTGACAAATGTAAGAGATAATAACCCGTGCATGGGTGTTCCCTCGAACGGTTAAGTGTGGGGGCACCATAATCGTTTGGCCTAGGAGGGACGTTGATCTTTGATAGGCGCACATCCGTAAGACGATTAGCGACCACTTAGCGAGATGTAAAAAGCCGCAAATAATGGTATGCAGCAGTAGATCTCTGTAACTGGGACAACAACCCACTACGAGAGGCGCCGGGCTACCCAATTCGAAAAAGAAAAGAAAGATAGAAAAGAAATAAAGAAACGCCTTTAGTCCATTTTGGCACGGATATGCCAACGACCTTTTCATATAGTTAAGGAACGATGGATTGAAAGTGCAAGCACGTATGTGTCCTGCACATAGATCCTGCTTAGAGAGCACTTATAACATGACAGGAAAGGAATGGGGCGTATTCACCTTGCGTGGTGCAAGGGCGAGTGCATCTATGCTGGTAAGAAGTCGTACCACGAAACAAATATGAGATTGCTTGTCTGCTTGTCTTTTCAATTCGAATAACATGCTTGACAGGATAACATACTTTACGCTTTCAAATATGCCATGAAATTGCCCCTAAGGAGAATATAGCAAGATCATAAGCTAAGTTGCATGTTTGAACATAAATACTAAAATTTCGGTTTAGAAAGTTGGTCTTTTCGTCAGTACATGCGTGGACGAACGCACTGATTCTCCACCAGCTTTGATGTAGGGTACAGGAAATGAATTACTCGCGGCAAAACTTTACTTGATCGCACAGAGGCATGGAATGTCGTAGCGTTTGAAGCGTACAATCGCATTGACGCTCGAACTTGCAATAGGATTGATGAGGTCGAGATATAGAAGGCATGATGTATAGAATGGTAAAATCCTTTATGGGCAAGAGAGAACCTGAGTGTTGTAGCCAATCTGGCATATATTGTTGGGCTATTGAAGGCCTTTGTAATCTCAGTTCGAATATCAATAAAGAGAATTGTTTCGTATACTCTGTTTTTCTTTCGTTGTTAATATCAAATCAAAGATAACCATTTGAGAACATGTCATCTTGCCTTGCAAAAGTGCAACTCCAGGCTCATGCGACATCATGCCTCCTGCGAGGACGATGATTCAGGTGATCCCGGGTCGGGGAGTGACAAATTGGTATCAGATCCCTAAGCTCAATTTCCTCAGGATGTTTGTTTTGTTTCAATTTTAAAGAGTTGCCCATCACCAATCGAAATCACTCTTGACTCTACTCGATGTCGTACTGGATATTCCATACAACAAGTCTAATAAAAAGTCGGGTAACATTGCCGTAAGTACTTCAAATTTACTTAATGTTACGGAGAAAGTTGTGAAATATTTCATTGCATTGAATGCACGAGCCGTGAAATGTTAGTTGCTGCAAGTGCAATAAATTATGAAATACGATTTGAGATGTTGTTGTTGCAATATAACATGTTGAATAAGAAATGAAATGATGCATGAAGTGCAACGAGTTGATTGTAAGTAATGCATTACAATGAAAGTGACAAGTCAATATCGAATGTGTTGAACGGATTTGAGCATTGACTTTGAAAGTCAAAAATAAATTGTTGTACGAGGTACAATAGATGTCGAAAATAAAATTATTGCACGAGGTGCAATAAATGTTGGAAATAAGTCATTGTACGATTTGTAACGCATATCAGAAGTAAATTGTTGCACATGGTGCAACGTATATCAAAATAATCGTGGTACGAAGTGTAAAGGAGATTGAAAATAAATCGTTGTACGAGATACAACGGAAGGAACTGAAATCATAAATCGATAGAATGAATCG
>JANAVB010033219.1:1747747-1930247 GCA_029216955.1 Iris pallida
TTGTAGGTAAACTTACCGAGGAGGAGTTGCTATGTGATTCCTATTATGAGGTCACCATCGAGGATCAGGCTTTACCCCGCGAGGATGTACCTACGGGGAAAATCATCTAGTTTGTTATTTTAGTGGCTCTGGACTTTGAGAGCAAGACTGTCTAGACTATGTATTTTGTTACTGGACCTGTATCCAATTTTACATTTTGGTTATGTATTTTGAACATATTCATATGCTAGATGATTTTGTGTTTGTGATAATTTTTCTTCAATATGACAAAAGGAACTGTTAGCACACTTTGATCTTATATTGTTTATTTTTAAGAACAGCTTATTACGTTTTATCTCAAGCGTAGGCTGGACATGACTCGGCCCGGCCCAATAATTTGGGTAGCAAGTCGTGACATATTTTAGTGGTGGCCCATGCAGGTCTAGACTAAGTTGTTTGGTTACGTCATTGTACCAAGCATGCCTGCAATTAGGAACTTAAGATAACTAGATAACACTAGGAATAACGTTTAGAACACCTAGAGGATTACTAGGATGGCAACATATGAAACTCATCACAGCATAGGACCGTTATTATAAATTAGAATTTTTGTTTGTTTGTGATTGTTTACTTAAAGAGTTCTCACAAGTTCTTTTATTTTCTATTAGATGATGCTCACACGCTCATTCCAGTATGCCACACCTGAAAATGGTATACCTCCTATCCAGCTGGTCGACTAGTTAATCGGAGCACCTCCACCTACCATACACCCCTACTCCAGAAATCTACCAATCCAGATGCCACCACCACCTCCTACCTCACAGTCCCAGCACGACCCGATACTCCCACCACCACCTGTTGTTATACCTGCCCAGGCTTCCATCACTCTCGACGGGAACCAGCTACTTACTCTGATCCAGGGGTTCCTAATGACCCATCAGGAGCAGACCACCTTACTTCGTCAGAGCATGGAGCGCTCTGAGGAGTGTACCATGATCCCACCACCAGTAGAGCCACGACCGAGAGCGGGGAATATCAAGGACTTCATGGACTTGAACCCCAAGAAGTTCATGGGGACTGAGGGCATCATAGTCGCAGATGATTGGTTGGACTCAGTAGAGAGGAAGCTCCTCGGAGCTAGGTTATCGGGTGACCTTCAGGTCGAGGCAGCGAGATTTCTACTGATAGACTTAGCAGGAGCCTGGTTCAGGAATGAGCCACTATTCGCGAGAGAGGGAGCCACATGGGATCAGTTCAAGATCCAGTTAAAGAAAAAATTATTCTCAACTACCGCTAGAGTAGCCATGGGGCTACAATTCCAGAACCTTCAGCAGGGGAACCGTTCTGCTGACGAGTATGCGACGGAGTTCAGTCGTTTGAGTCGTTTTGCCCCTAGCCTGATTTTAGATCCAGAGGAGATGGTACGTAGATTTTGTCATGGTCTAATCCCTGACATCGGCATACTACTGGTGGCGAACAGAACTACCAACTACTATCAGATTCTCGAGCTATCTCGGAGTATAGAGGAGCACCTTCTGTCTTATAAGAGGCCAGCTATTGGACACCATGACAGGCCTTCCAAGCACCAGGCTTTACAGACGAAGGCACCTGCTCAGCATCAGCACCCTCAGGCACCACTTGCCAGAGCTCCAGGGCAGCAACAGCAGAGGAGTGTCTCATGCTCGTTCTATAAGAGGCCAGGGCACGACCACTCCGTCTGCAGGAAGAGGTTGAACCAGTGCTTAGCATACGGGTCTACCACCCACCATCTTCGAGGATGCCCGCTAGCGAGGAGGACACCAGGTATTGGACCACCATCTAGAGGACCGTCACTCCCGACTCAGCAGCAGAGGTTCGGGCAGCATCTGCAGCAGCAGCAGAAGGGACCCCAGGGGAAGGCTTATATTCCAGCTCTTGAGGCAGAGCCGGAGCAGGTTTTAGAGCCATATTATTTTGTCGATGTCATCACATGTCATGTTTATTTGTATACTTTTTTAGCCATAAGCTTGTTTGATTCTAGTACATCACATAGCTTTCTGTCACTAGTATTTTTGCAAAAACACCATTTAGTAGCTACACCCACCAATGAGATGAGTAGAGTAATGATGGGAGGAGGACCAGTACCCATTAGAGCTATCTATAGATGCTCTATTACTATAGCTGGAAGAGAGTTCGGAGGACGATTCTTTGTGATGCCACTTCTCGGATATGATATCATATTGGGAATGGATTGGCTTAGCTACGCTCAGGCAGCTATAGACTGTCATGAGGGTAGTATTCTGTTCAGTCCACCAGGAACGACACCATTCAGTGTCAGGAGGACAAGGCCGGAGATCAGCCTAGAAACAAACTGTTGTGCTACAGTTGGGGATCTAGCACCGCCACACCCTATCATTACGGAGTTTATGGATGTGTTCCCTGAGGTTCTTCCGGGACTTCCTCCCGACAGAGACATAGAGTTCACAATAGACTTGGTACCAGGCTCAACACCAATGTCCCGGGCTTGCTATAGGGTGAATCCCAAGGTGGTCGTAGAGATGAAGGAGCAGATCGATGACCTATTGAGAAAAGGTTTCATCTGATCTAGTGCTTCTCCATGGGGAGCACCAATGTTCTTTGTGCCGAAGAAGGATGGTACAGTCCGATTGTACATTGACTACCGGGCATTGAATACCATCACCATTAGGAACAAATATTCTCTGCCTCGGATAGATGATTTGTTTGACCAGTTGAGTGGGGCGAAGGTGTTCTCCAGGATAGACTTGAGATTAGGCTACCACGAGGTGAAGGTCAGAGCTGAAGACATCCAGAAGACTATATTCAACACCAAGTATGGGCAGTACGAGTTTTTGGTGATGCCCTTTGGTCTCACAAATTTGCCAACTGTCTTTATAAACTTAATGAACAAGACATTTCAGCATTATCTGGATAAATTCGTTGTGGTGTTTATCGATGACATCTTGATATACTTGAAGACGACGGAAGAGCATGAAGAACACTGGAGGACAGTTCTAGGGATTCTAAGAAAGGAGAGGTTGTATGCTAAATTATCGAAGTGCGAGTTCTTTCTCGACCGAGTAGAGTTTCTCGGTCAGGTGGTCACTGGAGAGGAGATCTCAGTGGATCCCAGGAAGATTGCTGCCGTCGAGACGTGGAAGGCTCCGACATCAGTTTCAGAGATCAGAAGTTTCTTGGGATTAGCAAGCTATTACAGGAAGTTTGTCCCGGACTTTACAAGAATAGCTGAACCTATGACAAAGATGACGCGGAAGGACGCAGAGTACATATGGTCAGAGGACTGTTAGGCATGCATTTGAGGAACTGAAGAGGAGATTGACGATTGCACCAGTTCTGACATTACCTTCAGGATCTGGAGGTTTTACCATTTACAACGATGCTTCGGGAAAGGGGCTAGGATGTGTTTTACAGCAGCATAGAAAAGTGATTGCTTATGCATGTAGGAAATTAAGGACTCATGAACGGAACTATCCTACTCATGACCTAGAGTTAGCTACGGTGATCTTTGCACTCAAGTTGTGGAAACACTACTTATACGGAGAGCGAGTGGAAATCTTTACTGATCACAAGAGCTTGAAGTATGTGTTCACGCAGAAGGAGTTGAACATGAGGCAGAGAAGATGGTTGGAGTTGATGAAGGACTTCGACATCGATTTGCAGTATCACCCCGGAAAGACAAATATGGTAGCGGTTGCGCTGAGCACGTATCCGATGGCATGGTATCTGATGATAGATCGACATTTACGGGAAGATCTAGAAAAGCTCGATATTGAGATAAATCGGCCAGGATCAGTGATACAGATGATGGCGCTGGATATTCTGTCAGGTTTGATGGAGCAGATCAAGGAGACTCAGTCTACAGATGAGAGCCTTCGCAGACTCACAGGTCAGGCTTTAGCTGGATTGCTTGATGACTTCACCATAGCAGAGGATGGATCTTTGAGGCACGGCAGCCGGTTATGCGTGCCGAAGGGTGAGTTGATAGAGGCGATCTTACAGGAGACATACCGATCGCGATATTTTATTCACCCCGGTGCCAATAAGATGTACCGTGACTTGCGGGTACATCTTTGGTGGCACGGGATAAAGAGTGATGTATCACGCTTTATTTCGAGGTGCCTAGTTTGCCAGCAGGTCAAGGCGGAGCGACAGAGGCCAGCTGGTCTATTGCAGCCATTACACATTCCCGGGTGGAAGTAGTAACACACTACGATGGACTTTGTCTCATGGCTTCCTCGTTCCCAAGGAGGAAAGGATGCAATATGGGTTATCGTTGACAGGATGACGAAGTGTACTCACTTCATACCCTTCAAGGTGGGGCTCTCCACCGAGAAGTTGGCAGAGCTATACATGCAGCGGATAGTTCGCTTGCTCGGTGTACCAGTGAGCATCGTATTAGACCGGGACAACAGATTCACATCCCATTACTGGAGGAGCTTGTAGGAGGAGTTGGGCAGTCGGCTCAAGTTCAGTACAGCATACCACCCACAGACCGATGGACAGTCAGAAAGGAAGATTCAGACGCTTGAGGACATGTTGAGGACTTGTGTACTAGACTTTGACGGATCATTGGAGAGTCATTGTAACGCCCTAGTTCTAAAATACGTAGGACTAGAAACGTAGACATGCCAGCTGTATTTATACGAAGTACATGGGCCTCGTATGGATACATAAGCTATAAAATGTAGTAAACCACAACTAACTAATCTCATCCACAAAATAAAAGAATAAAAGATATCATATAATCAACTATGAATTGTCATTGTTACATGTAGTTGGGCGGAGACAAATCTACTACCAACTGTGAAAAGAAATACATAAAAAGAGAAAGAGTTTAGCGAGCGAAGCGAAGACGATCTAAGTGTAATCATCTTCGAAGAAATAGTAACGACCAAGGCCACGGCTAGAACACCTGCAAAAGACAAGAGCACACACCTGACGAGATAACCAGGTCCTCAGATGAACGTAACAAGACACATAATATCATGCTAATGTAGCTGAATATAAATTGCTCAAATAATAAGTCAATTGAATTATAACATGGTCCAATACACACCTATTGAACTAGCGTACCATTCCCCCAACCAAACAAGGACAGGAGATGGTAAACTCATTCACGATGACGTATCTTTCCATGCTATGAATCCAATATGGTATTCGGACCCCAACAAGGTTCAATACCTTCTCATCGAAGTAATAAGCCACACCTACAACCAAACAAGGACAAGGTATGGCGAACTAATCCGTGACAAGTTACTGTTCCAAGCCACGGTCAGATACAAGTACCCAAACCAAAAGTACTCATACCTAACGGATAAGGTAGCCTAACCAGTCTAAGTGTATGAAGTTTTAAGAACATCCTCCAACGCATGGGCCCTGGCTAAAATGGGATCGACATAGTCCTCCCTTGGGGCACCAGAGGCCCAATCAATAAGAGAATAACGTTCCGCAGAATACCAGTGGCCGTCAGTAATTAGTAGGTCATCAACCCCGTATCTCCAGCGGAGCTTCCGGGTCACAAGGAAAAGTTTATCGGAGCCCATACGCTAAGGAATTGTCCTCCCCGCCCAATGCCTACTATGTTGTGACCACAACAGAAAACCTCTATAACCGCTAAGTCAAACTAGCCTGCAATTCTATTAGCGGTTAATCCTATCGCACGGCTTGTACGTACTGGTGGCCAGCCAATCACGTACGTCCGTGTTCTATATGCGACACATAACTTCGTGGTACAAATTGTCAAGGACAATAAATGCAACACACAAGGTGGTCCCTTAAATCTAGTTTTAATGTGTAAGAAAAATAATACATAGCAGGAAATATAACTGAACAGTAAGTTCTAACAGGTTATGCCATGTATCACAGTTTATTTTGCATAAAAAATAATGAATAATGCATGAAATATGAGCTAAAATAAATAAACAGCAAATGGCAAGGTGTCTTGCCTGATTGACGACTGGGGTGGTGCTACAATAATCAAGATGGCACGAACTGCGACTTCGGTGCAACAACTTTCCATGTTGACCTCTGATGGTGGCACGGACAGTTCCATTGGGTCCAGAAGGGTCAAATTAGTTGGGGTTGACATAAGGTAGTCTAGAATTGGCGAGGGTATAGGAGTAATGAGATTTAGTTACGGACGGAAGAATAGTCGAAGGAAATTTAGATAAATAATATATATATGATTTTTGAAGACTAAAAATAAGGTTTTATTATCCCAAATTATTCATAGGTAGGTATAAAAAATCGCTTTATGACAAAACTAATTTACTTAGCAAAAATGTTCTATATAAATATTTAAAATATATAATAAATTATTATTAGTTCAAAAATACTTTTAGTTTAAATACTTGAAAATAATTTTACTAGTAAAATAAATTGGTAGACAATATTGAAAACATAAAAATCGTTTTAAAGCAAAAATCCTTTATGAAAATACCGTTTTTAGGTAGAAAGCTATATTTTTATTAGTCAAAAGTAGATGTTTGAAAAGACTGGAAAATCATTAAATATAGATATAATAATATAGTTTAGTGAATATAAGTGAATATATATATATATATATATATATATATATATATATATATATATATATATATATACACTAATACTAATTAGCAATATAATACTAGTAGACCAATTGAGAATAATAAATAATATTAATGATAAATACTGTAATTATAACATACTAATGTTAACACTGATAGAAAACTAGTCACAGCATATACTCTAATACATACATAATACATTTTGTACATAATATAGTATTTTATAACAATAATATATAAAAAAGTTTAAAAAACAAAAGCTGCTTGACTTTCCTGTGTTCCTTCTTGGGATAATGTTCCTTCTCGGGAACACATCAAGTTTGTTTTTTTAGAAGAAGAGGCAGCAATAGAAAGGAGAGAGAAGAAGTTGACGGAGTGAGGGAGCAGAAGTGAGAGACGAGCGTGAGAGAGAGAGAGTGGCAGAGAGGGCTGGAGAGGAGAGGGAACAAGGAGGTAGAGCGGCGGAGAGCTCGGCGGAGGAACGGTAGGAGCAGGCGGCGCCGAGATGGCCGGACATCGGCGCCCGTTCGCTGTGCATGAGCGAGCGGTAGAGCCGACGAGGCTACGGGGAGGAAGATGGCCGTGAGAGGACGATAGCGGGATGCTGGCTTGGTTACGAGCGGTCAACGCCGGACGGGGGCACGGCTGGAGGCCAGGGCTATCGCGCCCAGGCGGAGCTCGGAGAGTACGACGGGATAGGCGGTCGAGATGAAGGGTTGAGGAGAGGGTTCGGGCGGCGAGGATGCGACCGCCCCGGCGAGGGGGTTCGGATCTACCGCTACGGTGGGCTGACCGGTGTCGCGCGCACGAAGCGGCACTGAAGGCGCTGGTTGCGGCGGCCGTCGGCGTTGCCGGAAAGGTCAGGGCGACGGCGGTCTAGTGCTGGGAAAGCGAAGATCGAGGTCAGGGTGATGGAAAGATGGCTGGTGGTTGTCGGAGATAGCCGTGATAAAGATGAGGTGGCGACGACGACGACTTGGTAAGGGTTTCCTCTCTCTATATTTCTTTCTCTGGGATGTTGGTGGCGGATGTGGGCTGCTGCGGCAGTGGTCACAGTGGGGGTGTTGGATTTTGGGTTTTTCTAACGGCGACGGCAGAGGTCGAACCAGTGGTGGTAGAATAGTAGAGTCGGGGTTTTTCGACGGGTGGTCGAGGTGGTGGTGTGCTTGGTTTGTGTGTGGCCGTGCTGTGGGAGTCGATGGACAGTCGGAAAGAGACGGGGCTGGGAGTGGTAATGATGGTGATGAGGCAGCGGGTGGCCGGGGATGGCCAGATGGTGTTTCGGTGTCGATGGCTGGAGGGTGGCGACGTCTTGGTGGTTGTAGAGATAGGAACGAAAAGGGAGACAATGGGATTAGTCGGGAAAAGAAGGTCCTGTGGCGGTCAGGTCTGCACCGACGGGTGGCTGGCCGAAATTTAGACAAGATAGGTTAGAAATTTGATTGTGTCGGGGTGTGTCCGACACGGAGAAGATTGTATTTGTAAAATATTGGAATAAGATTATGGATAGGGGGGACATGGACACGATGCACTCACGTGGGTGGAGAGATTTGTGGAATAATTCATGGATGAAAAACTTATGGAGGCTCTCCTTATGTAGGAGGTAGATCTCCTAGTTTGATAAGATGTAGGAGGATTTTAAATCCCCAATAGATAATACGCCATTTAATTTAAATCAATTCAATCAACAACAATCCAAATCAAATTCCAATTTAAATCTAGATAATCTAAACTTAAATTAAATATAAATTCTATCTTTAAATTTAAACTATTTAAATCAAATATATAAAATAAAATCAAAGATTTAAATTGCGACAATAATTTCAAAATATATTTTCTAAAAATACTTATAATAATAATTTCAAAAATTATATTGTTATTTAAAAATAAACTAATAAAATATTTATGAAATATATTTGTATGCACGAAGAATATTATTTGTTATTAATAACTGTTATAAACGAAAGGCTTTTATAATTAAATAGCAAACTTAGAAAATTCTGGTACGATAGCAAGAATAATTATTATATATATTATTTTGAAACTATAAAAATAGAAAAAATATTTTTCAAAAAATATATACGCTCGAACATATTCGCACTCGTCGAGCAATTACGAAAAACGAAATTTCGCGCGTGACGTACAATACAACTACGCGACATATAAATACAAAATAAAATAAAAATAAAAAAATCAGTACC
This sequence comes from Iris pallida, assembly GCA_029216955.1. NCBI lineage: Eukaryota > Viridiplantae > Streptophyta > Magnoliopsida > Asparagales > Iridaceae > Iris > Iris pallida. Next base: position 1,756,494 of record JANAVB010033219.1, read on the forward strand.
AAATTTATTTTTTTTTAAAAATATTAGAAATTTAGGGGTTTTATATCCTACCCAACTTACAAGAATCTCGACCTCAAAATTAAGAATAAGTAGGGGTGAGAAGACACAAGGGGGTATCGATAAGAAAATATGATCAAGTTATTGGACGAGGCAAAGAAATAACATTCAAAATAAACATATGATTAGTGAGTCCTAGCTTAGGTCATAGAAACAATATTACGGATAAGGTTATGGATAGGGAATGAGGGTCATGAGTTTAAAGCAACAATTAAAAGGTTAAGGTTTAAAGTTAATCAAGTTTATCATGTAATAAAGAATAGCATGGTATCAAGATAAATAAATTAGAGACCTAGAAGATATGATTTTTTGAGGGTAGGTTGAGGGCACGATTAAGAGAACGAATTAGATTTACTCCTAAATTAAATGATGATAGTAAATATAGGGCCGAGAAAAGGGCGAGTAGTTTAGGATCGAGTGATAATGGTCACAATCGATAGAAATGCTAGAGGAAGTTCTAGTACAATGCCTTCGTCCTTCTGAAATAGGTGAAGGCAAAAGAAATAAGTAGTTCAAAAGACGATATTATCGAATACGAATACGTGGTTCAAAGACGACCGAATAATTTTAAAGGAATTGTTAAGGCAGTCGTGGATGGGATTCTAAAGGCCAAGTTTTAATTAGGTCTCCATCCACGTGGAATAGTAGATAAAAACGAACCAAAATGCACTTGGTTGATCAGACCATCATGCTGATTAGACAATATGTTAGTGAGCGCGCTCAATAGCACATGTCATAAACAAACTCGATAAATGGATGAGTTTGCAAAACTAGATTATAGTAGCAACATTAGTCAAGGTGGTAAAATAATAGGCACGTGAGACTAAGATTGGAAGAAAGTAGAATTTGTTCAAACTATTTAAGAATCTAAGTCTTTGTTGGTACCTATACAGTCGTCCTACCGCCTATTTGTCTAAGACTTGGTTAAGGCCTTAAGGAAGGTTAGGTCGTAAGGCATTCTACCCAACTTACAAGAGTTTAACTAATGGTGTGATGGGACAAAGAGTCATGTCTATCTAGTAGGGATCACCTGTCTAACCTCTAGCAAGCACGAAGGAAAGATAAGAATTATGATAGAAGGAATCAAGCAAGGTGCAATTGATGAGTCGAACGGTAGTTCGAATATGGAATCGAGGAAAGAGGTCAAGCATGTGGATGAGATCCTAGACTTCTAATCCTATTTGTAGGCTTGCTTGGTACGGTAAGGTAACCAAATAATTTACCTTGACCTGCATGGGCCACCACAAAAATATGTAATGCCACAGTCCTAAAATACGTAGGACTGGAAATGTAGACGTGCCAGCTGTATTCATACGAAGTACATGGGCCTCGTATGGATACATAAGCTGTAAAATACAGTAAACCACAACTAACTAATCTCATCCACAAAATAAAAGAATAAAAGATATCATATAATCAACTATGAATTGTCATTGGTACATGTAGTTGGGCGGAGACAAATCCACTACCAACTATGAAAAGAATTACATAATAAAAGAAAGAGTTTGGCAAGCGAAGCGAAGACGATCTAAGTACAATCATCCTCGTAGAAATAGTGACGATCATGGCCACGGCTAGAACACCTGCGAAAGACAAGAGCACACACCTGACGAGATAACCAGATCCTCAGAGGGACGTAACAAGACACATAATATCATGCCAATGTAACTGAATATAAATTGCTTAAATAAATAAGTCAATTGAATTATAACATGGTCCAATACACACCTATTGAACTAGCGTACCATCCCCCCAACCAAACAAGGACAGGAGATGGTAAACTAATTCACGATGACATATCTTTTCATGCTATGAATACAATATGGTATCCGGACCCCAACAAGGTTCAATACCTTCTCATCGAAGTAGTAAGCCAAACCTACAACCAAACAAGGACAAGGTGTGGCGAACTAATCCGCGACAAGTTATTATTCTAAGCCACGGTCAGATACAAGTACCCAAACCAAAAGTACTCATACCTAACGGATAAGGTAGCATAACCAGTCTAAGTGTAAGAAGTTTTAAGAACATCCTCCAACGCATGGGCCCTGGCTAAAATAGGATCGGCATAGTCCCCCCTTGGGACACCAGAGGCCTAATCAATAAGAGAATAACGTTCCGTAGAACGCCAGTGGCCGTCAGTAATTAGTGGATCATCAATCCCGTATCTCCAGCGGAGCTTCCGGGTCATAAGGAAAAGTGCATCGTAGCCCATATGCTAAGGAATTGTCCTTCCCGCCCAATGCCTACTATGTTGTATCCATAACAGAAAACCTCTATAACCGCTAAGTCAAACTAGCATGTAATTCTATTAGCGGTTAATCCTATCGCACGTCTTGTACGTACTGGTGGCTAGCCAATCATGTACGTTCGTGTTCTACATACGACACACAATTTCATGGTATAACGTGTCAAGGCCAATGAATGCAACACACAAGGTGGTCTCTTAAATCGAGGTTTAATGTGTAAGAAAAATAATACATAGCAGGAAATATAACTGAACAGTAAGTTCTAACAGGTTATGCCATGTATCACAGTTTATTTTGCATAAAAAATAATAAATAATGCATGAAATATGAGCTAAAATAAATAAACAGCAAATGGCAAGGTGTCTTGCCTGATTGACGACTGAGGTGGTGCTACAATAATCAAGATAGCACGAACTGCGACTTCGGTGCAACAACTTTGCATGCTGACCTCAGATGGTGGCACGGACAGTTCCATTGGGTCCAGAAGGGTCAAATTAGTTGGGGTTGACATAAGATAGTCTAGAATTGGCGAGGGTATAGGAGTAATGAGATTTAGTTACGGACGAAAGAATAGTTGAAGGAAATTTAGATAAATAATATATATATTTTTTTAAGACTAAAAATAAGGCTTTATTATCCTAAATTATTCATAAGTCGATATGAAAAATTGCTTTATGATAAAACTAATTTACTTAGTAAAAATGTTTTATATCAATATTTAAAATATATAATAAATTATTATTAGTTCAAAAATACTTTTAGTTTAAATACTTGAAAATATTTTTACTAGTAAAATAAATTGGTAGATAATATTGAAAACATAAAAATTGTTTTAAAGCAAAACTCCTTTATGAAAATATCATTTTTAGGTAGAAAGCTATATTTTTATTAGTCAAAAATAGATGTTTGAAAAGACTGGAAAATCATTAAATATAAATATAATAATATAGTTTAGTGAATACATATATATATTTTATATATATATATATATATATATATATATATATATATATATATATATATATATACACACTAATAGTAATTAGCAATATAATACTAGTAGACCAATTAAGAATAATAAATAATATTAATGATAAATACTGCAATTATAACATACTAATGTTAACACTTGTAGAAAACTAGTCACAGCATATACTCTGATACATACATAATACATTAAGTACATATTACGGTATTTTATAACAATAATATATAAAAAATATGAAAAAAAGCTGCTTGACTTTCCTATGTTCCTTCTTGGGACAGTGTTCCTTCTCGGGAACAAATCAAGTTTGTTTTTTTAGAAGAAGAGGCAGCAATAGAAGGGAGAGAGGGAGAGAGAGGAAGTGGACGAAGTGAGGGAGCGGAAGTGAGAGACGAGCATGAGAGAGAGAGTAGCGGATAGGGCCGGAGAGGAGAGGGAACGGGGAGGTGGAGCGACGGAGAGCTCGGCGGAGGAACGGCAGGAGCAGGTGGCGCCAAGATGGCCGGACAGCGGTGCCCGTTCGCTGTGCACGAGCGAGCGGTACAGCCGACGAGGCTACGGGGAGAAAGATGGCCGTAAGAGGACGACGACGGGATGCTGGCTTGTTTACGAGCAGTCAACGCCGGACGGGGGCACGACTGGAGGCCAGGGCTGCCGCGCCCAGGCGGAGCTCGGAGAGGGCGGCGAGATAGACGGTCGAAAGGAAGGGTTAAGGAGAGGGTTCGGGCGGCGAGGATGCGTCCGCTCCGGTGAGGGGGTTCGGATCTACCTCTACGGTGGGCTGACCGGTGTCGCGCTCACGGGGCGACGCTGAAGGCGCTGGTAGCGGCGGCCATCAGCGTCGCCGGAAAGGTCAGGGCGACGGCGGTCTGGTGCTGGGGAAGTGGAGATCGAGGTCAGGGTGATGGGAAGCTAGCCGGTGGTTGTCGGAGATGGCCGTGATAAAGATGAGGTAGCGGTGACGACGGCTAGATAAGGGTTTTCCTCTCTCTATATTTCTTTCGCTGGGATGTTGGTGGCGGATGTGGGCTGCTGCGGCAGTGGTCACAGTGGGGGTGTTGGATTTTGGGTTTTTCTAACGGCGACGACAGAGGTCTAACCGATGGTGGTGGAATAGTTGAGTCGGAGTTTTTCCGTGAGTGGCCGAGGTGGTGGTATGCTTGGTTTGTGTGTGGCCGTGCTGTGGGAGTTGATGGACGGTCGAAAAGAGACGGGGCTAGGAGTGGCGAAGATGGTGATGGGGCAGCGGGTGGCCGGGGATGGCCAGATGGTGTTTCAGTGTCGATGGCTGCAGGGTGGCGGCGTCTTGGTGGTTGTGGAGACAGGAAGGAAGAGGGAGGCAATGGGATTAGTCGGGAAAAGAAGGTCCTGTGGCGGTCAGGTCTGCACCGACGGGTGGCTGGCCGGAATTTAGACAGGATAGGTTAGAAATTTGATTATGTCGGGGTGTGTCCGACAAGGAGAAGATTGTATTTGTAAAATATTGAAATAAGATTATGGACAGGGGGGACATGGACACGATGCACTCACGTGGGTGGAGAGATTTATGGAATAATTCATGGATGAAAATCTTATGGAGGATCTCCTTATATAGGAGGTAGATCTCCTAGTTTGATAAGATGTAGGAGGATTTTAAATCCCCAATAGATAATACGCCATTTAATTTAAATCAATTCAATCAACAACAATCCAAATCAAATTCCAATTTAAATCTAAATAATCTAAACAAAAAATAAATATAAATTCTATCTTTAAAGTTAAACTATTTAAATCAAATCCATAAAATCAAATCAAATATTTAAATTGCCACAATAATTTCAAAATATATTTTCTAAAAATACTTATAATAAAAATTTCAAAAATTATATTATTATTTAAAAATAAACTAATAAAATATTTATGAAATATATATGTATGCACGAAGAATATTATTTGTTATTAATAACTGTTATAAACGAAAGGCTTTTATAATTAAATAGCAAACTTAGAAAATTCTGGTACGATAGCAAGAATAATTATTATATATATTATTTTGAAACTATAAAAATAGAAAAATATTTTTGTAAAAATATATACGCTCGTACATATTCGCACTCGTTGAGCAATTACGAAAAATAAAATTTCGCGCACGACGTACAATAAAACTACACGACGTATAAATACAAAATAAAATAAAAATAAAAAAATCAGTACCAAATTTATTTTTAAAAAATAGTAGAAATTTAGAGGTTTATAGTCATCTTCACTTGGTAGAGTTTTCATACAACAACAGCTACCAAGCCAACATCGGTATGTCTCCATTCGAGACATTATATGGACGACAATGCCGTACTCCGCTATTTTGGAATGATGTTGGAGATAGAGTTATGCTTGAAAAAGAGATGATCACTGAGGCAGCAGAGAGGCTCAGGATGATCAGAGACAGACTCAGAGTTGTTTAGGACAGGCAGAAACACTGGATCGATGCTAGTCGCAGACCGATGGAGTTCGTCGACGGAGATATAGTGTTGGTGAAGATATCACCTGCCAGAGGGATGATCCGATTCGGACGAGGCGGCAAGTTGAGCCCTAGATACATTGGACCGTTCGAGATACTCCGCAGGATCGGGGATGTAGCTTACAGGGTTGCACTGCCACCCAACCTAGCAGGAGTTCACGATGTCTTTCATGTGTCTCAGCTTAGGAGATACGTTCCCGACCCCAGCCACATACTGGATCATTCAGAGTTGGAGATCGGGCCGAGTCTTACAATTACTGAGCAGCCAGTGGAGATATTGGACCGAAGGGAGAAGAGGCTGAGGAACAAAGTCATACCCTTAGTCCGAGTAGCTTGGAGTCGTCACTCTTCGGAAGAATCTACTTGGAAAATGGAGTCGGACATGAGGGAGAGATATCCTTACTTGTTCGACCCACCAGTCGCGAGGGAACCATCCGTTCCCGCTTGATACCTTAGAGGTTAGTCTTAATAGTAGCCTTAGTCATTGTTTGAATTGCTTGCTATATTAAATATTTGTAGAGTCTTCTATCCATGTGAATTTTGAGAACAAAATTTTTCAAGGAGGGAAGATTTGTAAGCCCCTGTTATTTAAATATTTTAAATTAAGGATTTTTAAGTACAAATGATTATTTTAGTCTTAAAATAATTTAATATAATGATTAGAAATTTTTTAGAATTTTAAATGGTTTTTAAGACTTAAAATATTATTTTGTAATTATTTAAATTATTTTATAGCAGTTTGCAATTAAATCAAATGTTTTAAATCAAAACTGCAATATTTGATTTGTCTGTGCAAATTAATTTTTGCACAGAACACTGCGGGATAGGTTTTGCAAATTAGGATTTTGTATTTTGCTAAGGTGGTGGTCTATTTTGCAAAATGAGAATCTATGAGGGTTTTTCTGTAAAACTGACCCTCGTCGTCGGCAGGCCATTGGCTGAACGACGATCGACCACCACGACACCGACCTAAACCCTAACCCTAGACCCTAATTTCTCTACGAAAATCCCAAATTGACCCCTAAATTTTCCCTATAAAAACTCTCCCAGTCGAAACCCTAACCCTATTTACTACCAGGACCACCGCAGCACCGTCGATGACCCCCCCCCCGAACTTCGGTAAACTTGTTCTCCCCCAATTCTTAGGCGATCCTTCGATTTCTAAACACGAACGTGTTTGTCTCGACGAGACGAACCGTTTGCCCCCACTCTCGACCTATCTCGACGCCTACACGCTGAGAAATACCTACCCTAGTTTAGGACACTCGGACACGGCACAGAAACGTGTTGTGGTGACACGTAATTGACACCATCGTGTCGAAAATGACACGGCGAACACGCCAGTGTCCTTCGACACGAGAGTTCGTGTCGGGAAAGCCCCGACACGAACATGACACATATTCGAGTGTCCCACTGGTTGGGACACGAAGATAATGACTACCCTTAGTAGTCTAAATAAAATTAGCACAACCCCACCCTTATCAGCAAGCTCTAGCTGACCACCTGGTCAGCCGAGTGGCGCTTAGAGATACCCCCCTCTGTCCAGTGGGCTGAGTTCGAGCCCCCCATTTTGTAGTTGAGTGTATTTTAGGTTTTATTTGTTTTGTTTATATATATATATATATATATATATATAGTGGGATCGGATTCACCTTCTATTTTCTCCACCCCCATTATCATCCCTATCTCCTCCGTTGGATTAGATTTAAAAGTAAAGTTTAGATCGAATCTCTACATCCAAAAATAGAAACACCAAATCTTCCTAATATTCCGTATGCTACATTAATATACATGAGAGAGAAATTGAGAAAAAAAAACCCTCCGCTCGTGAGAAATCCAAAAAAAACCCTCCGCTCGTGAGAAATCCAAAAAAAAAAAAAAAATCCTATTTTGAAGCCTAATTTAGTTTCTTTTAAAAATTATTCTCTAAAAATTTCGTTCATTTGAAACCTAATTTAGTTTCTTTTAAAAATATTCTCAAAAAATTGTGTTCATTTGAAACCTAAGTTAGTTTCTTTAAAAAAAATCGGTCATTTAAATTTTCGATATTATCTAAAATAGTTTGAGGCCTATTTTAAATCTTTTAAATTTGTGATGTTCTTTAAAAAATAAATTGTTTCATTTAAATTTGCCAGGTCATTTAAATTTTGAAGCCAAATTTGTTTATTTTTTTTTAAAAATTGGTCATTTAAATTTTCTATATTCCCTAAAAAAATTGAAACCTAATTTAAATCTATTAAATTTTCAATATTCTCTACAAAATTTAGTTTCTTAAAAAAATCGGTCATTTAAATTTTGAAGCCTAATTTAGTTTGTTTTAAAAAGTATTCTCTAAAAATATTACGATCATTTGAAACCTAAGCTCGTTTAACTCGGTCATTTTTTTGTAAATTAAATGACCAAGTTAAAAAAATATGAAACCTAATTTAAAAATAATTGGTCATTTAATATTTCGATATTCTAAATTAAAAGATATTCTAAATTAAATGAGCAGAGGTTTTTTTTTTTTTTCTTTCTGTTGTATATTAATGTAGCATAGGGAAGATTAGTAAGATTTGGTCTTTCTATTTTTTTGGATGTAGAGATTTTTTTTCCTTTCTCAATTTCTCTCTTGTATATTAATGTAGCATACGAAAGATTTGGAAGATTTGGTGTTTCTATTTTTGGATGTAGAAATTTGATCTAATCCGATGGAGGAGATAGGGATGATAATGGGGGTGGAGAAAATATGGGGTGAATCCGATCCTACCTCATATATAGTGGGATCGGATTCACCCCCTATTTTCTCCACCCCCATTATCATCTCTATCTCCTCCGTTGGATTAGATTTAAAAGTAAAGTTTAGATCGAATCTCTACGTACAAAAATAGAAACACCACATCTTCCTAATATTCCGTATGCTACATTAATATACATGAGAGAGAAATTGAGAAAAAAAACCCTCCGCTCGTGAGAAATCCAAAAATTAAATGACCGATTTTTTTTTTCTAAATTAGGTTTCAATGTTTTTTTAGGGAACATCAAAAAATTAAATGACCAATATTTTTTAAAAAATTAAACAAAATTGGCTTCAAAATTTAAATGACCTGAAAAATTTAATTGAAACTATATTTTTTTTAAAGAACATCGAAATAAACTCAAGAACAAAGCCTAATTTAGTTTATGTTAAAAAATAAGTGATTTAAATGTTTGATATTCTCTAAAAAAAATTTGAAACCTAATTTAAATCTATTAAATTTTTGATATTCTCTACAAAATTTAGCCTGTTTTAAATACTTTCGGTCATTTAAATTTTGAAGCCTAATTTAGTTTCTTTTAAAAATTATTCTCTAAAAATTTCGTTCATTTGAAACCTAATTTAGTTTCTTTTAAAAATATTCTCAAAAAATTGTGTTCATTTGAAACCTAAGTTAGTTTCTTTAAAAAAAATCGGTCATTTAAATTTTCGATATTATCTAAAATTGTTTGAGGCCTATTTTAAATCTTTTAAATTTGTGATGTTCTTTAAAAAATAAATTGTTTCATTTAAATTTGCCAAGTCATTTAAATTTTGAAGCCAAATTTGTTTAATTTTTTTAAAAAATTGGTCATTTAAATTTTTTATATTCCCTAAAAAAAATTGAAACCTAATTTAAATCTATTAAATTTTCAATATTCTCTACAAAATTTAGTTTCTTAAAAAAATCGGTCATTTAAATTTTGAAGCCTAATTTAGTTTGTTTTAAAAAGTATTCTCTAAAAATATTACGATCATTTGAAACCTAAGCTCGTTTAACTCGGTCATTTTTTTGTAAATTAAATGACCAAGTTAAAAAAATATGAAACCTAATTTAAAAAAAAATGGTCATTTAATATTTCGATATTCTAAATTGAAAGATATTCTAAATTAAATGAACAGAGATTTTTTTTTTGCTTTCTTTCTGTTGTATATTAATGTAGCATAGGGAAGATTAGTAAGATTTGGTCTTTCTATTTTTGGATGTAGAGATTTTTTTTTCCTTTCTCAATTTCTCTCTTGTATAGTAATGTAGCATACGAAAGATTAGGAAGATTTGGTGTTTCTATTTTTGGATGTAGAAATTTGATCTAATCCGACGGAGGAGATAGGGATGATAATGGGGGGGGGGGGAGAAAATAGGGGGTGAATCCGATCCCACCTCTATAATATATATATATATATATATATATATATATATATATATATATATATATATATATATATATATTTATATATATATATATATATATATATATGTGTGTGTGTGTGTATATATACATATATATATATATATATATATATATATATATATATATATATATATATATATATTTTATATATATATATATATATATATATATATATATATATATATATATATATATATATATATATATGTATAGATGCCTAAATAAAATATGATAAAATAATATCAATGTAACATTTATTTTCCTTTTATGTTTTTGATAAACACATCACATTAAATTATATTTATATTTTTATCTTGCATTTCCATTCTGTCATTTAAATTATGTCAATATAAATACAGTGCCTATTCTGTAATATTTAAATATGTACTCTATAAATACAGTGTCTATACTGTAATATGTAAATAAATACAGTGTCTATACTATAATATGTATTTTATAAATATAGTGCCTATACTGTAACATGTAAGCTCTCAATTTCTGCAATTTAAATTCATTTATTTACATGTATTTATTTATGATTTTACGTATTTCGTACAAACGACCACTCTAAGTCCAAGCCTAGCATGGGTTGATTGGACTTAGGTAAGCCTACACTTATTCGGAGTCTAGTCGAGTTATGTTGGACTTGGTTCATGGCCTCGAGTCCCGTATCTGGACTTCGGTTCAAATTCAAATACTTGGACAAATACATTAAATAATTATTTATTTAATTTTAGAATCTGTGTTTTATGATATTTGAATTTTCAGATAACTTTCAATTGCTGAATAAATTCCTAAACAATTATTATAAAATACTATATTATTTAAGAAAATTTAATATAATTTTTTCAGGATTTAATTTATTATTATGCTACTGTTTAAAAATAGGAAACCATAACTCATTTTCATGGTACACTTGTAAACTGATTTTTAAGAAATACTTACTCTGGATTATAAATTCCAAAAATTTTATAATAAATTACTATAATTAACAAGGATCAAACTGGTTTATTATTTCATCTAATTTAGGACTGTATAACTATCTTGATAATTATTAGAACACAATATATGGTCTGAATAATTAATTGATTAATATTGCCTTGTGTGTTTTTATGGGTTTTTAAGATATTTTAGTATCGGGACCTTACCCTACCTTAGTGTAGAGACACTACGTGTTGGTATAGATGTCGTAACACTCCACATTGGAATGCTAGAGCATTACTTAGCTAGTATCCTATTAGGAGCCGTGTCACACCACTAGTGTAAATCTTAATCATAACTTAGAGACTGAGATTGTTTATCATTTTAACAGGACACCGGACATCTATAGCTACATATTTTTATCCTTGCTTTGCTCAAGGCAAGTACCCCTATAAACTTTATTTACTGCATATGATAAACTATGTTAAAATACCGTTTCTTGAACTGCAAGTCATATCATGCTTTATACTGCTCTCAGTATATACCATGCTCTATAATGTCCCAGTATCTTTACATGCTTAGAAAAGCTCTTGTATATCTCACATGATGGTTATTGGGACATGGAGGAAACTGATAGTTGAGTACGTGATCATGCCCCTTCTCCCGTACGTATGTACCGAGCAAGGTTGATATTTTATATGTACACCTTATCTTAGGCGTACCAGCTATAATTGTACGTATATACATCTATCGCTTGCTTACTTGTACGAAAGTACATTTTATATACTTGTGCCATAGCACATTTTACACCTATTGACGATCACGTACCTGCTCCAGTTTTACACGTTGTAGGTATACTTACCGAGGAGGAGTTGCTATGTGATTCCTATTATGGGGTCACCATCAAGGATCAGGCTTTACCCCATAAGGATGTACCTGCGAAGAAACTCGTCTAGTTTGTTATTTTAGTCGCTCTGGACTTTAAGAGCTGGACTGTCTAGACTATGTATTTTGTTACTGGACCTGTATCCAGTTATACATTTTGGTTATGTATTTTGAACATATTCATATGCTAGATGATTTTGTGTTTGTGATAATTTTTCTTCAATATGACAATTGGAACTGTTAGCACACTTTGATCTTATATTGTTTATTTTTAAGAACAACTTAATATGTTTTATCTCAAGCGTAGGCTGGACATGACTCTGCCCGGCCCAACAATTTGGGTAGCGGGTCATGACACATTTGCAAGTCAACAAAGGGGATCGTATCGAGATAAGTTGCATAGCCAGACTTCGAAAACAGTTGGGTGGCGAATTCGAACGCAAGGCGTTGCGAAGGATCATTGCGATCGAATGTGCGACGGTTCGACGCAACGTGTAGAATTGATAGTCCATACGAAATATACGAAACGAAGAATGCGATTTTGAATTGCATCGCGTGCAGTGACTTTATTTAATGAATCACCTATGTATCGAATATACGTATGCGATAAAATTTTGAGAACAGTTGCTAAAGATAAGTCCGATAAGGAGTACGAGATGGCAAGCATAGGATTAAAATTATCTGTCAGCTTTGTTCCAATTTTGCTACCACTGGACTTAGTCAAAATACATATATCTTTGGAACGCCTTAAATATAGGTACGGATCCAAATCGAGTTGTATACAAAAATTTAAATCGAGCTGCAGGAAAGACTTTGGAATGTTAATAAAAATCTTGCAAGATAGTGGAAAATTGAACAATATTGGTGGGACGAGATCGTGAAACGATATATAAAACACTTAATCGGAGTGTTGGTTTTGGTTCGAGGACGAACCTTATTTTGAGTGGTATATTCTGTAATGTCCCGCTCCGTACGGCACATTACGCTGAGACGTTGACTCAAAGAGTCGCATTGACCGAATAAAATGTATCGATGCGAATCGATACGAGAGTTACGTTGTCTCGAACAATGCATCGAACTAAGTCAATGTGAAGAGTTGCATTATCCCAAAGAATGCATCGAGTTGAATCGATGCGAAACACCGCATTGCCCAGAAGGATAAGTGCGTTGAGACGGCTCGAAGATTCTAAGAAATCGAATCGACCAAGATGCAAGTACGAATCGATACAAGTATTGATTTTAGTTGGTTTCATGTGCAGGCTATACGTTTATGCTGAAATATTAGAGGTTGACATTTTTGCCTTATTCAGAAAGGGGTCCATGAAACCAATCGTCGCCTTGCGACGGACTGAGGAGTTGGCACGGTAAGCCAAATCAGACGTGTAATTCAATGAAGCACGAAGTGCACGAATGGCTAAGTCAGGAGAGTTGGCCGTGCAATGAAGTTATAAAATCCAGCCGCATCGACTCGACGAAACGACAAGGCGTATCGGCTCAAGGTGGAAGGATTGACTCTATTTTTTAGTCGTTCATGCCTAAATCAGAATATATCATTGTATGCTAAGTTAAGCTATCGACGCCACGGGCGTGGTCCGATCGGAAGATAAATTTTAGTGTGTGTCGAACACTAGTTAGAACAATTGAAATGAAACGTGCATCAAAGACACGAGTCGCTATGGAACATTGGATATTGCAAAGGCGAGCACCTCGGTGCACAAGCCGCAAGAATATGGAATAACTGTATTCGAAGAGTGCCTTCGTACACAAGCCATTCCTTGCCTTCGCGTACGAGTTAGAAGGGCTAGCACATTAAAAGACAAATAGGCGAGCGCCCTAGCGTGCAAGCCACGAACATTGAACACTAAGTCATAGAACATGGAAATACGGCTTCGATGCGTGTACCAAGTACACGACACGAGAAAAAAGATGATAAATGTGTCGGAACGTTCCTACGTGCACGGGATCATAAAAAGATGGCTTCGTTGCGAAAGAATACAGTTGTGGCATGAATGTGGCAGAACTGTCGGATTTGATATAATATCTCGAAAGGTGCTCGGGACCTTCAGGTCTTTCGGTTGACGAACATTGAGTTGAGGTATGATGCCATTGAACATCGAAACGAAGTATGAAATATCAGAACATAGTAAGTTAATAGAAGAAATACGAGATGTTAATGTCTGAGTCGTGGACGCAAGACTATGTTTGGTTGTTTGAATAAGATACGTGTTGCATGGTCGAATGGGCTTGACAAATGTAAGAGATAATAGCCCATGCATGGGTGCTCCCTCGAACGGTTAAGTGCCGTGGCACCAGAACCGTTTGGCCTAGGAGGGACGATGATCTTTGATAGGCGCACATCCGTAAGACGATTAGCGTCCGCTTAGCAAGATGTAAAAAACTACAAATGATGGTATACGGCGGTAGATCTTCGTAACTGGGACAACAACCCACTACGAGAGGTGCCGAGCTACCCAATTCGAAAAAGAAAAGAAAGAGAGAAAAGAAAGAAAGAAAGAAAGAAAGAAAGAAAGAAAGAAACGCCTTTAGTCCATTTTGGCGCGGATACGCCAACGACCTTTTCATATAGTTAAGGAACGATGGATTGAAAGTGCAGACACATTTGTGTCCTGCAAATAGATCCTGCTTAGAGAGCACTTATAACATGACAGGAAAGGAATTGTCATGTCCCGATTTCGCAGAATCGATAGTCGTCCCCCGGACGTGATACCGTGCAAACCTAAGTTACGATCGCACAAGACATAGTCATAAGGTTATCTGAAACACAACATCAAGTTAGAGTATGTAGAGAAAATTGATTGACAAAATTGAAATAGAAGTAAACTTTTCATTGATAATAAAACTTTATTTATATTGACTCTATTACAATCATTGCCGCGCGGGCTACAACATGACTCAACTTACAAAACAACCGCTGATGAGATAGTCATTCCATACATTACATCCCTTCTTATAAGCAAAATAATTATACTTTCCACCTACTATCGAGGGAAGTTGAGTCGTCATCTTTCTTCTTTGTACTGAGTGCAGAATCTTCAAAAGGATTCAGAAACAAGCCTTCAACACACGGACGAGGCTTCAAAAGTGTTCGTGCCGCCTTGAGCTTTAAGTGGCACATCCTTTATGGTTTGGGGTACCTACGTGGAGAGTGAGGATCAGTATATTACACTTTGTACTGATGCGTGGCTATTCAAGTTCCAAGCTCTCATTTGGTTGAAGTGTTTATATGACTTAGTGTATGAATGTTTCTAACCATTCTAATAAATTTCAAACAAGCATATGACAAGCATAATGTGAAATACGTTAGAACTTATCCACGACGGATCGCGCTGTGCCTTATGAGACTTACCATGTTCTTCCCTGTCAATTATTATCATTTTTATACCAAGTACAATATTACGTGTGATTGGTCACTGGCATCACAAGCCATCCTGGACTTATAGCTTTGTTAGTCGGGACCCTTTCAACGCAAGTAGCGAGCCCCGTTGTAAGTCCCCGCCTAACCCGTGCTATCATCCAGCACAACTATACCCTATTTCCTCCTAGGCCGAAACGGTCTCGTGGCCCCAGTTGTCGCTCGAGGAAACTATCGCCTTGTCGACAAGTTTTCTATGACCGTGCAAAAATATATTTTTAGTCATTAAGATATGGCCTACATTTTTTTTGAAAACTTGATCATTTTATCGTGTTCGTGCCCTTGCATTTATCCTTTCATTCGCAACAAACATTATTGATTGACCTAAGAAGGGGTCGAGAAGAGAAAGGTTAGCCACTCACCATGAGTTTACTTCAGGCGAGGGAACTTGTTGGTCGTGCTAGACGTCGCCTACGCGATTACCTAAAATCGTGCAAGCAATCGATTAGAACACTATATTATTCAAGAAGTTCAATAGAAAATGCGAGTTCGAAATGCAAGCTATGAAAACCATCGAAAACATTCACGAAAACGCAATCAAAAAATAAAGCCAAAACCTATGCAAGCGGCATAAAAAACAGAGCAACGAAAGGTTTCTCCTAACTCAGCCGCAGAGTCAATCCTTGAGGCGCAACCCGCTGAATATTTGACTTGGTTCCGAAGAAGCCATTCCATAACGGGGAATGGATCTTAATTCAACCGTTCCCGTTCGATCGATTCAATCGATCCTGACCTATCGGTCCCGACCGAATCAATAATGTCACTCCCCATTCCTAGAATACATATTTTTATACATGTACTGCTTGAATGTATTTATTTGATACTTATCTTACATTTATTCTGTAATTTTATGATAAGGGGTGGATGGCCTAGATCTTGTAGGAAGGAATGGGTGGTAGAAATTTTGACTTGGGCTTGATATTTATATCCCTTTACTTTTCTCTCTCTGCATTACTCTCATTTACTTCTTCTTCATCCTCCATTACTCTCCCACCAACCTAGAGAGCTTAGGCAAGTACAACTTGCTTCATGATAGATCTCAAGTATTATTGTTCCATTCTCTTCCTTACTTGATTTTAAGTCTCTTTAGAACTTAGAGTTTTTGGTTTTCATGGGTGTATTTTTGTAGATCTAAGTTTATGTTACTTTCGGTTTTTCTTGGTTTTGACCTATCAAATTTTTTTTGTTTTCAAAATCTAGTTGTTGTATGTTGTAGAGAATTTCGTTCTACTCTATTTTGACCTATGGAAATCCAGATTTGGGCTTGGATTGAAGTTTGAAAAGTCTGGGAACCCCCAACTTCCCAGGTTCTTCTTCTCGAAAAAGTTGGAGAAGAAGAACAGTGCCTCCCGCATGGCCTTTTCATGCGGCAAGGTCCACTACACCAAAAAGGCCTATTAATGACGCTTGATAAGTGGATTTCATGACGGTTGATAAAGAAGCGTCATCAAAGTTCAGAAAGACTATATTCTATGACGGTTTTCTATATAAACGTTATTGATTGTCTCTCAACGATACGAGCGTTATGAAAAAAAATACCAAAATTTAAGTCGAAACCTCGACTCTCCCGCACTTACTCCCGCACTTAAGGAAAAGTCTCAACCCCTTCTCCTTCTCTCTTTCTCCTTTCGCTCCCCGCTTCCGAACTCCCCTCAGCCCGCTCCTCTCCCGCCATTATAATGCTCTCCTCTCTCGTCACTCTTCCTCTTGGTTCTCTCCCGGGCTTTCTTCTCCCTCCTTCCTCCTTCTTTCTCCATCCAAACCCTAACTCTAAAAAAGCAAACCCTAACCCTAATTTATCTCCTTCGACGTAAAATTGGACGAGACCGGTCGTGCTCCCCACTGCAAGATCCGGCGACTATGGCGCTCCTCCGTCACTCCCTCACGATCAGACTCTTTGTCGGCTCCGCCTTGGCGTCGATCTCTGGTATTTTCGCTGCGGATCTGCCTCTAGTCGGCGGACGGAGGGATCTATCGGAGAAATCCTTTCCAGGGCAGTAAGATTGCTAGTTATTTCTTTCGGTTTCTTGTCTATTGTGGAATTTTGAGTGAGTCTGGAGGTCCGGTCACCTCCGTCCGTCACGCCGTCTACGCCGTCGAGGCGGTCTCCGCCCTCGTGGTCGGCTCCGTCCTCGCCGGCCTCGGCCATGCCTCCCTCCCCAGAAATCCCCTAATTTTGACCTAATTTCTATTAGTAGGTTAGGACTTATTTTCTATTTATTAGCTTCCTATTCATTCCTTTCATGTAGAAAAAATTCAGCCATGGCGAGAAACGACAGCGAGCGGAGGGACGAGGTGGATTTGGCCGAGGCCATCCACAATGTCGAGAACCCTCCATATAAAAGTTAAGATTCTTGGGGAAATATTGTCATCTTTCATAGGTTTTTTTTCACTCTTTGAACTCTTCAGGAATTGTAGAATTATACTGGTGTTGTCTTCTTTTATATATCAATCGGTAGACTGACTTGGATTTCATATTCCCATTAGCAGTATGTGTCCAAATTAACTTGTCGGTTGTAGTAGAATAGAAATGGTAAATCAATAATTTCAGCAGCAGCCTCATCAGGAGGAAAGAGTCTATTGATCAGATCGATATTCCAGCTTTTAGTAGATTGATGAATTAAATTACAAACCATTTGAACTTGAAGACCAGCATCTAGATTCCCATTCGCTTTGACATAAGGTCGAGATAAAACCCATGGATCCTTCCAAATGTTAATACTTTCACAATTTCTGACTGGCAAATTTGCATTGCCTATCAGAAATTCTCTGCAATGCAATATACTGGTCCATAGTCTGGAGTCAGAAGGTTTTGCAGTAGTAGTCCAAAAGTTGCTTCCGTTCAAGTATTTTCTTTTGAGCAGTAAAACCCATTTTGCTGTCGGTTTAGTTAAGAATCTCCATGCCAATTTAGTGAGCAGAGCCAAGTTTGTTAAAATAGGGTCCCTGATGCTTAGTCCTCCTGGCATTTTAGGCTTTGTGAATACATTCCAGTCTCTATTCGGTCCGAGAAACCTTCCATTTGTTTGTTATCTTTTGGGAGGTCTACGTCCAATACAAACTGCGTACTTGAAATTGTTCCATAGTTGTACGTCCTAACAATTCCATTGTATCTCAGAAGAAATCTTATTTTTTTGTTTTATTTTTTATGACAGCTTCCGTCTGCAATCGGCTATCCTCAATGTCGTCTTCCCTAGATGCGGCAGGCCTGCGATCCTCAGAGAGATGTCATTCGATGATCATCATCTGCCTGGCTCATAGATTCGGTATTGTATCAACTTATTTTTAATTGTCTATTTGGGTACTCTATTTTACACATATTAACCTATTATCCTCTGTTCAGGTCTTAAATTAAATTCTTTGAACAAACACCATGATCGCATTTTTAGTAGTTCTTGAACTCCTGATATGATAATGTTAATGAACTGGATAGGAACTTGTTTAATGCAAACCTTGGTCTATTGAAGAACTTATTCGTAGTAATGTGGAAATGGTGCAGCTGCTTTTTTCATGTTGTGATGCAAAATGGGATGGTACTCTTTAGTTTTTGTACAGAACTTTTAGACATACAATATGTATAGTTGTAGTTTACTTGAAGTACATTTTATAGTTTATTAAGAGTTTGGAATAGGGGGTTCCAGAATCCAAAATGTCGATCAGTGTTTAAATATATAAATAAATAAATGAGGTTGTGGAGGCATTTTGTTGGGTAAATGCCCCAAGGCCTTTCCATTAGAGGTGTTTTGCCTTATGAGTTGTGTGTCTTAACCTTGAGGTGTGCTTGAAACATACACGACACTCGTTATGATGATTGTTCAATAATAATTAATAACGTGCTATAAACATTGAAACATGAAAAGTTAAGTTGATCATATATGGAATTTTACTAGTATGATGCTCCTTCAGTAACTAACAAAAAAATTGAGTGAAGTATGATTGATTAGGTTATACTTTGTAGACTGTAGCAAATTATTCTAGAAATGAAACTGGATTCTGTTGACACAAAGTCACAGTCAACCAAATATTGATAACATTGACTAAATAATACTTGTGATAATTCAATACGACACACGACGACTATATTCTGCTCAAGCCAGACGACAGCTCAGTTGTGGAAATACAAGTCGTTTTTGCGTCTGTATTTTTATATTTATTGAGTCTAGAATGATTGTAAGCTGAGTTATGCTGGGCTCTTGAGACTCAACCCACAACCCATCCAAAATCCATAAAGCTCCACATCCAAACTTAGCCCATTGGACCCTTGAACTAGTTTTGTGCTCTGGAGACAGAGTTCGGGCCGAACTCTGCCTCCACACAGAGTTCGGGCCGAACTATGTCCCCTAAAAATCAGTACCCTAATTTTTAGTGTTGGCTGGTTGCTAGTTGTCCAACGGCCAATTTTTTGAAAATTCCTACCAGAATTCTGGCCGAATTCTGCCTGTTAAAAACCTATAAATAGGCCAAGAATTCTCTCATTTTCAATCATCCAATCTTCTCTTCTCTTCTCTCTTAAGCTCAATATAAGCCATACCCTTCTCATCTACTAGCCACAAGTTTCCTAAGTCTCGAGTGCTCAGCATCTCTCAATTAGGAGTCTTGTGCAAGAGTTCAAGAAGTCGCTTGGAAAATTCCAAGCATCGCCACTACGATCCATTGTAAGAAGTTGACGTGCTCTTCTGAAGTAAAGGCACGGGGTGTAACTACTATTTTATAAATAGTGGATTTAATCCTAAGCTAGAGTTCTCAGGCCTGGACTAGTCCTCCACGAGGAAAACCAGGTTAAAATCGGCTGTGTTTGCGTATGCTCTCTTGCTCCTTATTTATTTTCCGCATTTACTCTGATTATTTTTAGATCGTGAAAGAGTTAATTTTTAATTGGTTATTATTGCTGTAACTCTATTCACCCCCCTCTAGAGTTGCCATCTATTCTTCAATTGGTATCAGAGCTCTGTTCTCTTTACAAGGACTTACATCCTAGAGCTGATCCATGGCAACTACACAATCCTTGATTTCCAATCACGGTGAAGGACAGTTCACTCATAGGCATCCCCTATTTGATGGAACTAACTACACGTATTGGAAAACAAGGATAAGTTTTTATCTCAAGTCGCTAGACTTTGACCTGTGGACTATCGTCATTGACGGTTACAAAAAGCTCGCCAGAATAGTTGTCAATGGCGATCTCGTTGAGAAATCACATGACAAATATTCTGACGAGGAGAAGAAACAGGCAAGTCTAGACGCGAGAGCTATTAATGCTTTATTCTGTGCTATAGACAGGAATGAGTTCAACAGGGTTTCTACATGCACCACATCCCACGAAGTATGGAAGCTTCTAGAAGTAACGCATGAAGGAACCACCCAAGTCAAAGAATCAAAGATAAGCCATCTTACTCAAGAATACGAGGCTTTCAAGATGAAGCCAAACGAGACGATCACGCAAATGTTCACAAGATTCTTCGACATCATCAACCCTCTGTCTTCGCTTGGGAAGCAATATTCAAATCACAAGAAGATTCGCAAGTTACTTAGGGGGCTACCAAAAGTTTGGAACCCTAAGGTGACAGCCATCATAGAAGGAAATGATCTCACAACCATGTCTATGGAGACCTTGATGGGAAAGCTAATGACTCATGAGCTTGACCTCAAGGACTTCGAAGAGCCTGCTCCTAAGGCTAAGGAGATCGCACTCAAAGCTCACCGACGGAGGGATGAACTCGAAGAGACGGATGACGACAACTCAGAAGACGACGATCAAGCCCTCATGGTTCGCAACTTCAAAAGATTATTTCGCTTCAATCGAAGAAAGAAGGAACCACAAGAAGGTGAAGAAGAAGAAGAGCCAACTTGCTATGGTTGCAAGAAGACGGGACACATCCGAAAAGACTGTCATTTCTTAAAGAAGAGCAACCGCTATGAGAAGCCACACAAGAAGACCTCCTCAAAGAAATATGCCAACACAAGCATTTGGCATGAAAGAGAAGCTAGTGACTCCGAGGAAGAAAAGAACTCTCCTCAAGATACGGCTAATGTGTGCCTAATGGCGACGTCCGACAAGGTATCAAACGAAACTCTTGACGACTTCACTTTTGATGAACTTGGCGATGCTTTCACCGATTTACTTAGTGACCATAAAAAGGTCATTGGTAAATACAAACAAGCCAAGGACAAAATCAAAAGTCATGAAGTCAAAATACAAAGACTTTCTCTATTACTTGATAATATTAGAGACACTACACCCACGGATGTCACTGATGAGGTATCTAAGCTTAAAATAAGCTTACATGATGCCGAGGCATGTATTGAGCAACAAACACAAGAAATCACAACACTCAACACGGAGCTTGCAGAAAAAAAGAGCAGACACAAGATTACTATTACTAAGATGCATGGTTTGAATGCTAAGATTACTGAATTGCAAGCTGTCTCTAAGAAACTAGAGACTAAATTAGGAAAACATGTTGCTCAACCTCAAACCCAATCACATGAGACACACACAAAGTATGACACAACTCATACTAGTCAACCACGTCATCCTCATGCTGCTCACAATCATGCTTACATGTACACACACTTTCACAAAGGACACAAACCACATACACGTAGAAATAATCATCATATGTCACAAAAACATCATGCTACACTTAGATACAGTCATCACCATGTTGCACAAAGACACAATCAATATCACTCTACATATAGACAATCTCATCATGCCATGCCATATAGACAATATCATCATGCCAAGTCATATCAACAATATCACCATGCCTCTCCACATAGTCATCATCACCATGCTGAATCTACATATCATCACACTTCTCCTCATTTTTCTGCTTATAGACATCATCAGCATGCTCCTAATGTAAATAGGAATGCTACATGTACTTATTGTGGTTTACATGGACACATTTTACCATAATGTAGAATTAGAAGATTAGTAGATAGAAAGATATATGCATGGTTTCCAAAAACTAACTCTTCAGGACCCTCAAGAACTTGGGTACCAAAGGTCACATCTACTCTTGATGTAGGTGGACCTTCCCTCCTCAATTAAGAGTAAGTAGATTCTCGATAGTGGATGCTCGCGACATATGACGGAAGACGCACATCTTTTCGCATCACTATCGATGAAGAGAGAAGGATATGTATCCTTCGGTAATAACCTAAAAGGTTATATTATAGGTAATGGTATTATTGGTTATCCTCCCTCTCCCGTAATAAAGGATGTCTGCCTAGTGACCGAGTTAAAGCATAACTTGCTCAGCATCAGTCATCTTGCTGACCATGGTTATGACATTAACTTTGGACAAAACAAATGCCTTATTTATGATAGGTCAACAGGAGACATTACTTTTGAAGGGGTAAGAGAGGACAATATTTATATTTTCTATTTGTCTATAGATACTAACAATGCAGGTAGATGCCTATATGCTCATAAAGATGAACGGTTACTATGGCATCAACATCTTGGTCATGCCAATATGGATACTATATCCAGGCTATCGACCAAGAAGCTAGTTAGAAGCTTGCCCGACATCACATTCAAAAAGGACACCGTATGTGCCGAATGTGAGTTGAATAAGGCAACCAAGTCATCTTTTCATTCCATAAACTCTGTAAGCACTACTAGACCCCTGCAACTACTCCATATGGATTTATTTGGCCCTAGTAGAGTAGCCAGTCTTGATGGAAAACTCTATGCCTTTGTTATTGTTGATGACTTTTCAAGATTTACTTGGATTTTCTTTCTTACTTATAAAAGTGATGCTATTTCAGTTTTTAAGATTTTTGTCAAGAAAGTTCAAAATGAAAAAGGCTACATGATTACTCGTATCCGAAGTGATCATGGAGGCGAGTTCGAAAATTCTGATTTTTTTGTGATTCCAATGGATTTGATCATGAGTTTTCTTGTCCAAGAACACCCCAACAAAATGGTATTGTGGAGCGGAAGAATAGGACTCTTGGCGATATGGCTAGAGTCATGTTGAACAAGTTTTCACTTCCGAAATACTTTTGGGCTGAAGCTGTAAGTACAGCATGCCACATTTTAAATAGGGTACTTATTCGTCCTATTACGAAGAAAACACCCTATGAGCTTTGGTTCGGGAGAACCCCAAATGTTTCTTATTTTAGAGTTTTTGGCTGTAGATGTTTTATCCTTAACACCAAAGACAACTTAGGAAAATTTGATGCCAAAGCTGACGATGGTATTTTTCTTGGCTATGCTGCCAAGAGTAAGGGATATAGAGTTTTTAACAAACGCTCATTAATTGTGGAAGAGTCTACCAATGTGACTTTTGATGAAGATAACAGTGCAGCAGCTACTCTTGATGATGATGTTGAGCCATCAACGTCTACTCCAATGAACACCACAACCGAAACAAATTCTCTGGAAAGCTTGTCTAAGAAATTCTCTTTCAAGCCATCATATCCAGAAAATTTGGTAATCGGTGAGGTTTCACGAGGAGTAACTACTAGATCATCATTAAGAGACTCTATTGCTAGCACTGCCTTTATTTTACAAATTGAGCCTAAAAATATTTTAGAAGCTTTCAATGATGAATTTTGGATTTCTGCTATGCAAGAGGAACTCAACCAATTCGAGAGGAGCCAAGTATGGGAACTTGTTCCTAGACCGGCTAATCACTCGATTATTGGTACTAAATGGGTTTTTAGAAACAAAGTAAATGAAGATGGTTCAGTCACACGCAACAAAGCTCGTCTAGTAGCCCAAGGATACAACCAAGAGGAAGGTATCGACTACGATGAGACGTATGCTCCTGTTGCTAGATTAGAATCCATTCGGATGCTTTGTGCATTTGCAAATTTTCAAAATTTCAAATTATTTCAAATGGATGTTAAAAGTGCTTTCTTGAATGGTTTTATTAAGGAGAAAGTTTATGTAAAACAACCCCCTGGCTTTAAAAATCACAAATTTCCCGACCACGTGTTCAAGCTAAAGAAAGCGCTATATGGCCTCAAACAAGCCCCTAGAGCTTGGTATGAACGGCTAAGCAACTTCTTGCTTGAGAAAGGTTTTTCAAATGGGAAAATTGACACTACACTTTTCATAAAGTCTTTCAAAGACACTATTCTTTTAGTACAAATATATGTAGATGAGATTATTTTTGGTTCTACTGATGAAACCCTTTGTCAAGATTTTGCCAAGTGTATGCAGACCGAGTTTGAGATGAGCATGATGGGGGAGCTCAACTACTTTCTTGGACTGCAAGTCAAACAAATATCAAATGGAAACTTCATCTGTCAGTCAAAGTATACAAAGGACATACTGAAGAAATTCGACCTTGATAACGTCAAACCAATCAGCACTCCTATGGCTACTTCAACCAAACTTGAACCAGATGATAGCGGCAAACCCGTAGATCAACGTAAGTATCGAAGTATGATAGGCAGTTTACTCTATCTTACTGCTAGTCGCCTTGATATAATATTTAGTGTTTGCCTGTGTGCTAGATATCAAGCGAATCCTAAGGAATCACACATGACCGCAGTTAAGCGTATCTTTCGATACCTTAAGGGTACTGTTACAGTGGGCCTATGGTATCCTAAGTCAACATCCTTTGACCTCATTGGTTACTCTGATGCTGACTTCGCTGGATGCAAGATCGACCGTAAAAGTATGAGCGGCACGTGTCATTTATTTGGAAAGGCTTTAGTCTCTTAGTTTAGCAAGAAGCAGAATTCTGTCGTACTATCCACAACAGAAGCTGAATACATAGCAGCTGGGCGTTGTTGTGCACAAATTCTGTGGATGAAGCAAACCCTTGAAGACTATAATTTATCTTTCATGCATATTCCAATCTTTTGTGACAACACTAGTACAATAAATTTTACTAAGAACCCCATTTGTCACTCACGCACGAAGTATATTGAGATACGACACCACTTTTTGCGTGATCATCAGCAAAATGGCACGATTAACTTAGAATTTACTGAAACTGATCATCTGTTAGCAGACTTCTTCACCAAACCATTATCCGAAGAGCGCTTCAATTTTCTTTGTCGTGAACTTGGAATTTTAGATGAAGCTGTTATAAATTAAAAATAAACCTGCATAAATATCGAATATATTGTGATTCTCTTATGATGAACTTGCTATGGGTACAAGCCGAAAGGGTTATTTTGACAACAAGGCGTAAAAGCCTAAGCGATACGGTGCACTAGTCCTCAGGACTACCGCTAGCTGGGATCCGGCCCCTGCAGCTAACCCATGGCAGCTTCAAAATATTGAATTATGATAGAATTCCTTGTCTATTACATGGTTCATTTTTTATTTATTACTTGCTGAAATACTAATTTTTCAAACTTCATATTATTGCTTTGAACTCACTATCTGCTATCCATCTATTTACTTATTGGATCTTTTTCTGTACTTATACTCATGTAGTACATTGGTTTTTATCTTTACTTAACCAATTTTTGACTCAACTCAGCCAGATTCCTGTTCTGTCCCCAGGATCCGGAATTCGGGCCGAACTCTGCCCCTACCAGAGTTCGGGCCGAATTCGGCCTGCCTGTTCCAGAACCGAAAACAGGCTCAGCCGTTGATCCAATTGTTGATCCAATGGTCATTAATTGACCCGACCAAGAGAAACCCTCCTCTTAATTTCGGTTTCTCTTCCCTCTTCTTCCTTCTTACCACCTTTTCTACTTTTCCAACTCAAAACTCCCAAAATTCGGTCATATATCGTAGTGCCATACAAATGTTTTATTGCAATTTGACTCATGACGATACTCGCATCTATTCACGTGTTGCGGGTATTGATATCTCATTTGACAATTTTGAATTGGTCGAATATCTTGAACTTTAAGAGCCAAATTCTTGGGAAAAGCTTGTTGAAGCTAGATCCTTTATCTTTCCCGAAGGGATTTCACTAGAGAGCTTCAAGGACGACCTGTGTAGCCCTAACACACGTCCTCGTAAGCTCTTGGCAAAGTACCTCAATCCTTATTTCTATGAGCTTCATCGGATCATTTTCAATACCATTCTACCCAAAGCGGGTTCTACCGATAAAGTCATTTATTTTGAGATTTCAGCTTTGTACCATCTCCACTTTCATGTTCCCTTTAACCTCCCACGCACAATGATGGATTGGATGATCAACTGTAGGAAGAAACCAAGATCTTTGGTTTATGCCTTATACCTTCCTATGATCTTTCGTGCGTTCCATGTACCCCTTGATGAGTGTCCATTCTTACCTGCCCCTGCCTTTCTCTCCAAGGCAAGGAGGCTTCATGCGGCCGTTGGCTCACCGGTCGTGTCTGAGCATTCTGAGGATGAGCCGGATGCCCCTCATCTCGGACAGGATCCTCCTCCTCCTCCTGCCACTCTCGAGTCTATTCAGACCTTACTCCGAGATCATTTTGCTTTGGAGGACGATCGTTGGACTCAGCTGGATTATCGGGCCATATTGCAGATGAGTGTTATCAGCAACTCGCTGCATGACATTCGGTATTCTATGTCTCGCCATCCTACCATGCCCACTCCTATGGAGCGAGATCCCGATCGTGAGGGCTTTCGTATTGATGACCCTTGGGTTCGTCGCTACATGGATCCGGATACGGCTTTTGTGGACCCACGTCGCTCCTTTACTGATCCTTCGGACGACACCGGGCCCTCTCGTGCTCGTTGATGGTTTTGGACTGCTACTTGAGGCTGCTACTGGAGATCTTAGATTCTGCTTTAGCTACTTTTATGTACTTGATTTGTAGTAGACTTATTATGCATTATGTTTTTGAGACATTAGTTTATATGACTCTTGGTCATTATCTTATTTTATATGCAGTTTCTTCTCCTTTACGTGTGTTTTGCCAATTCTCATTTATCTATCTCATATTGCTAAATGCCAAAAGGGGGAGTTATATGTATATTCTGTTTGTTTGGTTTATATATGCGTTTGGAAGAATATTATTAACAGACCAACAAAGATTCACAGTATTGTTCATGGGAGAGCTACTCTTAAGCTCGGCACTTATTATGGGGGAGCTATGTCGTTACATGTGTCCAGGTATGGATATTGAATATACAATTATTATTTTGTCAATTATCAATATGGAGGAGATTGTTGACACAAAGTCACAGTCAACCAAATATTGATAACATTGACTAAATAATACTTGTGATAATTCAATACGACACACGACGACTATATTCTGCTCAAGCCAGACGACAGCTCAGTTGTGAAAATACAAGTCATTTTTGCGTCTGTATTTTTATATTTATTGAGTCTAGAATGATTGTAAGCTGAGTTATGCTGGGCTCTTGAGACTCAACCCACAACCCATCCAAAATCCATAAAGCTCTACATCCAAACTTAGCCCATTGGACCCTTGAACCAGTTCTGTACTCTGGAGACAGAGTTCGGGCCGAAGTCTGCCTCTACACAGAGTTTGGGCCGAACTCTGTCCCCTAAAAATCAGCACCCTAATTTTTAGGGTTGGCTGGTTGCTAGTTGTCCAACGGCCAATTTTTTGAAAATTCCTACCAGAATTCTGGCCGAATTCTGCCTGTTAAAAACCTATAAATAGGCCAAAAATTCTCTCATTTTCAATCATCCAATCTTCTCTTCTCTTCTCTCTTAAGCTCAATATAAGCCATACCCTTCTCATCTACTAGCCACAAGTTTCCTAAGTCTCGAGTGCTTAGCATCTCTCAGTTAGGAGTCTTGTGCAAGAGTTCAAGAAGTCACTTGGAAAATTTCAAGCATCGCCACTGCGATCCATTGTAAGAAGTTGACGTGCTCTTCTGAAGTAAAGGCACGGGGTGTAACTACTATTTCACAAATAGTGGATTTAATCCTGAGGTAGAGTTCTCAGGCCTGGACTAGTCCTCCACGAGGGAAACCAGGTTAAAATCGGCTGTGTTTGCGTATGCTCTCTTGCTCCTTATTTATTTTCCGTATTTACTCTGATTATTTTTAGATCGTGAAAGAGTTAATTTTTAATTGGTTATTATTGCTATAACTCTATTCACCACCCTCTAGAGTTGCCATCTGTTCTTCAGATTCTCAAAATGCCTGAACACAAACTACTAGATTTAGGACTAGTTCTAGGCTTCTAAAATATTAACATTTTTTTAGCAGTTAGATTGAGATGATTCAACAATGTATGTTTCTAGTTTGACAGACTAAAAATTTCTAAGCTACATTGTTATTCTTCATCATTTCAATCGTTATAGTCAAGGTTAAATTCCTTAGTTTCATTATCTGCTTGGTGTGGAACCCTGGAATTAAGATAAACTGGATTGCTCATTGATTGTTCGGGTTACTTAGTACATTATTTTTTCTCAAAAGACAGAATAATTCTAATAAATATGAAGAGCTTGAGAAAATTACATATAATTAGCATTACGAAATAATGAATAATTGTAATAAGTAGGGAAAAAAAAGGAAAAGTACATAAAAAGTAGAAGATCAAATATGTAATTGTTCTATTTTAACAACAAATATATGAAATCATTAACATAACTTGAATGCCAATACGAACATCAGATATAAATAAATAGAAAGGAAGTAACATTGATGGAAGTAAGAGCTTAAATTTGAAAATAAAGAACTAACGGACGAGAGAAAAAAAATAAAACTGAAAGGAAACCTGCACTCTAGAGATTCAATGTTCTTGAAAAGGAAACCACATAGGGGAACAATATACTAGATTACTATTTTTTATTCGAAAAGGTAAAAAGGGAAAAGAAATGGTGAAGAGGAAGAGATCTGTTACGGCTACTTTGAGTTTTTATTTGTTTTAGTTGCGTCTTTGGGTAGATTCTGATTGTTGGGATTTTAATTAGCTGCTGCAGAAGTGTAGCGAAGGGACTTGCTGCTAGAATTATGTGAAATCAATCCTATAGGAGAAATGTGCCTTCAGACAATGATGGTCAAAGAACCAGGACTGTCTAAGATGTTGATTTTTTGTTGATATAATTGTTCAAAGAATTTAATTTAAGACTTGAACAAAGGATAATAGGTTATTTTTAATTGTCTATTCGGGTACTCTATTTTACACATATTAACCTATTATCTTATTTTTAATTGTCTATTTGGTTTCTGGATTGTTGGGTTTCTGGCTGATAATTATAACCTTTTATACCCATTGGGATCGATGATTTGACCAAGTCACACTATGTTTGTCGAATTAAGTTTGTCACATGGTACATAAGGAACATAACATGTCGTAGCAACCATAATATATGTTTTTCGAATTGAGTCTGTGACCAACTTAAGTATTTTCTGGAATCATATATGGATTGTGGCCCAACATCTCCTATTTGGTAAAGACTTATAATCTTTTGTTTGCCCACAAATGCTAACATGAACATGCATCAGGGATTTGGAGTCTTAAACATACATTAGTTTTTGATGTTGCATAGTTAGATGTGAATGCTTCTTTTTTGAAATTTTACAATAAAATGGTAATATTATCAATTTTATTTGCTTATAGTTTTTATTCTGCATAGCTAAATTTATGGGATTCCGATATAAATTTTTTAGAGTTACTCTTTCTTTTCTGAATTGTGGGATTCTGATATAAATTTTTTAGGTGCATACAAGTTGGAAGAAGATCAGAAGTT
Source organism: Iris pallida (assembly GCA_029216955.1). Classification (NCBI taxonomy): domain Eukaryota; kingdom Viridiplantae; phylum Streptophyta; class Magnoliopsida; order Asparagales; family Iridaceae; genus Iris; species Iris pallida. The sequence continues at coordinate 1,786,302 of JANAVB010033219.1, forward strand.
TAACATTATGGGATTCCGATATGAATTTTGTAAAGTGTAAACTCCATATTGGATACTTTATATATTTTGAGAAGATGTACATAATGAAATGAATGTATAATGGTAGCTAAAGTACTCTATTTTGAGACAATAAAATATAGCTAGCTAAAGTACTCTATATTTGTGAGATGTTGATGTACCCTATTTTAAGACAATGAAATGGAGAATGGTACTTTATATTACATTTAAATATTTTGTTGTGAATATGGATCAAAGTGGTTTTTTTCGAATTGAATTGAGCAGCATTTGGAATGTATAACATGCAGTATATAGCGTCATAAATGTAATACAATGACCATATACAGATCATCTATTCATAACGCTTTCAAAATATCCTGACTACTAAACCATATTAACTATTCAGAACGGTTTTACATAAATATCCATAACGCTTTGAAAATAAAACGTAGCAGAAATTCAACCTATTAATGACGTTTTTGGAAGAATTATCTATAACCCTTTCAAAAACATTTATAACACCCGTTTTCATAACGGTTGGATTGAAAAAAAAAATATCATGGTTTTTAATTAATGACGGTTTTTAGCCGTCATTAAAAGGTATTTTTGTTGTAGTGGTCCCCTACGGTTCCTCTTTGGGCGTATGGGCACTCCAGTCTTCATGCGGCTCCCCTCTTGCCGTATTATCCCTTTGGTCGCGTGCCGCATGGTAGCATGCCGCATAGGCCTTTGTCGCGTGGCTGCTTGCTATATGGCTTTGGTTGACTTTAGCCGCATGGCTTTGGTTGACCCTTGCCGCATAAGCCTCATGACTTTCCTTGTCCACGTGCCGCATGGCTACCTCTAGCCTTGCCGCATGGCTCTCGGCAGCCTTGCCGCATGACCCCTGTTTCTCCTTGTCGCATGGCTCTTGGCTAGCCTTGCCGTATGGCCCCTATCCCCCTAGCCGCATGCTGCATGGCCGTTTGGCCCTTGCCGCATGGCGATCCCTGCCGTATAGGCCATGGCGATCTCTGGCCGCATAGATGGGTACCCACTTACCCTGTCGCATAGATGGGCATCCATCTACTGCCGCATGGGATTCTGACTTACCCTGTCGCATAGATGGACATCCCTCTACTGCCGCATAGGATTCTGACTTACCTAGCAACATAGATGGGCATCCATCTACTGCCGCATGGGATTCTGATTTGACTCTGGCCGCATAGATGGGCATCCATCTACTGCCGCCTTTTGGCTGTTTCTTGTCCCAAATTGACATTGATCGTTACCTTGACTAATGATTGATTATGCGTTCCTAGTTGGAACTAGAAGACTGGCTAGTCGTCTGATTGAATTGAATGAGACACATTCATGAATGAACCATGAACCATTACGATCGACTAGCCGATTCGAACATTGGCATATGGGCACATGTTGACTTTCATTTTTTGCAAAAGCAGCATGTGTACGTTACGGTCAAGGCATGATTATTCCGTAGCTAGGCTTGATTGTTGTATTACGCTATGAAAGACCAACAACCTAGCCGCACGAGCATCATTGTAGAGTTATGCATATCGTACTCTGTACGGGAGTACTCATTCAGAATGATCATGATCCACGACATGAGATTTCAATTAACATAGGATCCACTAAGCTAAATAAAAATAACTATTGTATGGAGAGAATGGATTCTCGAGTTCTTACATGGCAGCCATCTCGGGACAATTAGTGCCCCGACATGCCGGCTGGTTCCTATGGATACTGCAATCTGCCGCACGGGTAGGAAGTGGTATCTGTTTATATTTACTGTATATTGATGACGGGCGTCCCGCTGGGACACGTCTAATTCATGATTGGCGCAATTGATTATTGGATAGACTAGCCTTGCTTGTACATTGTAAGAACTGAGGAATCACTTATTGCATGTTTCCAAGACAACTTGGAACTTACAGTAGCAAGCCGTAGTAGTTGTATGGCCGTTTAAATTAATTTTTTTGTGCACGGTACCTACTTTGTTAACTACTGAGATGAGCAGAATGTCAGGACATGACATGTCAACTTCTGTCCTTGTTTGGTTGGAAAGTTGGCTTGAAGTGTCGAAATATTGTGCGAACCCAGTAGCAAGCAAAGATCTATTTATCATATTCTTAACTCTTATCACTGGTTCTAATTCCTCATATCGTGCTTCCTTGCGGTACTTGCTATTAGAGGTCTAACCTCTCTGGTTTTGCATGGCCAGATTTAGTGCCAGCTTTCGAGGACTCAGCTTACTTCCACCCCCAAGATGGTCAATACTAGAGGAATGATCGCAGGAGGACACGAGTGGGTTCCTTACTTCCCTGCTCGTTTTACTTATTGTCGTTTGACACCAACATGTTAGTCGGACTGCCTTGCACTTACCTTTACATAATTGTAACTAAGTCAGACTGCAGCTGATAACAATTGCGTATACCTTGCTATATCATCTGGCTATATTTTATACAGCCAGATCTCAAGAACATTTTGGCTGAGCGTTTGGAATGTCTTACTGCTTTATCTTACATGGTCTCTATTATTGCTGCTTATTTGAATGATTGAGACAATAGATGTTGAGTGACCATAGTAAGACTTTCATGTCGTATGCACCCTCACGTCGTTAGATAGCATTGATCGTATTATACGATATTCTTCTATCCGTGATACGTAGCTGGCTGAGTCATTCCCCCGCTCTCCGGTATTCCGGTTCTAGGGCGTGACAAGGTTTTAGCGGTGGCCCATACAGGTCTAATTTTAGACTTGTGGGGTATTTTAATTTATAGGATGTCTCAATCACACATGTTTCCCCTTGATCTCATGATTCGTTGTTCTCGACCCTAGCTTGACATTCCAGTATCCTTTGACTTCATTGATATTTTCTGTCCGATCGTTTGATTGTCCTTTTGTCCCTTTTCTTAGGGGCACTTCGTCCGTATCTGTCAGAGCTGGACAGCAACAACAAGAGCAACATGAGCAGCAAGACCCTGTTGATCAGCAACAAGGGCCAGTGATATCTCAAGAGACCAACCAAGAAGAGGTGATAGTGGAACCAGCAACTGGACCGCAGTATCCGGAGGTTCCAACACCACCAACAGTTCTACCAACACTCGTGCAAGTAGACACACTAGCCCTTCTGGAGATCATGAGAGGGATGATGGCTACTCAGCAACATCAGATGTTGGCCCAGCAACGCATGCACACTCAGCTACAAGAGCAGAATGTATTACTCAACCAAGGATTGCAGACGACTTTGGAAAGAGGGGTGAGGACAGATTCAGGAGCATCAACCAGATTTTGCAAGTACAACCCCATCGTTTCGAGGGCACGAAAGATGTCATTTTAGCAGATGCATGGCTTAAGGACATCGAGGCTATTTTGACAGCGGCTAAGGTACCGACGGAAGAACGTATGGATCTAGTGAAGCTGTTACTTCAGGACCTCGTACGTGATTGGTGGGAATCAGAAGAAGTGGACATCAGACGTCATATTGCTTGGGATGATTTTACTGCGAGGTTCAAGACGAAGTACTATGGAGTTGTGGCACAATTTAAGCTACAACAGAAGTTTATCAACCTCAAGCAGGCTGGCAAGACAGTGGATGCTTATGCAGCAGAGTTTTGCAGACTGAGTAGGTTCGCCCCGGAGATGGTAGCAACAGAGAGCCAGAGGGCTATGAGGTTTCAGCAAGGGTTTCATCTTGAACTCTTACAATTGATAGAGGGGCACAACTACCAGACTTTTGATGAGGTATTGACGGCAACCCGGAGGCATGAGATCACCATCCAGAGGATCATATCTAGGACTGGAGGTCAGAAGAGATCTCACAATCAGATTGAAGGAGGAGGGGGAGCAGCACCCCGAGTTACAGCATGACCCCATGGCATTTGCATTCACGATGTGGCAATACGAGGGCCGGCACCCCCAGCAAGGCAACAACAGCAACAGAGGAAGAACCAGCAACCCCCAACGAGCTGCACTTGTTGTGGAAAGGCAGGGCATACTAGAGATGTGTGTCGGGCATTGAACGGGCAGAATTTGATATGTGGAAGTCCAGATCATCCGATTTCTACCTGTCTTATGAATTCGAGGTCAGGAGGACCTGTACAATAATTTCTTACTCTGCCAGCACCAGGGGCAGGCCAGTACCAAGGACCAGCGGTAGCGGTGAGACTGTTGGCACAACGTCCGTTGATGTCACAGACTCAGATGTTTCTGTAGCAGGGACCGTCGATACAACAGCAACAACATAAGCCACCCCAGTATCATCCAGACAGAGGCCAGCAGTAGCACCAGGCTACGCCGCAGCATGGAAACCGACAAGGAGGCCGAGAAGAGGCATTCAATCTGTCCTTAGAAGAGGCATTGGCATCAGAAGATGTTTTGGCAGGTAATATTCTTGTCACCTCATATCCCGCAATAGAATTGTTTGATTCGGGAGCATCACACTCATTTATATCTGCACAATTTGCGATACGACTAGAAATGGAATTCGAAGCATTGCCAAGGAGGTTGAATATACTCACTGGTAATGGGCTCATAGGAGTTAGTAGAATTATTCTAACGTGTAGAGTTGTAGTGTGCGGGTCGTCCGTCTTGCCTGGATCCCTGCGGGATCGTTCGTCCTCGCTAAGGCGTGATGCCGTGCAAGCCTAAGTTGCGCTTGCACAAGGCCATATACCTGTATAAAAACAACTAGTCAAGCAAAACACACGCACGCACCCATTAGTCAAGCAAAACACATGCACGCATCCATTCATTACAGAAAACCAAATATTGAACACAGAGATTTAAATGGAAATACTTCTTTTATTTATAAACTTGATAGAAATACAAGTACAAAGCTTTGTGAACTCAGATTTGTCTTATCTTGGCTACATGATTTCTCTTTAAAACTCTCTTTTGAAAATAGTCACAATACCCATACATCATATTCCTTTATTACTTGCTAGAAATGAAAGACACCTTCAAAGGGAAAGACACTGAAAACTTGACTAAAAAAATAAATCTTCAAGGCAGTCCATAGCTCTACTGGGCTAGACGAGCTTTAGTGCCTCTTTGAAATCCTCCTATCTCCTTTGCTTTCTGAAAACGATGCCCACAACATGGGTCAGCACACATTATGTACTGGCAAGTGGCGCTTCGCCAAAACTCACAAATATCTGCACTAATTCAACATGTGAAGCTACATATTTACTAGTGCTCTTTCTACTTGTCTAGGTTCTTTTTAACAATTCATAAGAAACAATGACAGTAGAATAATTTATAAGCAACTTACCCTCGCCGACAATCATTCCTGCACAAAAACAGGTTAGCACAATTGGCATATATATAAAGCATTCTTATTATCCGTCCCTACAGGTTAGGCTAGCAATAAATCTTGGTCTATATGCATAAACCTAACTATTGTGGTCCATGGGTATTCCTATTACTAGCAATCGGAACTTTTTGCCCAACTACCAATAGACTGATACCCCCTCTTACTGCGGGAACTTCTAGCCCCAGGTGTCATATTCTCTCCTAGGCCGATCGACTCCAGGTGCCTCCAGAATCGATCGAGATATTACCACCTTGTGCACAAGTTGTCTAGACCAATGCGAATGCAGCTATCAGATAATTCTACTATGCACGAGCCTAGCAACTTGTAAACATTTCTATTCTCTTCTTCTTGTACGGTCAAGCCGTAATTTCCATACCGAGCTATCTATTTTAGGCAATTCATAAGAGCAAACAGTTCATATTGAGGCAAGCAAGCGACACTTCCAATTTACATGTGATTCATTCATTTATCTTCTCTTATCTTTTGTTATTGAGGTATCGTTGATCACAGGAACGAGGCAACAGAGTGGACTAGAGATCATTTTTATTAGGGCGTACAAATAAATGCAAGTCCGGTTAAAGCAACTCACCGAGAAGAATCTTAGTAGAGAGAAGGAGGGACTTCACGCACCGTTCACGAATAGTTCACGCGTCCTATATTGGCACCAACAGTTGATTAGCATACTTCGTCTCTTTCTCTCAAGATTCGGATTGAATGCTAAATGCGATGAAAGCGAACAATGAAAACATCCAATAAAAATGTATTCATCAAAACCAAGCAGCGAAAGCAAATATCCAACAAAACTCTTGGATTCATTTCAATAGAAGCCAATCCATCAATTGGAAAGGTTCATTGTATTTCATCCGTGATCAATCGATACTGGCAAAGGTTTTCCTAAATACTCAGTTCAAGACTGAGTCAACAAGCCGTAGGTATTACGTAGTGGACCGCGAGGAGCGGGGCACTACATAATAACCCACTGAGAAAAAGTTTTGTCCTCAAAACTTAAGAAACAAACTCACCTATACACTCAGGATCAAGTAAGGTGGAGAGATTGTAGGCGCGCATTGTCGCAATATTGGCATTTCGTAACTGCTGATTGTAAGGATTGTCCCGAAGCGGTGGTGGTCCTGGCAGCGGTCCATGCTCTTCTGTATTGTTGTTGTTCAGCGGCCAAACTCTCTTATTCTGGCAGTTCACAGCGCGGTGCCCCTTTTGACCACAGTTGAAGCACTCTCCGTTGGCAGAACGGCAAGCATCCTTTGTGTGTCCATGCCTATTGCAGAAAGTGCATACGGGCTTATTATTTTGTTCCCAGCCAGTCCTTTTTTCTCCGTCAGTCTTTTTCTCTTCGTCGTGATATCTCTTAGCGGGCTGATTTCGACCGTACTACATTTTTTGACGTCTTCTTCAGGTAAAATTGTTCCACATATAGCGCCGCCTCAAAGGCCTGAGAATACGACCCACACTCTCGGTTCAGCACACTCAATTGAATGTCATCATTCAGACCTTCAACAAACTGATCTATGCGAGTCTGCTCGGTGGAAAGCATAACGGCAGCAAAATTTGCTAACTTGGCAAATTCAGATTCATAGTCCTCCACGGATATATCTCCTTGTTTCAGTGTGATAAAGTCATTCTCCATCTTCTTGCTCATGGCTGGAGACAGATATTGATCCAGAAATGCCTTCTTGAACGAGGCCCATAAAATCTTTCCATTTTTAGCCGTTGCAAGCAGTGTCGGCTTCTTCGCCTTCCACCAATCCTTTGCTCGCGGTCGTCAAAACAGAACGGCACAAACTACCTTCTTGCTACTCGGAACTCCTATGAGCGCGAACAGACTCTCCAATTTATGAATCCAGTCCATCACCTTATCGGGTGATGTCCTGCCTTCAAATTTCGGAGGTTTCGTGTCTAAGAAGTTCTTTGGCCTAAAGGAAGTGTGCCTTTGCGCTGGCTGGGGTTCGTCACCCTCCACGGGCTCAATCTCGGGCATTTCCGCTGGTTTGGTCGCTGCGGTGGTATCTCGATTTGCCGCTAGCACCGTTACAAGTTGGGTCAAGGAGTCCAAATGTTTCTGTTGGGCCTCAATTCGGGCCTGTTGTATTTGGCCACGTTTCTCATTGTCTTGCCTTTGTAGTTCCAACAATGTCATGATCCGTTCTATCAGATCTATCGAGGAAGCTGGTCGAGTAGGGGCCATTTTTCTACAAAAGAGTATAACTTCTGTCAGTCTCATAAAATATTATGGACTTAATGTATGGGGCATTGGTTTTCATAACTCAAAAATCGGGACTCTTTTGAAAGCCGTCAAAATACTTTATATGCTTTTTCAAAAATGATATTTACAAGAGGCCAAGGACGTAAAACTGTGCTCTGATACCACTTTGTCACACCCCAATCCCGCTAGGGTCGTCCGTCTTACCTGGATACCTGTGGGGTCGTTCGTCCTCGCTAAGGCGTAATGCCGTGTAAGCCTAAGTTACGCTTGCACAAGGCCATGTACCTGCACAAAAAAACTAGTCAAGCAAAACACACGCACGCACCCATTAGTCAAGCAAAACACACGCACGCACCCATTCATTGCAGAAAACCAAATATTGAACACAGAGATTTGAAATAAAAATACTTCTTTTATTCATAAACTTGATAGGAATACAAGTACAAAGCTTTGTGAACTCAGATTTGCCTTATCTTGGCTACATAATTTTTTTTAAAACTCTCTTTTGAAAATAGTCACAATGCCCATACATCATATCCCTTTATTACATGCTGAAAAAGAAAGACACCTTCAAAGGGAAAGAAAACTGGAAACTTGACTGGAAAAAAAATGAAGCTTCGAGGCAGTCCACAGCTCTACTGGGCTAGACGAGCTTTAGTGCCTCTTTGAAATCCTCCTGTCTCCTTTGCTTTCTGAAAAAGATGCCCACAACGTGGGTCAGCACACATCATGTACTGGCGAGCGGCTCTTGGCCGAAACTCACAAATATCTGCACTAATTCAACATGTGAATCTAGATATTTACCAGTGCTCTTTCTACTTGTCTAGGTTCTTTTTAACAATTCATAAGAAATAATGACAGTAGAATAATTCATAAGCAACTTACCCTCGTCGACATTCATCCCTGCACAAAAACAGGTTAGCACAATTGGCATATATATAAAGCATTCTCATTATCCGTCCCTATAGGTTAGGCTAGCAATAAATCTCTGTCTATATGCATAAACCTAACTATTATGGTCCATGGGTATTCCCATTACTAGCAATCGAAACTTCTTGCCCAACTACTAATAGACTGACACCCCCTCTTACTGCGGGGACTTCTAGCCCCAGGTGTCCTGTTCTCTCCTAGGCCGATCGACTCCAGGTGCCCCCAGAATCGATCGAGAGATTACCACATTGTGCACAAGTTGTCTAGACAAATACGAATGCAGCTATCAGATAATTCTACTATGCACGAGCCTAGCAACTTGTTAACATTTCCATTCTCTTCTTCTTGTACGGTCAAGCCGTGATTTCCATACCGAACTATCTCTTTTAGGCAATTCATAAGAGCATACAGTTCATATTGAGGCAGGCAAGCGACACTTCCAATTTACATGTGATTCATTCATTTATCTTCTCTTATCTTTTGTTATTAAGGTATCGTTGATCACAGGAACGAGGCAACAGAGTGGACAAGAGATCATATTTATTAGGGCGTACAAATAAATGCAAGTCCGATTAAAGCAACTCACCGAGAAGAATCTTAGTAGAGAGAAGGAGAGACTTTACGCGCCATTCACGAACAGTTCACGCGTCCGACATTGGCACTAACAGTTGATTAGCATACTTCATCTCTTTCTCTCAAGATTCGAAATGAATGCGAAATGCGATGAAAGCGAACAATAAAAACCAATCATCGAAAACTAACACAAAAATGCATTCATCAAAACCAAGCAGCGAAAGCAAACATCCAACAAAACTTTTGGATTCATTTCAATAGAAGCCAATCCATCAATTGGAAAGGTTCATTGTATTTCATTCGTGATCAATCGATACTGGCAAAGGTTTTCCCAAATACTCAGTTCAAAACTGAGTCAACAAGCCGTAGGTATTACGTTGTGGACCGCGAGGAGCGAGGAACTGCAAGATCTTCGGTCAAGGTATCATCAAGTTAGAGTTCGAAAAGAGGATATTCCCAAGACAGCATTCAGGTCGAAGTACGGGCATTACGAATTTTTAGTAATGCCGTTTGGTTTGACCAATGCTCCAGCAATATTTATGGATTTGATGAACCGCATCTTTATCCCGTACTTAGATCAATTTGTCGTTGTGTTCTTCGACGACATTCTCGTATACTCAGCTAGTGAAGAAGAGCATGAAGATCACCACTAGAAAGTGTTACAGGTTCTGAGAGAGAACCAGTTGTACGCCAAGCTCAGCAAATATGAGTTTTGGTTAGACCGCATTTCATTTTTATGACACATCATATCAGGGGCTGGAGTGGCAGTGGATCCCAAGAAAGTAGAAGCAGTAGAAAGTTGGCCAATGCCTATGATTGTAGCAGATATGCGAAGTTTCTTGGGATTGACAGGATATTACAGAAGGTTCATATCAAACTTTGTAACACTTTCAACACCTATGACCCGCTTGACACGGAAGGATGTGCCATTCGTCTGGTCGACAGAATACCAGGCATCATTTGAGAATTTAAAGCAGAAGTTGATATCGGCACCTATTCTTACATTGCCAGTTGGACCCGGAGGTTTCACTGTATATTATGATGCTTCAGGAAAGGGACTTGGGTGTGTCCTAATGCAACATGGGAAGGTGATAGCATATACATCTAGGCAACTTCGAGACCACGAGAAGAATTATCCGACTCATGACTTGGAGTTGGCGGCAGTAGTATTTGTTTTGAAGCTATGAAGGCATTACTTATACGGTGATCGAGTGGACATGTACACATACCACAAAAGTCTGAAGTACATCTTTACTCAGAAGGAACTGAACATGAGACAGAGAAGATGGTTAGAGTTGATCAAGGATTATGACGTGGAGCTTCAGTACCATCCAGGCAAAGCTAACGTGGTAGCAGATGCTCTTAGTAGGAGAGGCGGCACATTTAAGTTGACATCACAAAAATATATTTTAGAAGATCTTGAGGAGATGGGCATCCAAGGTTATACTTCCTTATGATATAGGAATTCTGGCAAGTCTACGAGTTCAATTCGACTTGGTAGACAGGATCAAGGCAGCTCAGACACAGGATCCAAGGATTCAGAGGCTTAGGACAGAATATGAATCAGGACTCGGGAAGGAGATAAAAATTCACGAAGATGGTACTCTTAGATTTGGATCACGTCTATGTGTGCCAAATGGAGATATCAGACAGGAGGTTATGGCAGAAGCCCACAATTCTTAGAATTTTATACACACTGGAGGGACCAAAATGTACCAAAATATCAAACAACACTTCTGGTGGAATAGAATGAAGAGAGAGATAGCTAGATTCATTTTCCTTTGCTTAATATGTCAGCAAGTGAAGGCAGAACAACAGAGGCCAGCTGGATTATTACAACAACTTCCTATCCCGGAATGAAAGTGGAAACATATCACAATGGACTGTGACCGGTTTACCGAGATCACCAAGTGGTAAGGATGCTATTTGGGTGATAGTAGATCGGCTTACGATGGTGGCACATTTTTTTCCTTTTAGAGTAGGGCAATCTACAGAAAAGTTGGCAGAGTTGAATATGCAGCAGATAGTCAGGCAACATGGGGTCCCTGTCAGTATTGTATCAGATAGAGATATCCGTTTTATATCACATTTTTGGAAGAGTTTACATCATAGCCTGGGTACCAAATTAAGATTTAGTACGTTCTACCACCCACAGACGGATGGGCAATCAGAAAAAACAATTCAGACTTTAGAAGATATATTACGTTGCAACCTAGATTTTGGAGGATCTTGGGAGAGTCACCTTCACTTAGTCGAATTCTCGTATAACAACAGTTATCAAGCCAGTATCCAGATGGCGCCATTCGAAGCACTATATGGTAAGAAGTGCAGGTCGCCACTGGCATAGGATGATATTGGGGAGAGGAAGATGTTAGGCCCAAAAATGATTGTTCAGACGGTTGAAGTGGTTAAAGGGATTAGAGAGCGACTTCGAGTTGCGCAAGTTCGACAACATCATTGGACAGACCAATATCGCGCTAGAATTTTCTGTTGGGGACCACTTGTTCTTGCAGATCTCACCTACCCGTGGGGTCATTAGATTTAGCGTTCGTGGAAAGTTGAGACCACGATACGTGGGCCCATTTGTTATCCTCGATAGGGTAGACGATGTTGATTATCGTTTGTCCCTTCTACCTTCGTTACGCGAGGTACATGATGTGTTTCATGTATCTCAATTTTGAAGGTATATATCGGACCCGAGCCATATCCTCGATCATTCTGAGCTAGTTGTTGGTACCAACCTGTCTTACGAGGAACATCCTGTGTCTATTTTGGACCGAAGAGAGAAGATACTCAAGAACCAAACAATTAGTCTTGTCCGAGTTTCTTGGGGCCATCACTCCTTAGGAAAGTCAACGTGGGAACGTGAGGATGATATCCGATCACGTTATTCGTACCTATTTGACTCATAAGGTATTTTTTAGTGTACCTTGATTGTCTTGACTCCTCATGCTTATCATCCTATGAATAGAATTGCTTGATGTCGTAGATGGATAAATATAGATATATTACTTGCTATTGATATTGTAAGATGACTGCTTGCTCACTAAAAATTGCTTGTACTTGGGTTAGTCTAGCTCTGATGTTTCTAGCCTGCTTGGAATTGAAATTTCGCAGACGAAATTTTTCTAAGGAGGGTAGAGATGTCACTCCCCGTTACCAGAATACGTATTTTTATACATGTACTGCTTGCATGTATTTATTTGATACTTATCTTACATTTATTCTGTAATTTCATGATAAGGGGTGGATGGCCTAGATCTTGTAGGAAGGAATGGGTGGTGAAGATTTTGACTTGGGCTTGATATTTATACCCCTTTACTTGTCTCTCTTTTTATTACTCTCATTTACTTCTTCTTCATCCTCCATTACTCTCCCACCAACCTAGAGAGCTTAGGCAAGTACAACTTGCTTCATGGTGGATCTCAAGTATTATTGTTCCATTTTCTTCCTTACTTGATTTTAAGTCTCTTTATAACTTGGATTTTTTGGTTTTTATGGGTGTATTTTCATAGATCAAAGTTTATGTTACTTTCGATTTTTCTTGGTTTTGACCTATCAAACTTCTTTGTTTTCAAAATCTAGTTGTTTTATGTTGTAGAGAATTTCGTTCTACCCTATTTTGACCTATGAAAGTCCGGATATGGGCTTGGATTGAAGGTTGGAAAGTTTGGGAACCCCCAACTTTCTAGGTTCTTCTTCTCGGAAAAGTTGGAGAAGAAGAACAGTACCTCCCGCATGGCCTTTTCATGCGGCAAGGTCCCCTGCGATTCCTCTTTGGCCGTATGGGCACTCCAGCCTTCATGCGGCTCCCCCCTTGTCGCATTATCCCTTTGGTCGCGTGTCGCATGGTAGCATGCCGCATAGGCCTTTGCCGTGTGGCTGCTTGCCGCATGGCTTTGGTTGACTTTAGCCACATGGCTTTGGTTGACCCTTGCCGCATAAGCCTTACGACTTCCCTTGGCCACGTGCCGCATGGCTACCTCTAGCCTTGCCGCATGGCCCCTGTTTCCCCCTTGCCGCATGGCTCTCGGCAGCCTTGTCGTATGGCCCATGTTTCTCCCTTGCCGTATGGCTCTTGGCTAGCCTTGTCGCATGGATGGGTACCCACTTATCCTGCCGCATATATGGGTATCCATCTACTGCCGCATGGGATTCTGACTTACCATGTCGCATAGATGGGCATCCATCTACTGCTGCATGGGATTCTGACTTACCCTGCAACATAGATGGGCATCCATCTACTGCCGCATGGAATTCTGATTTGACTCTGGCCGCATAGATGGGCATCCATCTACTGCCGTCTTTTGGCTGTTTCTTGTCCCGAATTGACATTGATTGTTACCTTGACTAATGATTGATCATGCGTTCCTAGTTGGAACTAGAAGACTGGCTAGTCGTCTTATCGAATTGAATGAGACACGTTCATGAATGAACCATGAACCATTACGATCGACTAGCCGATCCGAACATTGGCATATGGGCACATATTGACTTCCATTTTCTGCAAAAGCAGTATGTGTACCTTACGGTCAAGGCATGATTATTCCGTGACAAGGCTTGATTGTTGCATTACGCTATGTAAGACCTACAACCTATGCATATTATACTCTGTACAGGAGTACTCATTCAGAATGATCATGATCTACGGCATGAGATTTCAATTAACATAGGGTCCACTAAGCTAAATAAAAATAACTATTGCATGGAGAGAATGGATTCTCAAGTTCTTATATGGCAGCCATCTCGGAACAATTAGTACCCTGACATACCGGTTGGTTCCCACGGATACTGCAATTTATCGTACTGGTAGGGAGTGGTATCTGTTTATATTTACTGTATATTGATGACGGGCGTCCCGCTGGGACATGTCTAATTCATGATTGGCACAATTGATTATTGGATAGACTAGCTTTGCTTGTACATTGTAAGAACTGAGGAATCTCTTATTGCATGTTTCCAAGACAACTTGGAACTTACAGTAGCAAGCCGTGGTAGTTGTATGGCCATTTAAATTGATTTTTTGTGCACTGTACCTACTCCGTTAACTACTAAGATGAGCAGAATGTCAGGACATGACGGGTCAACTTCTGTCCTTATTTCGTTGGGAAGTTGGCTTGAAGGATCGTAATGTTGTGCGAACGCCTGTAGCAAGCAGAGATCTATTTATCATATTCTTAACTCTTATCACTGGTTCTAATTTCTCATATCGTGCTTCTTTGCAGTACTTGCTATTAGAGGTCTAACCTCTCTGGTTTTGTATGGCCAGATTTAGAGCCAGCTCCCGAGGACTCAGTTTACTTCCACCCCCAAGATGGTTAACACTAGAGGAATGATCGCAGGAGGACACGAGTGGGTTCTTTGCTTTTCTACTCGTTTTACTTATTGCCGTTTGGCACCGACATGTTAGTCGGACTGTCTTGCACTTACCTTTACATAATTATAACTAAGTCAGACTACAGCTGATAACAATTGTGTATACCTTGCTATATCATCTGGCTATGTTTTGTATAGCCAGATCTCAAGAACATTTTGACTGAGCGCTTAGGATGCCTTATTGCTTTATCTTACATGTTCTCTATTATTGCTTCTTGTTTGAATGATTGAGACAATAGATGTTGAGTGACCATAGTAAGACTTTCATGTAGTATGCACCCCCTCATCTTTTGACAGCATTGATCGTATTATATGGTATTCTTCTACCCATGATACGTAGCTGGCTGAGTCATTCCTCCGCTCTCCGGTATTTCGGTTCTGGGGCGTGACAGATAGTGACAGTGTTTCTTTCTCGTGCACCCTGTGGACGGAGAACGGGGCACGATGTAGGGACGGGGCACTATACCATAACCAACTAAGAAAAAGTTTCGTCCTCAAAACTTAAGAATAGAACCTATCTCTACGAGAATAATAAAGAAAACTTTTCCTTCATTTCTGACTCAAGCTCCCACGTCGACTCCTAGACCGAATGGTTTCTCCAGAGGACGCGAACGAGAGAAATAGCACGGTTGTGAAGAAGTTTATCTTTGCACTCCAAGATTTGCACGGGCTCTTCAACATATGACAAGTCTGCCTTCAGATCCAGCTGACCCAAATCTACTACATGGCTCGGATCGTACACGTACTTCCGTAATTGTGAGACATGGAAGACATTGTGTACCTACGACAACACAGACGATAAGGCGATTTGGTAAGCTACTGGGGCGACTCGCTTCAATATTTTGAACGGACCAACAAATCTTGGGCTCAACTTTCCTTTCGTACCGAATCTGGTAACTCCACGCATGGGCGTCACTTTCAGGAATACATGGTCGCCTTCTGAGAACTCGAGGGGGCGTCGATGCGTATCGACATAGCTCTTTTGTCGACTTTGTGCTATCTTCAATCTCTCCCGTATTAACTTGACCTTCTGCACCGTCTACTCCACCAGTTTCAGGCCAAGTATCTGCCGTTTCCCGACTTCATCCCAGCAAATGGGCGATCTGTACTTCTGGCCGTACAAAGCTTCATACGGTGCCATTTGGATGCTGGACTGATAGCTGTTGTTGTATACATACTCGGCCAGCGATAGATAAATATTCCAGCTTGACTTCAAGTCGATCACACAGAGTCGTAACATGTCCTCGAGAATCTGTTTCACCCGCTCTGTTTGGCCGTCAGTCTGAGGATGATAAGCTGAGCTAAACTTCAACTTGGTTCCCAACACTGAATGAAGACTACTCCAGAAGCGTGTCATGAACCGTCCATCCTGATCCGAGACATAGATACTGGGACCCCGTACAGCCGAACTATTTTATCAAGGTATATCTGAGCAAGGCGGTCGACGCTCCAAGTAACTTTAATGGCTATAAAGTGCGCTGACTTGGTTAGTCGATCGACGATGACCCAGACGGCATTGTTCCCCCGCGGCGTCCTCGGCAAGCCAACAACAAAGTCCATAGTGACATGATCTTATTTCCACTATGGAATGGCAAGGTTCTGCATCTCCCCGCCCGATCGCTGGTGCTCGGCTTTGACTTGCTGACAGGCCATACACTTCCACATAAAAAGTGCTACGTCCCTCTTTATATCGTGCCACCAAAAGACAATGCGGAGATCCTTATACATCTTGGAGCTACCAGGATGCAAGGAATATTTTGCATAATACGCCTCCGACATTATCTCCTTTCTAAGTTTTGCGTCATCCAGAACGCATAGCCGACCCATCACTCGCAACACTCCCGACTCATCCTCTGCAAAGTCAGACGCTTTCCCCGTCGATATCAGTTTTCGCATATTCTCCAGGTATGGGTCGTCCTTCTGAGCAGACTTGATTCTCTCCAATAGGCTCGGTTCCATCCGCAGTTGTGCCAGTTTCACGTCTCTAAAACAAACTTGGAGTTCAATGCCCATTCCTTCCAAGTCACGCAGCAGTCAATTGTTGATGCATAACGAAGCTAAGTACTTCTGGCTCAGCGCATCCGCTATAACATTTCCTTTGCCCGACGTGTAGTCAATTGATAAGTCATAGTCTTTGATCAGTTCGATCCATCACCTCTGCCGCAAATTCAGTTCTTTCTGGGCGAAGAGATACTTGAGGCTTTTCTGGTCCGTATAAATCCTGTACGCCACGCCGTAAAGATAGTGACGCCCCAGCTTCAACGCAAACACAATCGCCGCTAGTTCTAGGTTGTGCGTGGGATAGTTCTTCTCGTGCGGCTTCAATTGCCGGGATACAAAAGATATCACCTTATCCCGCTGCATGAGCACACACCCCAAGCCCTGGCCAGAAGCATCGCTGAAGATTTGAAATCCCTCTGTCGCTTCAGGAAGTACAAGTATTATGGCCGAAATGAGCCATTGTTTGAGCTCTTAGAAGGAAGCTTCACAGCCGTCTGACCAATCGAATGCGACTCCTTCCTGGGTGAGGCGAGTCAACGGCGATGCAATTTTTGCGAAGTCCTTCACGAAGCGTCGGTAGTATCCCGTCAAACCTAGGAAGCTTCAAATTTTGCTAACTGATGCGGGCCGTTTCTAATTAGCAACTGCCTCGACTTTCTTCGGATCGACTGCGATACCCGTGGTGGATATGATGTGCCCAAGGAATGAGACCTGTTCAGCCAAAATTCGCACTTGCCCTTCTTCACATACAACAGATTCTCTCGAAGGGTTTGGAGTACCATCCGCAGGTGTTCTGCATGTTGCGCTCGATCCTTCGAGTAGACGAGGATGTCGTCGATGAAGACTACTACGAATTTGTCAACGAACGGACGGAACACCCGATTCATTAGATCCATAAAAACGACAGAGGAGTTTGTCAGACCGAACGTTATTACCAAGAACTCGTAGTGTTTGTAGCGAGTACGGATGGCAGACTTCGGCATGTCATCTGGCTTGAATTTGAGTTTGTGGTAACATGATCGCAGATCAATCTTCAAAAATATCGTTGCACCTTGGAGCTGGTCGAACAAGTCATTGATGCAGGGCAGGGGATATTTGTTTCGGACGGTGGCCTTATTCAATTCTCGATAGTCGATGCAGAGCCGCATCGATCTATCCTTCTTTTTCACAAATAGCACGGGCGTACCCCACGGCGAGATACTCGGACGGATAAACCCTTTGTCGAGTAATTCCTGTAGTTGTGCCTTCAGTTCTTTCAATTCTGCAGGGGCCATTCTGTACGGAGCTTTCAAGATCGGTCGGGTGTCAGGGAATGTGTCGATAGTGAACTCTATTCCTCGATCGGGCGGCATGCCGGGTAGCTCGTCCGGGAACACGTCTAGGAATTCTACCACAACGTCGGTCTGACCCGCATTTGTACCATCCTGTCTCGTGTCACGAACGGACGCCAAGTAGCCTTCGCATCCAGAATTGAGTAGCTTTCGAGCAGAAATTGCCAAGATTATCATGCAAGCCGACGATGCTTCGCCACATGAGTAGCAGAATTCTGGCACTCCAGGTATGCGGAAGGTGACCCTCTTTCCTGCGCAGTCGATGGTGGCGTTGCAAGGATCGAGCCAATCCATTCCCAATATGATGTTGAAGTCCTTCATATCTAAAACTATCGCATCAAGACCGATCTTTTGACCCCCAATACATATGGTTCCTCCCCCGCAGGCTAAATTTGTGAGTAGAGGTACGCCCGAAGGCATACTTATGCTAAGATCGAGGTCTAACGATATTATAAGAAATTTGTGCTCGACGGCGAAGTCCGCCGATACGAAAGTATGCGAAGCGCCTGAATCAAATAACACACGAGTAGGTACATTATTGAAACTCAATATACATGTCACAACAGTGTCGGAAGCGAACGTCTCGTCTCGAGTCAGGGCAAAGCCGCGCCCTTAAGCATTTGACGTCGGTCTTAGTTGTTGGGTTGAGTGGGCTGAGGAGGTCGGGGCGCCTGTCCTCGGTTCTCTTGACGGTGTTGTTGTGGTGGTGCATTGGGATGATTTGTTCTTCGGGCCATGCAATCTCGCTTTTGGTGACCCTTCTGTCCGCAAAAGAAGCATCCTCCTTCGAAGACAAAGTACTTGCTCGTATCATGCCTAAAAGAAAGGCACTTAGCACATCACGATGATAGGTTATGCCCCTGGTAATCGCCATGGTTTGGATGCTTTGACGCGTGATTGTTTCCCCCTGTATAGCTAGGACGTTTGTGATTGGAATTGTGCACAAAGTCTGAAGCAACAGGAGGGTACTGGCTCTCAAGGAGGAAAGTATGATTCAGAGCATCACCCGTGGTCTTGTACTCTGGAACACCTACATGCACACCGATAGAGCATTGCAGACCCACTTCGAACCGTCGCACATGACACTCCTTTGTAGGAAAAAACGTACCAGTAAATTTGGATAATTTGTTGAATTCTGCGACATACTGTTCCACTGTCTGGTTCCCTTGCCTCAACTGCATGAATTCATTCTCCTTCTCTTGGCGAACCGTGGAGGAAAGGTACTCGACTTCGATGGCTTTACGGAACGTGGCCCAAGAGATCGGCGCTGAGTTGTTGTCGCATCGGATCGCTCGCTTGTGCACGGTCCACCAGTGTGCGCGTTCAACCGTAGTTGAAGTGCGCAGGTGACTTGCTTTGATTCTACAATATCGAGGAGCTCGAAGTGGTCTTCCAGCTCTTCCAACCAGTCGATTGCCATAGAAGGGCTTTCGGTGCCGCTGAAGGAAGTGTGGCACGCTTTCTTGAATTCTGACACTTCAAAGTTATACTTTTTCGGTGTCGTCGGTTGAAGCTCGGGCTCCTCCGTGTCAACATCAATGGGTTGGACCGTCAGCACGGTGACTGTAGGCGCAGTCACAGAATTTCCGTTGGCCATAATTGTCTGGATGATCTGCTGCAGAGTATCTAGTTGCTTTTGTTGCAGCTTAGCTTGTGCGTCGAAGCGAGCTTCGAACAGGGCCTGTCGTGCCTCTATCTGCTGATGTCAGTTCTCGAACTGTTTCAGCTGCACCTTCATCATGTGTAGCATCCTCTCAATGGTATTGTTAGAAGCTCCGGCCCGCGAACTACTAGAGCCGCTAGAGGCGCTTTGCTCTTGTTCGGCCATGGGTTCCGGCACTTCTGCAATACGAAGGCAAACGCATCAGTCTCAAATTATTATGGACTCATTGTATGGAACAACTTATCTCATTGATGCGAGGTCAAAGGTTTAAAACTCTAGAGGCGAGGCCAAAGGATGTAAAGTCGTGCTCTTATACTATTATGTCACGCCCCGATTCTGCAGAATCGATATTCATCCCCCGGATGTGATGCCGTACGAACCTAAGTTACGATCACACAAGGCATAGTCATAAGGTTATCCGAAATACAACATCAAGTTAGAGTACGCAGAGAAAATTGATTGACACAATTGAAATAGAAGTAAACTTTTTATTGATAATAAAACTTCATTTACATTAACTCCATTACAATCATTGTCGCGCGGGCTACAACATGACTCAACTTACAAAACGAACGGTGATGAGATAGTCATTCCATACATTACATCCTTTTTTTATAAGCAAAACAATTACACTTTCCACCTGCTATCGAGGGAAGTCGAGTCGTCATCTTCCTTCTTTGTACTGAGTGCGGAGTCTTCAAAAGGATTCAGAAACAAGCCTTCAACACACGGACGAGGCTTCAAAAGTGTTCGCGCCGCCTTAAGCTTTAAGTGGCACGCCCTTCATGGTTCGGAGTATCTACGTAGAGAGCGAGGATCAGTACATTACACTATGTACTGGTGCGTGGCTATTCAAGTTTCAAGCTCTCATTGTCACCTCCAGTTTTTAGGAACAGGGGTATTTTGGTCATTTTTTACTTTAGAATTATTTTGGAATTATTTATTTATTTATGATATTATTTTGGGGTTATTTAAGTCGGGTTCGAATTTCAACTCAATCCGACTTGTAACGGGGACCCGGGGTAGTTTTGACTCTAGTGGGACCCACACACTAGTTAGCCATGGCCCACATGATATTAATTTTAGTTAGTGGTTAGACTAATTAATTATGGATAGGGTTTGGTTAGATTAAAGATTAAGAATGACTAATTTAGCCTCAACCATTGACCCTTTCCTAATTTTAATTAGATAGATTAGTTGTAATGTCCCAAATTCGTGATACGTATTTAGTGTACGTATACGTGTTTTGGACTCATATTTTATTTATTCATGGTTAGTTGTCTTGGTTTATTTTGCATTGGCTTGGTTTTATTGTCATTGATAGTTTAATTACTTTTAAAGATTCATTAGTTTATTTGGGCTTGGTTTATTCCTGGGTTGGTTCGGCTTGGTTCGGTTGGGATTGCTCTTGGTTCATCATGAACCAAGGGGTGAACCCCCTACCTACCACCACCACTCATATTTATTACCTATTCTTCTTTCTCTCTCTTCATAATTATCTTCTTCTTCCTCATTTACTTCCTTACCTACTAGAGAGAGAAGAGAGAGGTCTAGGCAAGTACAACTTGCTTCCACAAGAGAGCTTATTTTATTGTTCCATTAGCTTCTTCTCATGTTTCTAAGACACATTAGAACTTGTCATTTTCTATTTTGAGGCTTTAATTCTTGTAGATCTAGAAATTTGTTACTTTCGTATTTTAGTGGTTTTGATCTATTAAACTTCTTTGTTTTCAAGTTTTGATGGTTCTATGTTGTAGAGCATTTTATTCTACCCAATTTTGACCTTTGAAAAGTTGGATTTGGACTTATTTTGACCAAGTTATGGACTTTTGAAGCTTTGGATTCAACCATGGAGTTCTTGCTGTTTGGAGAAGACAGTGAGCAGTGCGCGAGCTTTTTAGCTTGAGCCACTGAGTTGTGCGCGCTCTTTAGCACAGCACAGTCCCCATACGCTGCCTTTTGGGAGCGTATGTCTTGCATACGCTCACTTGTGTGACAAGGAGTCGTATGGAGTCCATACGCTGCCTTTTGGGAGCATATGTCTTACATACGCTCACTTGTGTGACAAGGAGTCATATGGAGTCCATATGTTGCCTTTTGGGAGCGTATGTCTTGCATACGCTCACTTGTGTGACAAGGAGTCGTATGGAGTCCATACGTTGCCTTTTGGGAGCGTATAACTTGCACTGAGCGTATGACCTGAGCGTATGACCTGAGCGTATGACCTGAACGTATGACCTGAGCGTATGGCCCTTGGCTGACATGGTCTTATGTCAGCGTGCCAGTTTGGTTTTATTTTTCTTTAAGCTTGGCTCTTCTATAGCCCTGTATATTGATATTTTATTAGATATTTTACGTCCATTTTATATCCTTACGCCTTTTGTCCTGAACTTGATAATCACGAATTTACTTGATATGTTTGGAATTGATAGTTGAGCATGACCTGATAGTGGCCCGTCGTGGTACACTCCTGACAAAGTACACTTGGCATGATAATCTGACATGATTATCTCGAATAGCTGTTGCGACGGCTACCTGACAAGACATGACCTGTTTAATTAATCATGACACCGTGGGCGATTGTGCTTGTACAAATAATCCAGTCCTGTCTTGCATCATGTCTAGGAGGGGACTCCTGAGTACCACGGTCAGGAGTACCTACTGAAATGGACTAAGGTTAATAATTAGTATAATTCACTACTCATGAAGAGATGTTTTCTAGTTACAGGCGATCCCGTTATCCCGGCCGCAAATGTTTGGACTTGTAGCCTGCCGACGAGTAGGGCACATTTCCAGTCCACTGTTATGTGGGGCACTCTTGATTGTCACTTTAAATGATTGAACTCTATTGCCACTCTAATGTATTGTACTCTCTAGATTGCCACTATAATGATTGCCTGGATAACATGGATAGCTGCAGGGCCTGTGACTACTTGGAGCATCTCATTGCATCTTGCTAGTAACTAGGATTGTGATAACCCTAGTTAGTTAATGTAGAAAGCCGTAGGCAATGATTGGCCGTGATTGAGTGGATGGAGTCTAGTCCAGTATGGTATTGTCTAGAATTGATTGATTGCAAGATTGTACCAGAATGATTAAATTATTGTCACTCCAGAATGTCACTATAATGATTGTCACTCCAGATTGTCACTATAATGATTGTCACTCCAGATTGTCACTATAATGATTGTCACTCCAGATTGTCACTATAATGATTGTCACTCCAGATTGTCACTATAATGATTGTCACTCCAGATTGTCACTTGACCTGATTTCTTATATTTATCTTGCCGATAAATGGTGAGAGAAACCAAGTTCCGTTCAGACAAAGGGTTACAATCCCGGTCCTTGTTTGGTTTACGGGTTGTAACCTAGCTATCTGAATAGTTCTATGGTTATCTCATCGTATATCATCCTGACATGCTTTTCCATATGTCCTGCCTTTTAGTGATTCTATGCAAGATTGTCTTTTATAATTACCTATCATGCTTTTTCTTAAATTACTGTCTCTTATTATGTAATTATATTATTGTGCTAATTTGCTGGCTTTAGTTCTTAAGTGAAGCCTCCTTTGTGGCACTTGCTCTTTCTGGGGTCTGACCCAACTGGTTTTGTATGGCCAGATACGGGAGCAGCACCAAAGGATCTTCCTGCTTTCCAGCCCGATGGTGGTCACCAGGCGTAACCAGGGCATCGAGTGGGTTTCTTTTGTTCTCCCACTGTAATATTGTAAATTATTCTTTTGAGGCGTTTAGCCGACGAGCAAGTGTTAGCTCGATTGTACTTACTTACTGTCTGCCTACGTGCTGTAACATGATTGACAAGCCCCGGGGGTTGATCATGTATGACTGAACTCTTGCTAGTCCTCACATTTTGTAACGACTACCTTCATGATCATCTGGATATGTAATGTTTGGGATGCCTTACAATTGTATATTTGGAGATCTGATATCTTGTGATTATTATTAGTTGGTTGAGATTGAGACAATAGGCTATTTTATGACCTTAAGAGACTGATGGATTGTAGTGAAACCCTCACATATCTAGACATCCGTGACCGTATAGCGGTGTGGATCCCATTCCGTTATACGTAGCTGGCTATGTCTGCCCCCGCTCTCCAGTATTCTGGTTCCGGGGAGTGACATGGTTTAAGTTGTGGCCCATGCAGGTCTTGTTAATCAAGATGTGTGAGGGTTTACCGAATAGATGTCTCAATCAGTACTCGTCCTTGATCTCTGCTCGTATCCTCTTGATTCCTGAAATTCTTGTCCTGATCACATGCTTGTAATCGTTGATCTGTCCTGGTCCTTCCTTATTGTTCCCATGTCGTCTTCTTCAGCGGCATTGAACCTGGACCTGCTGATCAGCAAGGCGGATCACCTCCCGTGGACCAGCAGCAACCAGAAGATCAGACCCAATACTCAGCAGCAGCCCCCCGAGACGTACCTCCTGGAGAACCAGTACCGCCAGTTCAGCCAGTCCAGTCTGCAGATCCTGATGATGGCACTTTGGTGGGTCTTATCAGATCATTGTTAGCTTCCCAAGATCGTAGAGGCGATGCCTTGTACCAGGCAGTGGAAGATGCTCTGAATAGAAGTGGTCCTCGAGAGAACAGTGCGGTCAACAGTTTCAAGCGCCTGAACCCTCCCTTCTTCGATGGCAGCGAGGATGCCATTGCTGCCGATGCTTGGCTACAGGATATAGAGGTGATTCTCGAAGCCGCGAAGACTCCAGAAGACAAGAAGGTGGCTGTGGTGCGCCTACAGTTATTGGATCTAGCCCGCAGTTGGTGGGCCGCATAAGCAGTGGGATTGGCAATACCTGTCTCCTGGGCAGTGTTCAGCAAGAAGTTCCAGATCAAGTATTATGATGCAGTGGCTCGATATGACTTGTAGACCAGGTTCAGTAATCTTAAGCAGATGGGGAGGACGGTCGACGGTTATGCGGCCGAGTTTTCCAGACTCAGTCGGTTTGCTCCCATCTTGGTGGCAACCGAGTTTGACAGAGCGCAGAGGTTCCAGCAGGGACTTCACCTGGAGATTATATTGGCAGTAGAACAGTTCGAGCATCAAACCTATGATGCGGTGTTGCGAGCAGCAAGGGGGCACGAGTATACCTCCCAGAGAATAGTGGACAGGACCGGAGGTCGGAAGCGGTCCCATAGTCAAATGAATCAGTCTTCAGCCCCAGCCCCGGCAGCCAGGACTTTAACTATTGGAGCTCCGAGGCGAGCAGCTTCAGTTACGTCGGTCCAGCACTCAACCCCGACGTACTCTTCGCAGAAACAGAAGCAAGCGCAGTCTTCCGTCGTGGGCTGTTTTTATTATGGAAAGCCTGGACACGTGGTAGCAGAGTGTCGCAAGGCGTTGGGATTGTGTTTTTTGTGTGGAGCACCGGACCATAGGGTGGGGTCCTGCCCTTTCAGAGTTGATTCAGCATCGACAGTATCTAGTCCCTCGGTTGGGGGACCAGCACCAGCACCAGCTCCAGTTCACCAGCAATAGCAATTTCCGTTCCCGAGGCCCTTGCCGACTCAGGCCCAGACTTTCCAGCAACAGGACCCGCGACAGTTTGCCCTAGCCCAGGCTCAGGTTCAGAATCGGCCGAGAGGTATATGTGTCCTCTCATCTTGCTTTTCTACCGTCATTATGTGGGGTGCATGACGTATTTCATGTATCCTAATTACAACGGTACATTCCGGACCCGAGCCATATCCTAGGTCATTCGAAACTGGTTATTGGTACCAACCGTTTCGTATGAGGATAGGCCCGTGTCATGTTTGACCAAAGAGAGAGACTCGAGCGCAAGACTATCAGTTCAGTCCGTGTTGCTTAGAGTCATCCCTCTTTGGGAGAGTCAAACTTGGGAGCATGAGGATGATATCTGATTAGGTCATCCCGGATGGTTTGACTCGTAAGGTATAATATCTTCCTTATGCCTTACGCTTCGAATCCTTACTTGCATGAATGATTGTATGATTGATTGGTAGTGGTAGATTGCCTATGATAGAATAGCTCTCCCTTACATCTCTAGCCTCTTGATTAAATTCCGAGGACGGAATTCTTTTAAGGTGGGTAGGATGTAATGTCCCAAATTCATGATACGTATTTAGTGTACGTATACGTGTTTTGGACCCATATTTTATTTATTCATGGTTAGTTGTCTTGGTTTATTTTGCATTGGCTTGGTTTTATTATCATTGATAGTTTAATTACTTTTAAAGATTTATTGGTTTATTTGGGCTTGGTTTATTCCTGGGTTGGTTCAGCTTGGTTTGGTTGGGATTGCTCTTGGTTCATCATGAACCAAGGGGTGAACCCCCTACCTACCACCACCACTCATATTTATTACCTATTCTTCTTTCTCTCTCTTCATAATCATCTTCTTCTTCCTCATTTACTTCCTTACCTACTAGAGAGAGAAGAGAGAGGTCTAGGCAAGTGCAACTTGCTTCTACAAGATAGCTCATTTTATTGTTCCATTAGCTTCTGCTCATGTTTATAAGACACATTAGAACTTGTCATTTTCCATTTTGAGGCTTTAATTCTTGTAGATCTAGAAATTTGTTACTTTCGGATTTTAGTGGTTTTGATCTATTAAACTTCTTTGTTTTCAAGTTTTGAGGGTTCAGTGTTGTAAAGCATTTTATTCTACCGAATTTTGACCTTTGAAAAGTTGGATTTGGACTTATTTTGACCAAGTTATGGACTTTTGAAGCTTTGGGTTCAACCATGGAGTTCTTGCTGTTTGGAGAAGACAGTGAGCAGTGCGCGAGCTTTTTAGCTTGAGCAACTGAGTTGCGCGCGCTCTTTAGCGCAGCGCAGTCCCCATACGCTGCCTTTTAGGAGCGTATGTCTTGCATACGCTCACTTGTGTGACAAGGAGTCGTATGGAGTCCATACGCTGCCTTTTGGGAGCGTATGTCTTGCATACGCTCACTTGTGTGACAAGGAGTCGTATGGAGTCCATACGTTGCCTTTTGGGAGCGTATGTCTTACATACGCTCACTTGTGTGACAAGGAGTCGTATGGAGTCCATACGCTGCCTTTTGGGAGCGTATGACTTGCACTGAGCGTATGACCTGAGCGTATGACCTGAGCGTATGGCCCTTGGCTGACTTGGTCTTATATCAGCGTGCCAGTTTGGTTTTATTTTTCCTTAAGCTTGGCTCTTCTATAGCCCTGTATATTGATATTTTATTAGATATTTTACGTCCATTTTATATCCTTACGCCTTTTATCCTGAACTTGATAATCACGAATTTACTTGATATGTTTGGAATTGATAGTTGAGCATGACCTGATAGTGGCCCGTCGTGGTGCACTCCTGACAAAGTACACTTGGCATGATAACCTGACATGATTATCTCGAATAGCTGTTGCGACGTCTACCTGACATGACATGACCTGTATAATTAATCATGACACCGTGGGCGATTGTGCTTGTACAAATAATTCAGTCCTGTCTTGCATCATGTCTAGGAGGGGACTCCTGAGTACCACGGTCAGGAGTACCTACTGAAATGGACTAAGGTTAATAATTAGTATAATTCACTACTCATGAAGAGATGTTCTCCAGTTACAGGCGATCCCGTTATCCCGGCCGCAAATGTTTGGACTTGTAGCCTGCCGACGAGTAGGGCACATTTCCAGCCCACTGTTATGTGGGGCACTCTTGATTGTCACTTTAAATGATTGAACTCTATTGCTACTCTAATGTATTGTACTCTCTAGATTGCCACTATAATGATTGCCTGGATAACCTGGATAGCTGCAGGGCCTGTGACTACTTGGAGCATCTCATTGCATCTTGCTAGTAACTAGGATTGTGATAACCCTAGTTAGTTAATGTAGAAAGCCGTAGGCAATGATTGGCCGTGATTGATTGGATGGAGTCTAGTCCAGTATGGTATTGTCTAGAATTGATTGATTGCAAGATTGTACCAGAAAGATTGAATTATTGTCACTCCAGATTGTCACTATAATGATTGTCACTCCAGATTGTCACTATAATGATTGTCACTCCAGATTGTCACTATAATGATTGTCACTCCAGATTGTCACTATAATGATTGTCACTCCAGATTGTCACTATAATGATTGTCACTCCAGATTGTTACTTGACCTGATTTCTTCTATTTATCTTGCCGATAAATGGTGAGAGAAACCAAGTTCCGTTCAGACAAAGGGTTACAACCCCGGTCCTTGTTTGGTTTACGGGTTGTAACCTAGCTATCTGAATAGTTCCTTGGTTATCTTATCGTATATCATCCTGGCATACTTTTTCATATGTCCTGCCTTTTAGTGATTCTATGCAAGATTGTCTTTTATAATTACCTATCATGCTTTTTCTTAAATTACTGTCTCTTATTATGTAATTATATTATTGTGCTAATTTGCTGGCTTTAGTTCTTAAGTGAAGCCTCCTTCGTGGCACTTTCTCTTTCTGGGGTCTGACCCAGCTGGTTTTGTATGGCCAGATACCGGAGCAGCACCAAAGGATCTTCCTGCTTTCCAGCCCGATGGTGGTCACCAGGCGTAACCAGGGCATCGAGTGGGTTTCTTTTGTTCTCCCACTGTAATATTGTAAATTATTCTTTTGAGGCGTTTAGCCGACGAGCAAGTGTTAGCTCGATTGTACTTACTTACTGTCTGCCTACGGGCTGTAACATGATTGACAAGTCCCGGGGGGTTGATCATGTATGACTGAACTCTTGCTAGTCCTCACATTTTGTAACGACTAGCTTCATGATTATCTGGATATGTAATGTTTGGGACGCCTTACAATTGTATATTTGGAGATCTGATATCTTGTGATTATTATTAGTTGGTTGAGATTGAGACAATAGGCTATTTTATGACCTTAAGAGACTGATGGATTGTAGTGAAACCCTCACATATCTAGACAGCCGTGACCGTATAGCGGTGTGGATCCCATTCCTTTATACGTAGCTGGCTATGTCTGCCCCCGCTCTCCAGTATTCTAGTTCTGGGGCGTGACATTAGTGGAGGGGCTTTTTAGTCTTTTCAATAGGGGACACATAGCCTATATGGGCTGCCACCTTTAGTTTAGGGATAGACTCAAGCCTTTTGATAATATCCATCCACTTTCTCTCTCTTGTTCTTTCCCAATTTTTAGAGAGGATTTTATTTAGATTTCTCCACCAAATCCCCTGATTCTTCCACCCAACCTTCTTCTTTCCTTCTCTACTCAAGCCGAGGAGGAAGCTAGCCAAGTTTGGGAGGATTCGGAGCTCGTTCGTGTCCATTTGGGATTCCTACATGTCGGTGTCGTATCGGGAAGGCTTTTCTTCGATTCAATCTACCGGGAGGTATAAATCCCTTTTCCTTTTCATTTTCTCATGCATATAGGATGATTTTAGACCCATAGGAATGACTCCCATAGTTGTGTCTCCATTTGTGTCCGTTTCGTGTCCTTTTGGAGACTTCTAGGTGTGTCCTATATGTGGGATTGTGTCCTAGTGGGAAAATCTCTATTTGGACACTTGTCTTTAATACATATATTGTTTAATTGAGTATTTAGATTTAAATCTCAGATTTGTGTTGTTTAGAGATGTGTTCTTCACGTATCATATTGTATCATATTTATTTATCTATATATTGTATATATATTTGGTTGTATATATGTTAGTCTCTATATATATATATATGTATGTATATATATATATATATATATATATATATATATATATATATATATATATATATATATATATATATATTTATGTCTTATATATATGCATATATATGGGTGTGTTTTAGTGTCATATATATTCATATGTTGGTGTGTAGATTTCGGCCAAGGGGAGTATTGAGATGTGGTGGTGGAGTTGAGGGAATGTTGAATGTTGATATGTATGTGTGTGTTTGTGTATAGAGGGAGTGAGAGATTAGAGTGTGAGGGAGTAAGAGATTAGAGAGTGTGATGGGGGGGACACCTGTTGTTAGCAGCAGGTAGCAGCAGCTAAGCAACCCCAAACCTGCCCTTGTATGCAGCCTATAGCTATCCCAAACTCAGCCTCATATCAGCCCATAGGTGCAGCCCATTTGCAATCCTAAACCAGTCCTTAATTAGTCCATGAGGCAGCCTATAACCAGCCCCTAGACCACTCCATTTTAGCCCTCCCAAACCAGTCCAAACCTGTCCTTAACAGTCCTAATTGGACAGTCATTGGCACCCCCATATCAGCCATGAAGCTGCCCCATACCAGCCCTTGTTTAGCCTATTTCCTGTCCCAAATTTCAGTCCTTAATTGCCCCAAAACCTGTCCCATACCAGCCCCTTTATTCAGTCCTAAACTTGTCCTTAAATCAGTCCACAAACAACCCAAATCAGTCCATAAATGGACAGCCCAAGCTGTCCCATACCAGCCCCAATCCAGGGTCCTTAACCAACCCATTTCAGTCCCATTTTCCAGGCCCAATTTAGCCCATATTTGGCCTACTAAATCAGCCTATTTTTAGCCTTTAGTTGGCCTTAGAATCAGTCCATACCACTCCATATTGGCCACTATAGGACAGCCCTATATGTGTGTGTGTGTGAGCTTAGTGTGTGTGTGTGAGCTTAGTGTGTGTGTGTGTGAGCCTATATATGTAGCTAATAGCCTATAGGTGTGAGCATGTGTGTGAACCTATAGGAGAACCTATAAGTGTAGTATTATGGGTGTTATATGTGAGTGAGTGAGTGAGTGAGTTTGTGTGTGTGAGTGTTTAGTTAGATGTGAGAATAAGATAAGGGTAAGGTAATGTTGGATAACCAACATGTGTCCTAAGATGGACTAGATATCTAGGAAACCTATAGTTCTTGGTAGGTAAACCCTAGATAGGATAGTATCTAGCTACCCTAAGGAGCCTAGGCTAGTATCTTGAGTATTAGCAGGATTTCCTTTGTAATGGGCAAGGTATCGAGAATACCTTATAAAGGGTAATGTAAGTAATTGCCATTAGCTAAGGTATGTGAGTTTAGGGTTTAAGATATGGTTAGAATTAGGTTCTCTTGGTTGGTAATGGTTAGGATTAGTGCCCTTAGACTAGTTTTGACCTCGGTTGACCATTTTGACCAAAAGTCAATCGAAAGTCAAACTTAGCCTATAAGTGACTAGAATTGACCGAAACCAAACCAGAGTTGACCAGTTGACTGAAAGTCAATAGTTAGTCAACATTTGACTATTTTGACCTAGGGTTCACCCAGAGTTGACTCAATGTTGACCAGAGTTGATTTTTTGACCAAAAGTCAACTGTAAGTCAACCCTTGACCCAGATTGACCTAGTTTGACTTGGATTGACTTCCTGTGACCTTGTTTAACCTTGGTTGTCCTAGTGTGACCCAGTTTGGCTCAGTATGACCTAGTTTAGCTTGGTGTGACTTGGTTTGACCTAGTTTTGACTTAGACTTGCATATCATGACTAGATTAGCCTTTCTTTTATTATTAAACCCTGTTTGGACTCATGGCATCTCATCTATAGGTCTGTGATTACTCTGAGCATCTATTTACCGTATCAGCTCAGGACCACAGACGAGTACATTCACTGATATTTTTTATTATCTTGATATCTGCTATATCCGATTCAGTTGTAGTGTCTTACTTGATTTCCAGACACGATATTTTACGGACTACTATATGTCGAATCCTGTCATGAGATGTTGTTCTCAGATTACTTGGTATATTGGTACAAGACTCGACTTGTTACTTGTACTTGTATAGACATGGACTTGGGAGTGGGCTGATCACCTGCTTTTGAATCCCGTGTCATGACGTGTTATGTCCGGATCCTTTATACTATTCGGGGATGGAGAGTTATTAGTGGTTGTGTGATCAAAATCCCCACTTGTTCTTCACACTTGTACTCGTAACTTGTCCATAGCTACTTGTTCATGACTTTCCAGGGTGACCGGCCTTATTCTTCACACTGGTACTGGTCACTTGTTCATAGCCGGTTGGATGGAAAGCCTGAACATATTTTTCCCAGGCCGATTACATAACGCACTAATAATTCAAGGCACATTTTATATTTATTTATCATAGGAGGCTAAGCTATGTTCGGAACAAGGGTTACAACCCCGGTCCTTGTTTGGTTTAAGGGTTGTAACTCGGCTTCCGAATGGTTCCCAAGTCATCATATATATATATATATATATATATATATATATATATATATATATATATATATATATATATATATATATTTTAATATATATATATATATATATATATATATATATATATATATATACTATTGTCGTCCTATTCAGTACTCACATCTTGATATATATATTTCCTGTTAATTTTGTCTTGTATTTCATTACACTGTCTCTTATAGAATTTGTCAATTCATATGGAACTGCTGTTGGTGTTTGTACTTGCTCATTTTTCTGACAGGATACCGTTGATATATTACAGATGATTCTCAGGCAGATTGCCCGACCTATTATGGGGTCGAGTCATATGTAGTAGACCTGGCCCGTGGCTTGTTAGTAGAGCCACTAGACTTTGCTCACCCAGAGTAGTGTAGCTTAGTTAGGTTTGCCTGGTCTGCGAGCCAGCTAGTACTTTTCAGACTGTAGATTTTTATACTATATTTTTGTGACTCTGTGGTGTAGTGTATAGCTTTGGTCTTGTGTGGATCTCGAACTTATTTCCTGCTTTCATCTATCATATTTTCTTTCCATGCTATCTACCTTAGTTTTACTTTATGATTGAGACTGTATTGCTATGTCACCTCCATTCAGAGTGTATATAATGTACATGTACCTTTATCTGTTTAGCGTAGTTATTGTAGACGACCTATACAGCATTCTACCGTCGATTCTGCAGCGTAGGCTGGACGTAACCACGTGCTCGTGCCCCTCATCAGGGTGCGGGTCATGACACTCATTTGGTTGAAGAGTTTATATGACTTAGTGTATGAATATTTCTAACCATCCTAATGAATTTCAAACAAGCATATGACAAGCATAATGTAAAATACGTTGGAATTTACCCACGGCGGACCGCGCTGTGCCTTATGAGACTTACCATGTTCTCCCTTGTCAATTGTTATCATTTTTATACCAAGTGCAATATTACGTATGATTGGTCACTGGCATCACAAGCCATCCTGGACTTATAGCTTTGTTAGTCGGGGCCCTTTCAACGCAAGTAGCGAGCCCCATTGCAAGTTCCCGCCTAACCTGTGCTATCATCCAGCACAACTATACCCCGTTTCCTCGTAGGCCGAAACGGTCCCGTGGCCCCGGGTTGTCGCTCAAGGAAACTATCGCCTTGTCGACAAGTTGTCCATGACCGTACAAAGACATATTTTTAGTCATTAAGATATAGCCTACATTTTCTTTGAAAACTTGATCATTTTATCGTGTTCGTGCCCTTGAATTTATCCTTTCATTCGCAAAAACATTATTGATTGACCTAAGAAGGGGTCGAGAAGAGAAAGGTCAGCCACTCACCTTGAGTTTACTTCAGGCGAGAAAACTTGTTGGTCGCATTAGACGTCGCCTATGCGATTACCTAAAATCGCACAAGCAAGCGATTAGAACACTGTATTATTCAAGAAGTTCGATAGGAAATGCAAGTTTGACATGCAAGCCATGAAAATCATCGAAAATATTCACGAAAACGCATTCAGAAAATAAAGCCAAAACCAACGCAAGCGGATGAAAAATAGAGCAACGGGAGGTCTCTTTCGACTCAGCCGTAGAGTCATTCATTGAGGCGCAACCCGCTGAATATGGGACTTGTTTCCAAAGAAGCCATTCCATAACGGGGAATGGATCTTAATTCAACCGTTCTAATTCGATCGATTCAATCGATCCCGACCTATCGGTCCCGACCGAATCGATAGCGACAATGTTCCTTTCTCGCGTACCCCATAGAGGATGAACGAGGCATGATTGTCACGACCTGTACCCGCTTTTCGGACGCGAGCTCGTGAGCAAGCCAGCAATGCATCAAGCGGACTCCATCCCGACTCGAATACGTAAATGCTGTCACGGCTAGGGTAAGCTGCCAAATCATGGCAAAGGTAAATCTATATCTCAATCCACAATAAATATATGAAACATCAATGAACAAGTATGGGTCATGGTCTGCAGCCTATTATCATATTGTCCGATTAGACTCCAAGAATGATATGAGTCTATAAAATAAGCAGAATATATCATGGTACAAAATATAAGGCACGAGAGGATAATAACAAAATCACAAGCAAATACCTGTATCATGCATCGCAATTCTCTACCATCCCGCTCTGCTAACTAACTCCATGCAATCGCTAAACCTGAAGAGATCATCAGGTCCTCATGGGACATAGCAAGATACATAAAAATATGCCTATCTAGCAGTTTATCATGCAATAAAGAAAATACAGAAAATAAATAGAAAAAGACCAATCAACACGAAAATACGACTATACACGACTGGAAGAACCACTACGCATAAACGAACTGCTGGAGAAGAACAAGAGAACACGATATCACGATGTCAATGGATAACCAATCAAATACTCAAACCCTCGCCCCTAGTGTGGACTCGCAGGTTTGAACAACTACTAACCCTCGTACCTAGTATGGACTCGCAGGCTAGCATCACCCTCGCCCCTAGTGTGGACTCGCAGGTGTGGACCATATACTACTAACCCTCGTCCCTAGTGTGGACTCGCAGGCTAGCATCACCCTCTTTCCTAGTTTGGACTCGTAGGTGTGAACCATATACTACTAGCCCTCGTCCCTAGTGTGGCCTCGCAAGCTAGCATCACCCTCGTCCCTAGTGTGGACTCGTAGGTGTGAACCATATACTACTTACCCCCATCCCTAGTGTAGACTCACAGGCTAGCATAAGACACAGATAACTACTAACCCTCACCCCTAGTGTGGACTCGCAGGTTAGCTTCAGAAATTCAAGGTACAGCAGTTCCGTTGTGACTTATTCATCCTGTGACACGATACGACTCAGTTCAAGTACAGTGATCATATGACACAACCCAATCAAGATATACGAGAGAACCAATCTAATATGAAATACAAAATTAACTATGAATAAGAGCTATATATGTATATCCAATATGAACTACCAGCTAAATATAAACAAGGACTACATGTACATACTAGCATGCATGATGTACAAATCACATATGAATATTCAACTAGTAAAACTAGATAATAATAATAATATGCATGTAAATAAACTGTAGAGGGAGGCAAGGTATACTTGCTTTGAGGTTGCACGCAGATCCAATAACAATCAAGTCCACTACTAAGCCATAAAGTCCAAATCATCATAATTGTCTCCGAAATCTGAAATAAATATTGCCAACATTCTCAGAATAGTTAAATTAGCTAGGATTGCCTGTCCTTAAGTCCAATTCTGGACATAGGAGCAAAACGATAATTTCGGTCAAAAATTGTGTCCGCCGTTGGAGCCACTTTGCACCGAAAAGTGTGCCAGAGTCAATGGTCTCTAAAATTATCAAACTACATGTCTACAAATTTGTTTTGATGATACGAACCCAATAGTATATCCAATTTTGGATTCCGATGGACCGTGCGCAAAATTGCCCGTTGAATCGAATCGTAGGGCCCGCAAAACGGCGATCCGATCAACTGTCTCAGAATCGGACCAAACTTGGCATACAGGACCAAAAAAATGATACGGTCCTATTGGCGTAAGTTTCGTCTCGATCTGACGAGCGTGCACAAAGTACTTGAAAATTTTCGAAAAGGCCGATACGGGGGTTTTCGACGGATACATATCAAATTCGTCGCGCACACGCGACCAATTTGAATTCCCTCAAAGCCCACACGTCCTCAATATCTATACACGCCTTTCGATGCTTGCGGTATGCGACTACATCGCCCGAAATGGCAGGACGCACATCATATCGAAGAATTTTGTGATTTCGGAAAACAGTTTTTCGGTCAACTTCGAAATTCGATTTTTTGACACGTAGTCGATGATTTCCAAATCCACAAAAAGGGTTGAGGAGTCCTATATGTTTTCTGTACATAGGAAGCGATGGATCAAAAAATGATTGAACGAGGGGTGAGTACTTCACCTACAAAGTGGGAGGGTTCGGCCTGCCATTACTGCTGTTATCGCTTCCACGTTCTGTCGTGCGCGTAACGCGCGCGCGTGGTCGGGTTCCCACGCCTGGACGGCCGACCGGCGACGGCGCACGGCGGTGGCGCACGCGGTCGAGGTCCCCAGGGCGCACAGGGGGCGGCGGTGTTAGGGTTTCAGTCGACCACATCGTGTGCGCATGTGTGGGTATAAATATACACAGGGGAAAACGAAGGAGGCTCGGGTTTGCTACAGTTGAGGGCTGTGGGCCTGCTGGGCCCGGACTGCTGTGGGAAACAGGGCTGGGAGTTGGGTTTTCTGGCTTGGGCTAAAGGCTGGGCTTGGCCTGGTTGCTACTGCTTCTTCTTTTAGTCTTTTTCTTTTTCTACTTCTATTTCTTTCTATATATATATATATATATATATATTTTTTTTATATATATATATATATATATATATATATATATATATATATATATATATATATATATATATATATATATATATTCTATATATATTTTTTTTTATTCTCTCTATATATATATATATATATATATATATATATATATATATATATATATATATATATATATATATATATATATATATATAAAATATCTAAGTACATGTATACATATATATATGTATATACACACACACCTTATATATATATATATATATATATATATATATATATATATATATATATATATTTTCACATATATAATCTATATACACACATACACTATTATATATATTTATATATACATACAAGTATACACATACATAATATTTATATATACATACATTCACCTATATAATCTATATACACATATCATTTATATAATAAATGATTTAATAAATAATAAATAATTATCATTTAATAACAACAAAATAATATTAAAGATAATATAAATCCTAATAAGAATTAAAAATTGCCCAAAAGTCGTTTCTGATGGATACAACATGCACCCTACTTATCTGGCTCCAGAAGATCATACAAATTTTGTAAAACAATATTTAATAATAAAAATACCAATTTTTGTAAAAATATTCAAACAATTAAAAATGCACATCAATACCTAAAATAATTTAGGAAATATTTGTACACACATCAAATATACCTACATGGTCGATTTGGTCTCACTACATACCTACAAAGGCTTGGATTCGGTACAGGTCCAGTTCGGGCTAAGTTGGTACAATCGGGTCATATAAATCAATATATCTAATTAATAAATAAATAATTCATCGGTGGGGTTTAAGTCGCAACTTGATCTGATTTTCCTAGTTAGGACACACTTATGGCTGAGTCTTCCTTGGCATGGCTAATATACTAGTTAAGGCACGCCACTCCATTATCCGTGCCATGATTCCTAGTCGTCTGGTACTTCAAAACTTAACCATGGCTAAACTCGTCTACCGTAATAATTAACTAAATAATTATTTATAAAATCTAAAAATCACCACTTAAGTCAAATAAATAATAAAAAAAATATTTCAAAAAAAAATTCCGGGAAGGGGAGCTACAACGATGTAGGGACGGGACACTACAGGAATGGGGCGTATTCATCTTGCGTCGGTGCAAGGGCGAGTACGTCTATACTGGTAAGAAGTCGCGCCACTGTCAACCCCTTGACCAAATTTTTTTGTCTATTTATTAAATTTTATACCTTTCTTTATTGTCTCACATATATATTTGTTATGAGTATATTTTGTTTACTTAAAATATACAAAAAGGGTTCAAATGAGAAATAAAGAAAAGAGATTCTTTGCAAATATTGTTTCCCCAGGGGGGGTAATTGAAAGTTTCATATTTTTGAACTCCAAACGGCTAGCAGGGATAGAGCCTAGCGAAATTCAATCTTACTGATTTCGATTCTATTTTAAACCAGATAAAACTCTCTTCATCCTTTGGGATTCAATTTTATCCCCAAATCTCACATATATATATGCACATTGGAAGAAGCAATCATCTTCCTTCCACCGAAGACCCTAATCCTCTCCTGTGCAAGGGTCAAGAGACTTCCTCATCTCGACCTGCTTCCCTGGAATCGAAGGAATTCGACTACTCGAACCAGGTAATCATCGCCTTCATACAATACATCAATCCATTACGCAAGTAAATGTTTCGTGGGACTGTTCTGTTATTAGGAGGCCAGATGGGGAATTGTTGTCAATGGCCATTTCTGTCACGACCCGCACCCACTGTTAGGGTACGAGAACGTAACGACGCCCAGCCTACGCTGCAGTGTCGGCGGTAGAACGCTGTCCTAGGTCACAACATCTAACATATAATGCTGAGCAGTTTATACTCCCCGAATGGGGGTGACATAGCAGATACAGTCTCAATCACATCTAAGGTAGAGCATGATAAGGATAGATAAAACATGAAATCCAAAAGAGATACAGCAGAGAGAAATCTAAGTGTCTCAAATACACAAACCCAAAAATACATCTCAAATCTCAAAATACAGTAATCTATAAAATAATACAACTCCAGACAATGGAAAAACTACCTAAACAACCTCTAATGTGTCTCCTCTAGGCTAGCAGGCAATCCCAGGCTATCTGTAAAATTTATCAACAGGTCCAGTCAGGACAGGAGCGAGCACAATACATCTCAACAAATCATAGCAGGTTAGAAAATATAATCATGCAGTAAAGTAAGATACAGGATCTGAAGAAATACAGTATATAAACAGGGAGAGAGAACTGTAATAGAAATATCTACTATAAATAGAGAACTAACAGTGGCTAGTGATATAGAGTACAGGATAGCACATGTGAACAGGACAGATTTGTACATGATCTACACTAAAGAGTTGTACATGATCTACACTACTATGGAATTGTTCACATGACTACTAGCACTCCCCCGTTTCCCCAATCAATATACAAGGATCTAAACAGGTTATGTTATTGTACATGATATCACATGGAGCCCTCGAAAGGGTGCACATGATAGTATACATGAAGGCTCTGTGAACATGAGAGTACAAGATTCACAAGAGTGTACATGTATGGTGAACGCACAGGAGTACATGATGAAAGTGAAATGCACATGACACAATGTACCCGATGCTCCTGAGGGGGATAACATCGCATGAAGAGATCCGTATAGTACTAATCCGTGATAATGTCGTGACAGCATCAAGTATAGTAATCTAAAGTAGGAATATAATTCTAAGCAGGATATGAAATGATCAGAGAATGTACTCGCCTGATAACCTGAACACCTAATAAGTATAGGGGGTCCAACTGAAGCCACAGAGT
This sequence comes from Iris pallida, assembly GCA_029216955.1. NCBI lineage: Eukaryota > Viridiplantae > Streptophyta > Magnoliopsida > Asparagales > Iridaceae > Iris > Iris pallida. Next base: position 1,825,055 of record JANAVB010033219.1, read on the forward strand.
CCTATTTAAAGCAACACAGGTTACAAGGTGTTCAAGTTGAAATAAATGAAACTCTACTAGCCATCTATATTATCCTAGGTTCTTTTAAGTCAAAACAACTCTAGGTCGACTCCGGTCAATAATCTAGTCAAACTAGGTCAAGTGTTGACTTTGGGTCAACTGGTCAACTCTGGTCAAACAGGGTCAATTCTAGTCTAATATAAAGTGTACTTCGTTATTTGTACGTCGAAACTTACGATACGTAAATCGAGACAAGATGATCAACGGTAAAATTGATAATCTTATTATAGTGATCTACGTGTCCAACTTGTCAATTTTAGCGATGTGAGATCACTGGAATTGACTGATCTCAGTTTTGCTGTACTAATCCCGAAATACGAACATTATAAGAATTAATTATTAATTAATTATAAAAAGATTAAACTCAGAGAAATTATCAACAAACATTGTCGGACGATGAAATAAACATCGTCAACATATCCAGAATGGTCAAATTAGCCAGGATAGCCTACCCAACGGTCTAATTTGGACACAAGGGCAAAAAGATAATTTCGGGTCAAAACGGTGTTCGTGTCGGAGCCGTTTTGCACCGAAAAATATGCAAAAAAATAAGCCTATAAAATATAACAAATTATATGTTCACGAAACCAGAATGACGATACGAACCAACGGTATCTCCAGAATTGGATTCCGTTGACCTGATCTCAATTTGGTCCGTTGACCAGAACTTGGAATTCCGGTTTGCACGGAAATGCGTACCGGAGCCAATGTTCTCAAAACTTAGCAAACTACCTTTCAACGAGTCCAGAATGATGATACGAACTCAACGGTATCTCCGGAATTGGATTCCGATGAGCCGATCTCAAAATGACCCGTTGACCCGGATATTGGTATCCGACTTGCACCGAATTGCGTGCCGGATTCAATGTCCTCCAAAACCTAGCAAATTATATGTCAACGAGTCCAGAATGACGATACGAACTCAACGGTATATCCGGAATTGGATTCCGATGAGCCGACGTCAAAAAGTCCTGTTGACCCAGAATGTGGGACCCACTTTGCACCGAAAAACGTGCCAGGGCCTACGTTCTCCAAATCTAACAAATTTTATATGAAAACATGCCAGAACGACGCCAAAAGTCTAATGGTGGTGTCAGAAATGAAATCTGGAGTCCGGTGTTCAAAAATGAAATTTTACAAGTTGGAAATTACGAATTCGGACGGCCAACTTTGGCGTCGAATTCAACCAATCAAACAAGCTCACAATGAAACGAAACTGGAGGGGTAGCAAGAGGGTTATACCAGCTTCGCACATGAACTGGTAGCACGCCAAACGGAGCTGCGATGGAGGAGATACAAGCTGACGAAGTTGGCCCCGCGAAACTGTCCAAATTTAATACAATTTAAACGGTTAACTTGGTGGCCAGTTTTGATGTATCAAACGATAAAATTAACGGACGAAAATTGACAGTAATGAAGGTGGATATACCGAGATTGTGATGGAGTAAAGAAATCGTCGATCCAATGGTCGGATTTTTGGGAACATGCGTGCAAAGTTGCTGCGATGGAGCGCCAAAATGAACTTGGTTTCGCGCGCGTCACGGCGGAATTTCGTGCGAAATGCACGAATCGTCTATACGTCGCACCGGAGAAGGAGCAGCGGACCCAGGAAGGGTCGCCGGAGTTTGCCCAGCCTACGGGGGCACGGCCACGGCAGCGACGGCCGGCGGCGTGGCCCATACGCGTGCGGCCATGGCCGTTTCTGGCCAGCCTACTGTGCGCGCGAACACTGTAGACAGTGCTGCGCGACTGCGCGGCCACGCACGGCGAGGGCGACGGTGGTACGGCGCTGGCACAGCGAGGGGGCGGCGGTCTAGGGTGGTGCGGGCGGTTGAGGAGGTGGTGATGGCTCGGTGGTAGCGGTTGTGATAGGTGGTGGAGGTGGTCGGGTTTGGTGAAGCTCGGGAATGGCTGTGTTGTAGAGTTGTTGCTGGAGTTTTGTGTGGGAAAAATTTTAGAAAGGAAGAGAGAGAGTGAGAGATAATAATGAGAGAGGGGAGAGAGAGTGCCAATCCTCAAAGTTAGGGCCGGCTAGGGGTGTGTGAGTTTGTGTTGTGAGTGTTAGAAAAATTGTGTGGTTGGATGGGGAGTGAAATCAAGGGTTAGGATTAATGTAGGAATACATCATTCCTAGGGATTAAAATCAATGGGATTTCTATTAAATATTAGAAATAGGTAAAATAGGGTACTTAATATTTTTCAAGGATAAGGAGCTGAGGATGATGGTGATGGAGAAGAACATGGAGCTGGGCTGGACTCGGTGGAGCCCGGCTGGGTCAAATCAGACATTGTACAAAAATTGAATTAAAATTAGGTGTTGATGATCATGAGTAAATAAGTAGCACATGGGGATTCCAATAAATGGGACACAAGTGTCGGACGGGTAGTAGGCTCAATGTGGGCCATGCCCATAATTGGGGCTGACAGGTTTTGGTCGATAGGGGACCCACAAATCAAGTTGGAAAATAAATGTGACACTGTAGGGTAAAATAAAATCGGGTCATGTGTCAGAAAAGTTGTACGAAGCAAATGGAGCATAAAATGGCGTGTCTGAGTGGGACACGAAGGTCATGGGTGACGAGCGTCTCGAGTAGATCATGCATGAGAAGTTGGTTTCAAGAAACTGACTGGTCTTGCGCTCCCAAATTAAAAGTCACGGTAACGTGCTAATAATGATCAAGGAAAAGAGTGGGAAAATTAATTAATGATCAAATGGTCTAAATCGACCCAAAGTTCTGCGAAGCAAAAAGAGCACAAGGGAACAAGTTTGAGTGGGACACTATATACCATCATGAAGGTAATCCTGTCCACTCCAAAACTCGTGAAGAAGATTTCCAGAGTTGAACATCCCTGACACTCCAAATATCAAAGGCACGGAAAAGTACACTTAAAGATAAATAACAGAATAAATTATTTATTAAAACTAAATCAATCAAAAAAATAAAATAAAATAAAAAAAAATCAACCCGAAATTCAGGGTGCTCACATCCTACCCACCTTATAAAAATTTCGTCCTCAAAATTAAAATGCCCATACTCCCTCTAGGTCAAACCCCCACAATCAAAGTCCCAGATTAAAACAAATCATGTGATCAAAAGGATGACATACAGGGTCATGGCATACGGTGGTAGTGAAAGTTTCATCTAGGTATACTAGTCGTGCTAATACCAAAACGGTCATAGGGTATCAAAACACACAAGCAATCTAGGGTGCTAAACTAGAGAAGTTACAGAAACAACAAACCATCAAAACTGTAAGGCAGTCTACCATCCTATATGAAAACTGGTACTTATCAAAATAAAATAAAGGCAACTACCAATTATCTATAAAGGGTACAGAAAAATCAAATTCAAAAATTAAGGAATTAAAAATCACTTGCGTTGAAATCCAATCACAATATATATAGAGAGCGTTAGAGGGAGAAAACTAGCATTATGTGTATGGGGACATGTTCATATGGTTAGATAGTAGGCGTGTGTGTAGGTGAAATATACATGAAATTGTATATGAGGATTTAGGTTTCAAAACAACGGCTATCAAGTTACACTAATCATGGCATATTGGTTAAACAATCTACAATACACAACCTATTTACTCATAACATGCATGGCTAACCATATACATATATATATAAAGTGGAAGAGATTTAGCTTTGTATCTATATACGTTATAACATGTATGGATAAACTCTATATATCTATATATCTATACAGGTACATGATCATAACATAGAGAGGAAAGGTTAGGTTACATGGCAGTGTATACTATGTTAGAGTGTGTGTGTGTGTGTCCTTGTACAGGGTTATCGCTTAGTATTAAAAGGTTAAATCCAGTTTTAGTTCGGCATTTACATACAAAATCTGAAATGAGCTAACATTTTTAAGCAGTGTAATATGAACATAATGCCGTTTCAGATTTTAGGGTTTTGAACATCGCAACCAATCTCAATGGTCCCAATACATCCTAACATGATAGAAATAAAACCCTAACATACTATCCATATATACATTTATCTACGCATACAGTTCAATATTACTTGTTAAATCTGAAATTGAACTAAACATGGAAATCAATGTAAAAATGTTAAAATGTAACTAGTTTTCAGGATTTTGGAGAAATTTGCACATCAAAACCAACTCAATGTTTATCACAACCTATCATGTAAGAATATGAAACCTAACATTATATCCCTACAACAACAATGTACACAGCTCTAAATATTACATTTAAAACAACAATTTGAACTAATACATAGAATTCAGTATTAAGGGTTAATATGCACACAGTCTTAGATTGGACAAATTCAAACACAAAACTCAACCAAACATTTTTTTTGAATTGAAACCCTATGTATAACATACATGTGTAGTGATGTAAACATAACTAATAACATAAAATTTATATTTGAATTACGAATTTAAACTGGAAAAGCAGAAAACCAGAAATAGTGGGATTTTGAAAATTTAAACATTAACGACATATTAATATGTATTTAGCTAGGTGGGAAAATCAGGTGTAGCATGCATACGTGTCAGGCAAGGTGTCCACTATATACATATATATATATATATATATATATTCTCATGTCCCAATATAAAAAAAATCAAATTCCATGTCAAGAGCAACATTTAGATTCCTACCAATATTGCAAGCAGGTGATTGACGTAATTGTAGAAGCATGGAATTTCACAACCAGAAAGACCATGCGCCAGACACTACATGCGCCAGACACTACATGTGCCAGAACTCAGATGAAGAACTTCACAGCAAAGTCAATAAATTATAGACATTTGAAGAAGGACTTTTTATTTATATATAAAAGTCTATTACATGTCTAGAAAAGGTTGTACAAAGGAGAATTCCTACAAAGGAAAGAGCCTAAAGTCTACAGCCAGCGGCCATCATGCGCCTTCAGATAAGCGCAAAGGCCACCATGCGTCTCCAGATAGGCGCAGCATTACTATGCGCCACCAGTGAGGCACAGCAGATATCATGCGCCTCCATCCAGGCGCATCCCATCATCTCTTCAGCACCTCAGTTATGTGCATCCCTTCAGCCAAATTCTTCCAGCCAGGCTCACCTGGCCGAGCAGAACCCAGTTATGTGCCGCCCTTCCAACCAGGCTCGCCCGATAAATGCTTCGACACAAAGCATTTAACCCTCTGGCTGGAACCAAGGAAGAGAAGAGCACCGCAAATGCTGTGGCCAGGGGAGGCTTCGAAAGAGCCTCCAAAGCCGAAGGAAGACCGTGATCGAAACCATGACTAAAGGAGCAGCTTTCGACACGATCAAAGTGGGGAAACCCCACTTTGCAGGAAGAGAGAGCCTTGCACCGCCATTCCGATCTACGGCTCTTCCGGAATAACGGAGACGAGGCTCGAGCATCCTTATCTTTGGATGCAACAGGCACCTTCTGCTTGCCTCAGAAGCCCTCGACTCCGTCTTTTGGATGTAACAGTCACCTTCAAGTGCATCGAAGACAACACAGCGTCTTATCTTCACCCTCGGGAGCACTTCGTCAGCAGAATGCACCCGTATGTTCAAATTCATATTGGAAGTGCGTGAGGGAATGAGAAGCAAATCTTCTCTCCATGCCACTATTTATAGGCCGGGCAGATCAAACCCACACGCCAAGTGGATGGCCCTCCGAATTTCGTGCAATGAATTTACATTAAATGGATGAACCGGACGCCTCGAATTCAGCCAAACGGCTATTTATAGCACTCGAAGAGCGAGACAGCCGCATCATTAAAAGACATGTCCGATGCGCCAGCCAGACAGCGCATCACACGGACGCGCCCTTCGGCGTCAGGCGCATCATACAGACGTGCCCTACAGTACTCGGCGCATTATAGAGGATGCGCCCCCACACATCTCCATACCGAGTGGAACGCCAACCGACGCGCCCACTCAGCTGTCCATCGAACGTCACCAACATTAAATGCTGAACTGACAGAGTTGGCAGCACGCCTCCCAAAGTCTGAACAAGTGACAGCTTTTTCAGAGAACGAAGCATCGGCAACGTCAGCATCATCATGACTCCGACGGCTACTGCCACGTGGCCATCCGCATGCGCCTCTACGGCCATGCGTCCATCCGCATGCGCCTCTACGGCCATGCGTCCAAACCCGCATGCACCTCTACGGCCATGCGTCTATCTGCATGCGCCTCTACGGCCATGCGTCCAAACCCGCATGCGCCTCTACGGCCATGCGTCCAAACCAGCATGCGCCTCAAAAGCCATGCGCCTCAGACTGCTCTCTGATCCCGAAAGACAGAAGGAAAGTCGCCTGCATGCGCCTCAAAAGCCATACGCCCCAAATGGTTTGTAACTCCTAAAGGTTATGAGCCGCAGCCTCCTCCTACGCCCAATCTAAGGCACAGCCCACCAGATCACTCATCTCCACCAAATCCGAGATCTTCGAACCATGAGTCGACGACACGTGTCTTTTGACTCAACTCGTCCAAGATTTCAGCAACGGAAAGATCTTCTCCCTGCTACGTGCCGGCTCACCACAGCAGCATGAAGAGTTCTCCCCCTCGATCAGGGCGCAGCATCCATGCGCCTCCATCAGCAACCTCCACGTGGCGTTCCCACACCGGCGTATCCTACATGCGCGCATGAGCAGCCAGCCTGCAAAACTATAAATAGAAGGGTCATCTCCTTCACACACGGACAGAGACTCAGAACATAAGACTCACAAAAAGAATCCACAACAGAGAATCACCAGAGAGGCAGTTCTAGACACTCAACGTCTTACTCCTCTCAGCAAGCTCCAGCACCCAGAGCAATCAACACCTTCAGAGAACCGATAACCGCCGTCAGCCGGTCAACGGAGTCAACGCATTACCACTCGCTCCATTGGCACTAAGGACCCAGCTTAAACAAAAGTGTACTCCTAGGACTATATCTAAGTCCTATATTGTATCAATGTTCTGTTTGTATTAAGATTTCAATCAAAACAATTTTAATGGCAAACAAGCTGGCGACTCTGCTGGGGACCTCTTTCTCCTCTACCGAGAAAGTCGTGTCACAGGCCGACGACGTGAAGGTGGGCTCCTCCCACAAGACGCTGGTAGTGCGCCTCAATCAACAGGCGTACGAGGAGTTCATTTCTGAAGGAAGTGCGAGTCCTTCGAAGCGGCTGTCGAAGCCGAAGAAGACCCGCGCAGTCTGGGTGCGCAAAGTCGACGCCTCGGGCACCACCGTTGAAGGGGATGCGCCCATCCAGCCTTTCTATCCTGCTGACGTCTTCAGCAGTCAAGGTGCGCCCGCTGATGCAGCGCATCTCTCGGGGAAGCGTGCGGCTGACCACGTTCCCCAACCATCTTCCTCTCAGGCGAGGAAGATACGTCGACGGAGCAGGGGCGCAGCCAATGCCCCGCGCATTACTTCTGATGCGCCACAACGAGCCTCTGTCTTCGACAGACTCACTCGCTGTAATGGCGAGGAGAATTTGGATGCTGAGTACTATGCGCCCCAGCGGGCTGGTACGAAGAAATCCAAGGCGGCACGGGCCACGCGCCACAAATGTGCTATGCCAGCAGCCGGCCAGAGACACGCGCTTACAATCACGCGCGCTGCCGATGGCAAGCTGTACAAGGTTGACTCAAGTGCTCCCGCACTGACAACGAGTCGACCTTCAAAGTCCTCATCTCACTTGGGCGCATTCACTGCGTGCACAACCAAGCCGAGAGAGGCAAACTCAGTGGTCTTGAACTCCCGCGCCTCCTCTGGTTGTGCGTTTGAGGTCCGTTCAAGTCACTTCAAATGCTGTGGTTCCCCCACTACTGATCGTGATGCCTGCTTGGTATTAGATCAGGGGGCGCAACACTCACCCGACCACCCCGGTGCTTGGCCCTGCCATGCGCCTGAGAGTGGTGTGAGGGTAGCACTCTCCTCCAACGACTTGCGCAACATGATCACTCACAAGCGCTGGTCAGGAGAGTTGACCAACAAGCACGATGCGCCTCTCACGGGGCACACTTGTGCAGTGGTCACCATCAACTGCTGTTGCAAGACGGCAGTACCGCCAAAGCAGTCGGTCTTCCAACGGCTACAATCATCGACACCCCTCCGACATCGCCTTGGGACAAAGGTGTCAGCAGAAGAGGAACTAAAGATCGCGTCATGCAACGTGATCTCCAATTCCTCATCTGTCCGGAAGACGACTGCCAATTCCTCGTCTTCATCTAAAAGCCAGTCGAGGAAAACCAAGGCAGCTGTCACGACCTCTGGAGTGTTCGAAGGCACTCGGTCGAGGAAGAAGTCCTTGGAGGAAGCTGGGGGTAGCCAGACCCTTGTTGAGCCTCCTTCCGAAGACGAAGATGTCCAAAGCACAGCTGCGGCGGATCTTCATCAAAGCGAAGATGGCCTCCCTGAAGCCCCTCAAAATGACGATGTCCTCCAAGACACCGTCGGGGGTAGTGCTGAAAATGAAGAGGCCCTTCAAGACAGAGCTGAGGGCAGTCAGGCCCTTGCAGATGCGCCTGTCGAAGACGAACTCCAGAATGTGGCTGGGGGTGGCCAAACACCAGGAGAAGTAACTCCCCCACATGAGAGTGAGGCTGAGAGCGAAGCCTCAACTAATCCATCCACTTTCGGCCGTATCATGACAGTATACATGACCGGGGGTGATCTTGAGGCTGATACGCCGCCACAGGACATTGTCCAGCGCATAGACTCGTTAGAGGGAGGACTCAAAACCCTCTCTGCCTCAATGCAAGCACTGACTCAAGCAGTGTTTGAGATGCGGTCGGCCTTGATCAGGACACCTTCAAATGGTCCCGACCCAGGAGCTAATGGAGAGTCGAGTGTGCCCCTCCAGCGGACACCCTCAGACACAAAAGCACCCCGGACATCGGAGCCCTCAAACGCTCCACTCCAGGTGGTACCTCCTTCTCCGGCTCCTAGCTCCACGGAGGACGTGGTCGAAATGATAAAAGATCTGTGGGAGCGCTTCGAGTCCAAGAACAGGCAGGAGGAACACCAGAAGATGGGCATTCCCCAGCCTTATCCCCTTGAGTGGAACAAGGTGGTTTATCCCCCAAAGTATAAACCACAGACACTCACGCCGTATGACGGGAAGGACTCTCCACGACGGTACTTGACGTACTTCCAGTCGCAGACAGGGCATCTTCCGAAGGAGGACGCGCTCCTCACCAGCATCTTTGTTGGGGCCCTGAAAAGGGTGGCGTATGACTGGTACTGCAGCCTCCCCGATAATTCCATATCGTCCTTCGACGACCTGACACGCCTCTTCCTCGACCGCTTCTACGACGGTGGGAAGGACATGACGATGGCGTCTCTCATTGAGATACGCCAGAAGGACAAGGAAACGGTTCGGGCATTCATCGAACGCTTCCGTCAGGCCTGCTTCAGGTTACCTCCAGGCATGCCAGAACATACGCTTCTCTCCGCTTGCAGTATGAACATGCTGCCTGCAGTAAAGCTCTGGCTTAACTCTACTCCCCCTCCCGATTGGAGCTCCCTAATCATTGAAGCTGAAGCTGCAGAGAAGAAGGCGGCCAATGCACGTCTTCTGGGTGTTAGCTTCCCCGCCTTTGACGATAAGGGGAAAAAGTCCGCAACCAACAATTCCGGACGAGAAACAAAGGGGAAACAGGCATTGACAGTTAATGCCTCGAAGGGCGCATCTGCGCCTACTCAAAAGCCTCCATTGGCACCGAGACCCAAGGAGGTTTATTCATTCAATAATGACGACACCCTGCAACTCTTTGAGATACTGAAGCAGGGTGACAAGATCAAGCTTCCGGACCCGAAGCGGCCCGATGAAGTCGGGAAGGTGGACAACCCAAGGTACTGTCACTACCATCGGTTTGTCGGACACCCGACTAAGGACTGCTACGTCCTCAAAAATTACATCCAGCGCATGATCAATGCGGATGTAATTTCCGTCGATTACGAAGAGAAGACGGTGTCAGCTAATGTGGTGTCACTTCAGTTCGGCACCTTGCCGCCGACTACCACACAAGATGGCGTCGTTCCCATCCCTAAGGCGACAATGGAGGTGGTGAATTTGCCACCCACCCGTGACAATGTGAGTGGACTTGTCCCACTCACCACATCTCGAGGAGAGGTCCTCTGGGTTCACCCCGACCTCGTCTCCGAGGTAACTCAACCGGAGGTACGCCCTACCTCCAAAGCAAAAGGCAGGAAGATCAAGTCTTGCCGCACGGTCTCTTCTTCAACGGAAGAGGCGCTTCCTGTGCAGACGCGTGCACAACAGAACTCCCAGCCCGGTGAAGCTGCCGCCGAAGTGGTGCCTCCTGGCACCATCCCTGAGGAGGGTCCATCCAAGCCCTCAGCAGCCAATAAACAAAAGCAAGTGGAGGCCCGCTTCGACAGACCTCTACGGAAAGAAAATGCTTTGGGGCTAGCCAAGCCCCACAATTTTGACATCCTGGCACAACTGGCCAGTACTCCTGCACGCTTGTCTCTGTTCGAGCTCCTGCGTCTCTTCAAGGACTCCCGAGAAGCTCTTTGCGATGCTCTGAAGGATGCCGAATCCTTTCTCAGTCAGGTCAAGCAGCCTGAAGACCTCCCAACTACTTGTGCACACTGTCATTGTGTGGATGAAGTTATCCCAAACATAACCTTCACCCAACAAGACATGCTGCTCAAGCATCACCGACATAACCGACCGTTGTATTACACAGGATACATCGGTTCGGTAAAGGTGAGCAGGATTCAGATCGATCCGGGGTCTTCCCTAAGCATCATTCCAAAGGCGCTGCTATCAAAGTTGGGGATCCCAATGTACCGGCTAGCGCCCTCCAATACGGCCATCAGCGGCTTCAACGCCAGCAAGAGCGAGCCACTAGGCAAGATCCGGCTGAAGTGTCACATCGACAGCCTCAAAACTGAGGTGACTTGTTATGTGGTGGATGCCGAGGTCAACTACAACATCTTACTCGGACGACCATGGTTACATGAGTACATGGTGGTGCCCTCCACGCTCCACCAATGCATGAAATATGTTTCCACCAACGGCGTCATCCGGACGGAGTTTGCGGATATCGATCCCTTCAAAGGGATTGAAGCCTACTTCACCGATTCCGACTTGTACAAGCTACTTGACAAAGAGGAAGCCAACGACGCCGATGATGAAGCAGAGACGGCAATAGAGCCGGACTTGGAACCCGAAGCGACTCCTGACGCCCCCTTGAAAATCCGTCTGAAAGGGAGACCACCCCAGAAGGCGCCTCCAATGAGCATCAAGCTATCAGGAAAAGCGCCAGCTCGCGAAGCCCCCCTGAAGATACGCCTCAAGGGGAAGCCACCACAAACAGCAGCTCCCCTAGTGGTAAAATTACAAGGGAAGGCGCCACTCATTGAAGGCGCAACCGAGGCACCCCTCAAGGTGCGTCTTAAAGGCAAGCCGCCGCAGTCATCCAAGATGCCGGAGAGGGCTCACATAACCCTCTCAGACCCCAAAGTCGGAGCGGTGGAGGACTCTCCTGATCCGGCCCCAGTGCTTACAGACGAGGAGCTTGGCGAATATATCTCTGCCGATGTAGACGCACCCTCCTTCGACAATGTAATCCCACGGGATAAAATCTCGTACTTTATCAATAATAGAGTGTCTTTCAATTATTCTTGTCTTCCACACTGGAATGCCATGTATACATTAGACAACGCTCTACGGTCGTTGCAAACACAAGTAACGACCGTCTACCATAATCAAATAGTCCCGTCTCAAGGAGTCTTCATAGTCCCTCCACGAAGCCGAGACGAGGGCACCATCATCTCGGGCAAAATCGAGCGTCGTCGGAACCTCCCATCGATCGAGCCCGAACCTGATACAGGCAGAGTACAAGTATATCGATACACGGATGCGGCTAAGCACATCATCCAAAAGATGGGCTACGACCTGAAAAGCAACAAAGGCCTAAACTACGGCAAGGGTCGGCATCTCCCTGTCCGGCTTTCGATGCCCAATGGAAAGCCACAGGATTACTATAATCGGACTCGATGGGGGTTAGGCTATGTCACGCCGCCATCAACTCCAGAGAGTTCAGACGCAGAAGACATAGAACATTCCCACTCATCAGAAGCATCGACGTGGGATTCCGATACCAGTATCGGATCAGTCTTCAGGAAAGTGCTGTCAGCTAACATGACATCGGCGCAACCTCAGAAAGATGAAGGCGAAGGCCAACCGCCGGAACCCTTCGAAGAGGAACCCTGGGCTCAACGCCTAGGAGAACAATGGGAGTCTCGTTTTGAGTTACGAGAACCTCCCACCGAAGACAAAGTCGAGCAAATCGACCTCGGGGATGGGTCTTCTTCTAAACCCATCTTTATCAGCAAAAGCTTGGAAGGAGAAGACCGAGAATCTTTAGTCCAACTCGCTAAGGAGTATATCGACGTCTTCGCCTGGAGCTACGAAGACATGCCGGGTCTCGATCCACAGATCGCGATGCATAGGTTGAACATCTTACCAGATGCCAAACCTATCAAACAACAACAGCGACGCTTCCGCCCGGACATCATGAACGCCATCGATCAGGAGGTGGACAAACTCTTGACCAGTGGCTTCATCCGTGAGGAACAACACGCGGACTATGTAGCCAACGTCGTCCCTGTCACCAAGAAGAACGGGAAGATATGAGTCTGTATCGACTTCAGGGATCTCAACTCTGCTTGCCCGAAGGATGAATTCCCGCTCCCAATCACCGATGTAATGATCGACAACACATGTGGCTTTGAACGCATGTCCTTCATGGACGGGTATTCAGGCTACAATCAAATCAAGATGTTCCCCGATGACGCAAAACACACGTCATTCAGGACTCCAAAGGGTGTTTTCTGCTACACCGTAATGCCCTTCGGCTTGAAGAACGCCGGTGCAACGTATCAGCGAGCTATGAGCACCATCTTCCGTCAACATCTTCGCAAGACAGTTGAGTGCTATGTTGACGACATCGCAGTCAAGAGCCGCCTCAAAAGAGATCACCTACAGGACCTAAAGACGGTCTTCGATCTCATGCGGGCACATCAACTCAAAATGAACCCCGCTAAATCCTTCCTGGGGTTTCTAGCGGTAAATTCTTGGGCTTTGTCATCACGGCAAAAGGCATTCATGTCGATCCCGAGAAGACTAAATCCATCCTTAACATGGACCCTCTGAAGAACCTTCGAGAACTTCGGGGCTTACAGGGACGTTTGGCATACATCCGGAGGTTCATAGCAAACCTCTCCGGTAAATGTCAACCCTTTACTCAGCTCATGAAGAAGGGAGTCTCTTATGTCTGGTCAGAGGAGTGCCAAAAGGCTTTCGACGACATCAAGGCTTACTTAACAAGCCCGCCAGTCCTAGTGGCACCTGTCGCCGGCAAACCATTCCTCCTCTACGTCCGTGCCATGGATCATTCCCTCGGCGCTTTGCTAGCTCAAAACAGCGATGCAGGCTACGAGCAAGCAATCTACTACCTCAGTCGAACACTCATCGGGGCCGAATACCGGTACAACCCCGTTGAAAAGGAGTGCTTGGCTTTGGTGTTTGCCATTCAGAAGACTCATCATTACGTCTCGGGCCAGACAATTTACGTCATCTCCCGAGTCAATCCGCTCAGAGTTCTCATGACAAAGCCAGGGTCATTAAACTCCCGGCTGGCTACATGGGCGATCCTACTAACACCATACAACATGGTGTTTGTCCCGCAGAAGGCAGTCAAGGGTCAGGCTCTGGCTGACTTTTTAGCTGCACACCCCATCCCAGAATCTTCAAAACTCTATCAAGACATCCCGGATGAAGTTCAAGAATCAAACGTCACTGAAGGAAGCCCCGTTTGGCGGATGTTCTTCGATGGCGCTTCAAGAACGGGCCCCAATGGCCAAATCATCGCAGGAGTGGGGGTAGTCTTAGTCTCCCCCGATCAGCTGGTCATCCAGCGCGCATACTCCCTTTCGAAGCCGTGCTCCAACAATGTTGCTGAGTACAATGCACTCGTCATGGGACTCCAGCTAGCACAACAGCTGGGGGTGGATCATCTGGAAGCCTACGGCGACTCAAAACTCGTCGTAAACCAGATTCGGGGGCAATACGAGGTTCGCCATGAAGATTTGATCCCTTAACATGAAGTTGCATTGAACATCATTTCAACCTTCACTGGGTTCTTCATCGAACATGTACCCCGCCTACAAAACTTGGAGGCTGACGCTCTAGCTGGCCTCGCAGCCTCATTGGCCGCGCCCCTTGGGACTCAACACTATGTCACGGTAACTGGCCGAGACTTGATTTGTCCCAGAAACAACCTATGTTTGCAAATGGCTCACGCCATGCCGACAAACACTGGGGTTAATGTCCGAGATTGGAGGTTCCCGTTCATCGACTTCGCTGTCTACGAAATCCTTCCAGAGGACCCGAAGGAAGCCGTCTCAGTCAGGAGACGCTCTCTTCGATTCTACTACGATACAGCCACTAAAACGATGTACCGACGCTCCTTCGACGGGCTTCTCCTTCGATGCCTGTCTAACGAAGAAGCGGCCGAAGCTCTTCGAGAAGCTCATGACGGAACTTGCGGAGCTCACCAACCAGGGCCTAAGTTGCAAGATCGACTGCGACGTATGGGCTACTACTGGCCAACCATGGTTGCCGACGCAGTGGAATATGCTAAGAAGTGCCATGCATGCCAACTTCATGCAGACTTCATACATACACCATCTGAACCTCTACATCCTACAGTCGCCTCCTGGCCATTCGAAGCCTGGGGCATGGACATTGTAGGGCCAATCACCCCTCCTTCATCGAGAGGACACCGCTTCATCCTGGCCATCACCGATTACTTCTCCAAATGGGCGGAAGCAGTCCCACTAGCAGAAGTAAAAAGCTCCAGGGTGGTCAGCTTTATCAAACACCATATCATTTACCGTTTCGGGGTACCCCGGCGAATCATCCATGACAATGGTCCTCAGTTTATCAGCCACATTTTTAGCAGGTTCTGTGACAAGAATCGCATTCAAAACGTGGCCTCAACCGCCTACAATCCGGCAGCAAACGGATTGGCCGAGGCATTCAACAAAACTATCGTCAGGCTACTCAAAAAAGTCGTGTCATCCAACAAACGCGACTGGGACGAAAAGCTTGGCGAATGCCTTTGGGCCTACCGCACAACGGTACGGACCCCAACAGGCAACACTCCATTCTCCCTGGTCTACGGGAGCGAAGCAGTACTGCCTCTCGAGATACAGATACCTTCGCTCCGCATGGCCATCACAAACGATCTCACAGAAGAAGACAATCAACGTCGTCGTCTGCGGGAATTGGAGGCACTTGACGAAAAGCGTCTCCTAGCTCAACAACGCATCGAACTTTACCAAGCCCGTATATCACAGGCTTTCAACAAGAAGGTCAAGCAAAGAACTTTCCAAGTTGGCGACCTGGTTTTAGCAGTCAGAAGGCCAATGGTGTTAACTCATAAGACACCAGGGAAGTTCGAGCCCAAATGGGAAGGACCCTTCATCATCGAGACGGTATACTCAAACGGTGCTTACCGGCTCGCCAAACCCAATGGAGACTTGTTCATGATGCCCATCAACGGCAAGTTCCTAAAGAAGTACTACTCTTGACATCCTCCAAGACATGTATTTCCCCAAATAACCTCTTTTCACAAAATCAATCGCTTCCGGAACCCAGCTGTTCCGTGGCATCCTTCCGTAGAAAGATAACCACGTCCACATTACCTCTGAGTTGTCTCTCTACATCCTACAAAGCGGAACCTTACACTTCGTGAGCTTAAGCTATCCTTCATGTTTACCACGTCCACAATACCTCTGAGTAAACATCCCGTACAAACAACTCCTACGTTGTCGTACATTGATCGCAGAACTTCCACGTCCACATTACCTCTGAGTTGTTCAGCGTATCCCACAGGATCATTCCTACCACGTCCATAAACACCTCTGAGTAGGAAGATTCTATCATTTGAATCTAATGATTGCCATGTCCACATTACCTCTGAGCAAACATGTTGGTTCCTTTATACTTATTATCTGTACCTAAAAACCAAGGTGCGCAAAAGATAATAGGTCCACATAAATCATCAAGTTCATGAAATTAAAAATGAACACATCAAAGAGATAGTGTATTTCTTTATTTTTAAAAAAGGGAGTACAGAAATACGCTATTTCCCCAGCAAGAGTTGCAAAAAACACATAAAAAAGAAGAGAAGCTACAATCCCCGATCCTCCCCAGGGTGGGATGAGAGTTCTCTGACTCGACGTCTCAGGTCGGCAGTGCGAGTTTCCACAGTCGCCTGGACTCGCAGCTCGGCTTCTTGACGCATTAACCCGACAGCCTCAGCAGAAGTTTTACTCTCATACTTCTCATCAAGCTGTCGTCGCTGTTGAGCCAAAGCAAGGGTCCGCTGAGTAAGAGTCGTTTTCTCCCGTTTGAATGCCACGTGTTCAGCCAGGACACGCTCAGCCTCTAGTTGAAGTGGGGCCCGCTGGTCTTCAAGACGGCGCATCTGAGCATCAACCTCTGCGATGTTAGCATCCACCGCAGCCCGCTTCTCCGTCGTCCTCTTCATAGATTGAGACAGCTGCTCCGCCGCAGCCTCAGTCCCAGCCACTTCACGCTCCCAACTGCTGCACCCTCAGATTCCCTCCTGACCGGAACCTCCACAGTATCCTCCGGATCTTCCTCCATGAGAGACATCATTGTCGGTGGGATACGCACTCCAGACGAGCTCACCATCTCTTCTCGCCTAGTCCCACCCGACTTTGGGGTACGAGGTTTTCTTTTTAGCGGCTCCTACAAAAGAAGATGAGGCCTCGTAAGTGGCGGAACCAAAATCAGATTTAGTATGATAACCTTACCTCTTCGGACGCCGAATCCGATGACACCGTCGGTAACGGTGCCTTCTTCTGCTTCTTCGATACAAAAGATTCAGCTCCTGTATCTGCACATCGTTTCGATCGATCGCCAGAGGGTTCTGCTTGTGATGCGGAGGGGGCACTCCGTTGACTCACCCCTGACGGACGATTCGGTCGGGCCTTCACTGGCGTATCCCCAGTCGCTGCTAACTGGGTGCCGGCGATAAGGCTGGTCTCCCTGTCATATCCGGAGGGCTGGGCAGCCATAACGCAGTAAAATATGGCGGCCGAGTAAAGAATGGGCGGCCGCGGATCGGGGACGGGCAACGTAAAACGAGCTCCGGTACATCCGGCATTATAGTAATGCCAGGCTCGTGCACCATCTAATAAACTTCCAACATACCCTAGGGTATTACTGGGGTTATCCAACATCATCTGAGCATAACCAAATTGCCGCGCAAAGCGGCTCGGCAAGTATGGTTCCAGGTAGCACTGATTCCTGTTCCGGTACACCAGATGGGACGGTCGGATACTTTGCAACCAGCGGAATCCCCATTGAGGCAGAGTGGTGGTACCTTCGCCCAGGTCCCTTAAATCCTCGTTGGCCTCAAAACCCAAATAGATGGGACCAACTTTGGTGATCTCCCAACCCTGAAGACGGGATAAAACCTTTCTACAAACCGGGACACCAGTATGCGACCAGCTCCTCCGATGGAAACGACGAAGGAATGCATCTCCAGTCCTATAATCTCCTTCCGAGCCTGGGCTCATCATACTGGGATGATGCAAAATCAGCCATCCCATCAAATAGTGAAACGGCAGTTCGGCGCGAGGGAAGTTATTGTTTCGGCCTCTGTCATGAATCACATTTCCAGCAAACTCTCTCAAACCTCGCTGCAGGTTACATACCATTGCGGGGAGAAGAGCCAAACGCCGACCGAAAACCAGCTTCACGGCTGGCAGGATTAAGTTTCGGGTTACCCTCTCTACGGCACCGGATCCGCCCGTAAATACGCAATCCCGGAGCCATATCATCAGGTAGGATGCCAACACCGCCTTGGGTGACATCCGATAAGCAAGATGCCAGAAGCAGCTGTAGGAGCGTGCATCTGACTTCTGGTCCTCACTTCCTCGGGGATTTTTCTCCCCTAACCTGCTCATTTCGGACAACACTTCGCTACAAGAGAGCGCCGGTGGAGTGGAAAATTGTGAGGGATCCTCCTTGTCTTGTCTAAAGACATGATCTCTCCAAGCGGTCACATGAGGCTGCGTCCCGTTCCTATCCCGTCTCTGCATATAGTAATGATGACTCGCCACTTCCTTGAAGACGGTCGTCATCTCCTCAGCCCTGTCCCCCAGGACTTGAAATTCCTCATTGGTTGGAAAGTACTCTTCATAGGGTTTCGACCCCCAAGGGAGTTTTGACACCTCGTACATCTCATGAAGTGCGAACCCTAATTCCCCCACCGGGGTAAAGAAGGTCCCGGTATGGATATCAAACATCTCCAGGAGTGCGAGGAACATGTGCCTATTAAGGTCAACACCTGCCTGGGTAGCACGGATCGCGGCAGTCAACCCAATCTCTCGGAGCTCAGTCTGAAACCGCGATAAGATCCAGAGCGTCAGTCTATCCCATTTGGAGACGTAATGGCACCAACCCTCCACCCGAAACTCTCCTGTCGGGTAGGAACGTTCCATCAAAAACATACGATGTGTAAAAGTTGAAGCACTATAAGCAAACATATCAATGGGTACATCACTGAAGAGGCTCCCAGGACGTAAAGTCCGCCAAGTGTAAGAAGACCCAGACCGTACAACGGTCAAAGCATCCCTTTGGTCGGAAGTAGAATCAATTTGGATGACACCAGTCATCGCTCCCCCCTGAGAAGGGGTAAGCTCCCAAGACATTCTCCTCTGGGAAACGAGGCGACAGAAGGACGTCAAAGGCCACTGACGTTCAAGTTGCTTAACAGTCATATGCACTCCATTCGCAGTAAAGAACCAGTCCTCCTTGACCTTCAGTACTGACGAGTCAGTAGAAGTGAGACGGTCTCCAAACAGGAACTCAGGCTTCAGGAAGGTCACTTTATCAGATGTGGAGGGTTTAATGACTCCACGCTCCATCATCCGTTTGAGGAACCAATACGGCTGTTCACGGATTAGGGTCATTCTCTCAGGAGGCTGATCCAGCATAAGAACATCTTGAGCAGGGTTCATCACCTCCTCGTTATGCTCTACTCCCATTTGGTTGAAGGCAGCCTCCGAGAAAACTTCACTCAAAAGTGGGATTGCCATCGACACTAGTAAAAGATCAGAAAAAAAATCAGAAGAGAACACACAATGTGTCTAAAGGGGAAAACTGCGGCGCATCATCAGGGTTTGAACCCATGCGCGTTAGTAGTATAGCCTCGGCGCATCTTCAGGGTTTTGAACCCATGCGCGTCAGCGGAATAGCCTCGGCGCATCTTCAGGGTTTTGAACCCATGCGCGTCAGCGGAATAGCCTCGGCGCATCCAAGGTTTAAACCCATGCGCATTGGCGGACAAAGACCGCGGCACATCATTAAAGACTCAAGGCCTATGTGCGTTGGCGGGACAATGAGACTTACCAACCACCTCCGGCCGAACTTCGACAGGCCGACGGGGAACGACCGCCGCCGCAACATCCGCGGACTCTTTCGCTTTCTCCTTCCCCTTGCCGGCAGCGCCGCGAGGAGTCTTGGGAGCCATTCTCTCGAAGAAGGAGAAGTTAGGGTTTTGAAGAAGAAACTCTAAAGAAGCAGAGGCACAGAGAAGAAGAACTCTTGCTCTCTCCGACTCTTACCTATTTATAGGGCATGGTCGCACGCGTGAACAGATGACGTGTGATCTCAGCCGTCGCCTCGGGTTCCGTGCAAGGATAGCAGCAAATAAAACCAAAAGATCATCATTAAATCTTTTCGGTTACCGAGGCACCATCATCATTAACTGAGAAGAGCATGCGCCCGAACAGGCATGCGCCCAGAAATCATGCGCCCTGACCTCCATGCTTCTTATTCAAAGTATTCCAAAACTTACTCAAAAGTTTTGAAAACTTTGAAAGGGGTCTTGTAGAAGCATGGAATTTCACAACCAGAAAGCCCATGCGCCAGACACTACATGCGCCAGACACTACATGCGCCAGAACTCAGATGAAGAACTTCACAGCAAAGTCAATAAATTATAGACATTTGAAGAAGGACTTTTTATTTATATATAAAAGTCTATTACATGTCTAGAAAAGGTTGTACAAAGGAGAATTCCTACAAAGGAAAGAGCCTAAAGTCTACAGCCAGCGGCCATCATGCGCCTTCAGATAAGCGCAAAGGCCACCATGCGTCTCCAGATAGGCGCAGCATCACTATGCGCCACCAGTGAGGCGCAGCAGATATCATGCGCCTCCATCCAGGCGCATCCCATCATCTCTTCAGCACCTCAGTTATGTGCATCCCTTCAGCCAAATTCTTCCAGCCAGGCTCACCTGGCCGAGCAGAACCCAGTTATGTGCCGCCCTTCCAACCAGGCTCGCCCGATAAATGCTTCGACACAAAGCATTTAACCCTCTGGCTGGAACCAAGGAAGAGAAGAGCACCGCAAATGCTGTGGCCAGGGGAGGCTTCGAAAGAGCCTCCAAAGCCGAAGGAAGACCGTGATCGAAACCATGACTAAAGGAGCAGCTTTCGACACGATCAAAGTGGGGAAACCCCACTTTGCAGGAAGAGAGAGCCTTGCACCGCCATTCCGATCTACGGCTCTTCCGGAATAACGGAGACGAGGCTCGAGCATCCTTATCTTTGGATGCAACAGGCACCTTCTGCCTGCCTCAGAAGCCCTCGACTCCGTCTTTTGGATGTAACAGTCACCTTCAAGTGCATCGAAGACAACACAGCGTCTTATCTTCACCCTCGGGAGCACTTCGTCAGCAGAATGCACCCGTATATTCAAATTCATATTGGAAGTACATGAGGGAATGAAAAGCAAATCTTCTCTCCATGCCACTATTTATAGGCCGGGCAGATCAAACCCACGCGCCAAGTGGATGGCCCTCCGAATTCCGTGCAATGAATTTATATTAAATGGATGAACCGGACGCCTCGAATTCAGCCAAACGGCTATTTATAGCACTCGAAGAGCGAGACAGCCGCATCATTAAAAGACATGTCCGATGCGCCAGCCAGACAGCGCATCACACGGACGCGCCCTTCGGCGTCAGGCGCATCATTCCTACAGTACTCGGCACATTATAGAGGATGCGCCCCCACACATCTCCATACCGAGTGGAACGCCAACCGACGCGCCCACTCAGCTGTCCATCGAACGTCACCAACATTAAATGCTGAACTGACAGAGTTGGCAGCACGCCTCCCAAAGTCTGAACAAGTGACAGCTTTTTCAGAGAACGAAGCATCGGCAACGTCAGCATCATCATGACTCCGACGGCTACTGCCACGTGGCTATCCGCATGCGCCTCTACGGCCATGCGTCCATCCGCATGCGCCTCTACGGCCATGCGTCCAAACCCGCATGCGCCTCTACGGCCATGCGTCCATCCGCATGCGCCTCTACGGCCATGCGTCCAAACCCGCATGTGCCTCTACGGCCATGCGTCCAAACCAGCATGCGCCTCAAAAGCCATGCGCCTCAGACTGCTCTCTGATCCCGAAAGACAGAAGGAAAGTCACCTGCATGCGCCTCAAAAGCCATGCGCCCCAAATGGTTTGTAACTCCTAAAGGTTATGAGCCGCAGCCTCCTCCTACGCCCAATCCAAGGCACAGCCCACCAGATCACTCCTCTCCACCAAATCCGAGATCTTCGAACCATGAGTCGACGACACGTGTCTTTTGACTCAACTCGTCCAAGATTTCAGCAACGGAAAGATCTTCTCCCTGCTACGTGCCGGCTCACCACAGCAGCATGAAGAGTTCTCCCCCTCGATCAGGGCGCAGCATCCATGCGCCTCCATCAGCAACCTCCACGTGGCGTTCCCACACCGGCGCATCCTACATGCGCGCATGAGCAGCCAGCCTGCAAAACTATAAATAGAAGGGTCATCTCCTTCACACACGGACAGAGACTCAGAACATAAGACTCACAAAAAGAATCCACAACAGAGAATCACCAGAGAGGCAGTTCTAGACACTCAACGTCTTACTCCTCTCAGCAAGCTCCAGCACCCAGAACAATCAACACCTTCAGAGAACCGATAACCGCCGTCAGCCGATCAACGGAGTCAACGCATTACCACTCGCTCCATTGGCACTAAGGACCCAGCTTAAACAAAAGTGTACTCCTAGGACTACATCTAAGTCCTATATTGTATCACTGTTCTGTTTGTATTAAGATTTCAATCAAAACAATTTTAATGGCAAACAGTAATCAAGACAGTTTAATTATTATTATTTAATACAAGAATAATAGCAAGAAAGAAATAACGATAAAATCTGTTTTGCGTATCTGTTTAAAGGAAAACCCATTTTGAAACCCAGAGTTAAAATATCAAATCCAAGATAAGGTCTAGCAAAATTATCGTTTCATTGTATTAAGAAGAATTCATAGTAGGAAGTTACACAAAGTTTATAAAAACAGCTAAAGCTACTCCTAAGTTAAATAATGAGAAACAAAACAAAACAAACTAATAACAATTCCCTTTTTTTTTGAAGGACTGAAACAAAAGTAGAGAAAACATGTTCAAAAACATTTAAGGTACAATCTGATAATCATATGCGTCTATCCAAAATCATGGTACTCTAAATCCTCGTCATACTAGTAAGCAAGGCTACGATAGTCACAGAGCCCTTGACTTATGCACATACCTCTAGAATCATGGTATTTAACATTTTCGCGGTGCCGCTAGCTTGGCTGCGAAAATCTTAAATTCCCATACCCGAGAAGTATATCCAGAATCTGACTATATGTCCTCACCATGCTGGCTAATGTAACTATAGAAGACTAGATTCCATAACATAGATGACCTAGCCCATATAATTTCATCTTGCCAAAAATTAAATTAAATCAACAATGAATACCCAAAAAAATTAAATCAAATTTATCAACGAACATCAAAATTTAAAAAAAATGAACAAAATCCATCAAAATACAAACTCGGATGCAACAGCTATCATCAAGATTCAAAATTCAACAATCATCCATCAAAATCAATAAATACAAACTCAAATTCAATAATAATACATCAAAATCAAATTCAATAACAGAAAGTAAAGATAAATCAAATCGAGGAAAAAGAGTTTTCAAATCGGAGTTAAACAAGATTTTCAAGGGTCGTCCCAGGAATCTCTCAAGGGATCCTAATTGTGATTGAGTATCCTTAAAAAATATCCTATTTCTACTGTAGGCTGTAGTGGTACTCTAGTTCAAATACCACTACATAAACTCGACCTGCATGGGCCACCACTAAAAACGTGTCACGACCTGCACCCACTGTTAGGGTACGAGAACGTAACGACGCCTAGCCTACGCCGCAGTGTCGGCGGTAGAACGATGTCCTAGGTCACAACATCTAACATATAATGCTAAGCAGTTTATACTCCCCGAATGGGGGTAACATAGTAGATACAGTCTTAATCACATCTAAGGTAGAACATGATAAGGATAGATAAAACATGAAATCAAAAAGAGATACAGCAGAGAGAAATCTAAGTGTCTAAAATACACAAACCCAGAAATACATCTCAAATCTCAAAATACAGTAATCCATAAAATAATATAACTCCAGACAATAGAAAAACTACCTAAACAACCTCTAATGTGTCTCCTCTAGGCTAGCAGGCAATCCCAGGCTATCTGTAAAATTTATCAACAGGTCCAGTCAGGACAGGAGCGAGCACAATACATCTCAACAAATCATAGCAGGTTCGAAAATATAATCATGCAGTAAAGTAAGATACAGGATCTGAAGAAATACAGTATGTAAACAGGGATAGAAAACTGTAATAGAAATATCTACTCTAAATAGAGAACTTACAGTGGCTAGTGATACAGAGTACAGGATAGCACATGTGAACGGAACAGATTTGTACATTATCTACACTAAAGAGTTATACATGATCTACACTACTATGGAATTGTTCACATGACTACTAGCACTCCCCCGTTTCCCCAATCAATATACAAGGATCTAAACAGGTTATATTATTGTACATGATATCATATGGGGCCCTTGAAAGGGTACACATGATAGTATACATGAAGGCTCTGTGAACATGAGAGTACAAGATTCACAAGAGTGTACATGTATGGTGAAAGCACAGGAGTATATGATGAAAGTGAAACGCCCATGACACAATATACCCGATGCTCCCGAGGGGGATAACATCGCATGAAGAGATCCGTATAGTACTAATCCGTGATAATGTCGTGACAGCATCAAGTATAGTAATCTAAAGTAGGAATATAATTCTAAGCAGGATATGAAATGATCAGAGAATGTACTCGCCTGATAACCTGAACAGCTGATAAGTATAGGGGGTCCAACTGAAGCCACAGAGTCCTATTTAAAGCAACACAGGTTACAAGGTGTTCAAGTTGAAATAAATGAAACTCTACTAGCCATCTATATTATCCTAGGTTCTTTTAAGTCAAAACAACTATAGGTCGACTCCGGTCAATAATCTAGTCAAACTAGGTCAAGTGTTGACTTACAGTTGACTTTGGGTCAACTCTGGTCAAACAGGGTCAATTCTAGTCAAATATAAAGTGTACTTCGTTATTTGTACGTCGAAACTTACGACACGCAAATCGAGACAAGATGATCAACGGTAAAATTGATAATCTTATTATAGTGATCCGCGTGTCCAACTTGTCAATTTTAACGATGTGAGATCACTGGAATTGACTGATCTCAGTTTCGTTGTACTAATCCCGAAATACGAACATTATAAGAATTAATTATTAATTAATTATAAAAAGGTACTCAGAAAAATTATCAACAAACATTGTCGGACGATGAAATAAACATCGCCAACGTGTCCAGAATGGTCAAATTAGCTATGATAGCCTATCCAACGGTCCAATTTGGATACAAGGGCAAAAAGGTAATTTCGGGTCAAAACGGTGTCCGTGTCGGAGCCATTTTGCACCGAAAAACGTGCAAGAAAATAAGTATATAAAATATAATAAATTATATGTCCACGAAACCAGAATGACGATACGAACCCAACGGTATCTCCAGAATTGGATTCCGTTAACCCGATCTCAATTTGGTCCGTTGACCAGAACTTAAAATTTCGGTTTGCACGGAAATGCGTGCCGGAGCCAATGTTCTCAAAACTCAGCAAACTACCTTTCAACGAATCCAGAATGATGATACGAACTCAACGGTATCTCCGGAATTGGATTCCGATGAGCCGATCTCAAAATGACCCGTTGACCCTGATATTGGTATCCGACTTGCACCGAAATGCGTGCCGGATCCAATGTCCACCAAAACATAGCAAATTATATGTCAACGAGTCCAGAATGACGATATGAACTCAACGGTATATCCGGAATTGGATTCCGATGAGCCGGCATCAAAAAGTCTCGTTGACCCAGAATGTGGGACCCACTTTGCACCGAAAAATGTGTCAGGGCCCACGTCCTCCAAATCTAACAAATTTTATATGAAAACATGCCAAAACGACGCCAAAAGTCTAATGGTGGTGTCAGAAATGAAATCTGGAGTCCCGTGTTCAAAATAGAATTTTACAAGTTGGAAATTACGAATTCGGACGGCCAACTTTGGCGTCGAATTCAACCATTCAAACAAGCTCACAATGAAACGAAACTGGAGGGGTAGCAAGAGGGTTACACCAGCTTTGCACAGGAACTGGTAGCACGCCAAACGGAGCTGCAGTGGAGGAGATACAAGCTGACGAAGTTGGTCCCGCGAAACTGTCCAAATTTAATACAATTTAAACGGTCAACTTGGTGGCCGGTTTTGATGCATCAAACGATAAAATTAACGGACAAAAATTGACAGAAATAAAGGTGGATATACCGAGATTGTGACGGAGCGAAGAAATCGCCGATCCAACGGTCGGATTTCCGGGAAAATGTGCACGAAGTTGCTGCGATGGAGCGCCAAAATGAACTTGGTTTCGCGCGCGTCACTGCGGGATTTCGTGCGAAATGCCCGAATCGTCTATACGTCGCGCCGGAGAAGGAGCAGCGGACCCAGAAAAGGTCGTCGGAGTTCGTCCAGCCTACGGAGGCACGACTACGGCGGCGACGGCCGACGGCGTGGCCCGTACGCGTGCGGCCATGGCCGTTTCCGGCCGGCCAACTGTGCATGCGAACAATGTGGACAGCGCTGTGCGGCAGCGCAGCCACGCACGGTGAGGGCGACGGTGGTGCGGCGCTGGCACGGCGAGGGGGCGACGGTCTAGGGTGGTGCGGGCGGTTGAGGAGGTGGTGATGGCTCGGTGGTAGCGGTTGTGATAGGTGGTGGAGGTGGTCGGGTGTGGTGAAGCTCGAGAATGGCTGTGTTGTTGAGTTGTTGCTAGAGTTTTGTGTGGGAAAAATTTTAGAAAGAAAGAGAGAGTGAGAGATAATAATGAGAGAGGGGAGAGAGAGAGTGCCAATCCTCAAAGTTAGGGCTGGCTAGGGGTGTGTGAGTTTGTGTTGTGAGTGTTAGAAAAATTGTGTGGTTGGATGGGGAGTGAAATCAAGGGTTAGGATTAATGTAGGAATACATCATTCCTAGGGATTAAAATCAATGGGATTTCTATTAAATATTTGAAATACGTAAAATAGGGTACTTGATATTTTTCAAGGATAAGGAGCTGAGGATGATGGTGATGGAGAATAACATGGAGCTGGGCTGGACTCGGTGGAGCCGGGTTGGGTCAAATCAGACATTGTGCAAAAATTGAATTAAAATTAGGTGTTAATGATCATGGGTAAATAAGTAGCATATGGGGATTCCAATAAATGGGACACAAGTGTCAGACGGGTAGTAGGCTCAATATGGGCCATGCCCATAATTGGGGCTGACAGGTTTTGGTCGACAGGGGACCCATAAATCAAGTTGGAAAATAAATGTGACACCGTGGGGTAAAATAAAATCGGGTCACATGTCAAAAAAGTTGTACGAAGCAAATGGAGCACAAAATGGCGTGTCTGAGTGGGATACGAAGGTCATGGGTGACGAGCGTCTCGAGTAGATCATGAATGAGAAGTTGGTTTCAAGAAACTGACTGGTCTTGCGTTCCCAAATTAAAAGTCACGATAACGTGCTAATAATGATCAAGGAAAAGAGTAGGAAAATTAATTAATGATCAAATGGTCTAAATTGACCCGAAGTTCTGTGAAGCAAAAAGAGCACAAGGGAACAAGTTTGAGTGGGACACTATATACCATCATAAAGGTAATCTTGTCCACTCCAAAACTCGTAAAGAAGATTTCCAGAGTTGAACATCCCTTACACTCCAAATATCAATGGCACGAAAAAGTACACTTAAAGATAAATAATAGAATAAATTATTTATTAAAACTAAATTAATCAAAAAAAAAATTAACCCGAAATTCAGGGTGCTCACAATTTCTACGTGTACACTTGTGCATCGGTGTAGTTGTACCTGACAATAGAGAACCAAGTTGTGTGCGTTAGCAAGTTCCTGTGACCAAATGTGTAGGTCTCAGCCGAATATAGGAGAGGTGGTTGAGGAAATTCCTCATAGGAAACTTGAATAAACCATCAATGGCTGTGGCATCACATAAGGAGGGTTATACGTCTCAGTGATAACTGGGTATGGGGAATGTCTCAGTTGATAAACGAGTAAGGGCTATATATTCTGGATGCAAGTTTCTTTATAAGGTTGGATATCAGAAGCAAATACCAAAGAATAGGGCCAGATGGACCTTGACACCATTATTAGATGTTGTTCCCATGCCAGGGTATACATACAAGAGTAAAGTATGGCCTTGTATCAGAATGACTATTACCAATTGCATGGTATCCGATCACCTGGTATCAGGAACCATGCATCAGACCTGTTCCATCAGGTCCACATGTATACTAGTTACTCCTATATGGGTTTATGTAGATAGCTTACCTGCATTTGTTACCTGCCCCTGTAGATTTCAGGGCTGTCCTATAGAGAACAACCAATGTATCCTTCTTACGCCAATGCATCTAGTTATATATGGCAAACCAAACACTGGGGTATCCTATTTATCATGTGTATCCTGCTCAGTTCCTGAAGGATACCCCTGAAACACCCTTCTAGATTATATTGGATAACCTCTGTGTTCATTTCCCTACTCCCCTTGTATCCAACACATTAGAGGACATAGTAGGATACTATAAGATGCACCCAAATCTGTAGTGAGGACCCCTAGGCATCAATTAATTAGGTGGTTGGGGCTTGGGTGCAAGCAGCAAATTGCAAACTGATGATGTACATCAGGAGTTTATAGCCTATTATGTACTAGGAAACACATGAAAAGTGAGTAGGGAGTGGGCAGTCTCTAGGTGCAGGGGAGGGGCTGCCATCTTACTAAATCAACTGAGATATAGATATATTGCCTTGGGTGAGATCGTGGAGTTAAGACTGATTACCAGTAAAATACTGGTACAGGTTATATGCTCTGCCATTGTTTTCTGTGGCTTGGATTGATATTATAGATGAAGCACTGGTTTAATTTGCATTAAGGACTGAAGGTCCTATTCAAGTTTAGGATTAATTCATGTGTGCACAGAAAGGATAGATTGAGGGCTTGTGTAGTGCGTGTGTTTGTTTTGAAGGGTACAGTGACAAAATAGAAGAGTGTGGTGTCTTGTGGTTCCAGGTAACTAGTAGATATCTGCCTATTTTAATGTTTAACCATATGTCCATCTTGTCCAGTCCCCAGATTATCCATGCATGAGGTATCAGTCCATAGGCACATATCGCCCTAGTCTTGTTAAGTTGTTAAAGAAGGAGTACCAGCCCAGACATTTCAGCCCTAAGGGAATTTCATCAGTTAACAGTAGTTCAGTCCTTTGTAAGCTTTAGTATTTCAATCCTATAGGGTAGTGTTCAGTCCTTCCATTGTAATGCTTAGATAATTCCAAATATTTCAATTCCAGTTTTTACTTATTTCAGTTCACCCTCAAATGCATGGAAAGCAGGAACTGCCAGGTTGCTCAGTCCATTGGTGAAGGAGGCAAGCCTAAGGACAGGTTGCCCAAGTTGCTGAAATTATGAGACTTGTTGGTCAAAAACTCCCATGACCAGGAATTGAACATCCTAGTAAAGGTTGGTAAGGAGGATATCCTGTTCTGAACAGGTTCAGTAACATAGTGCATAGGCACATATCTCTAACAGGCAAAGTACAGTAGGTAGTAGAGCTTGTGAAGTGATATTGTGGATTGTAAATTTTTATGAGAAGCTTGATGCATGATCATATGTAGGCTTGGGAGGGGGTATCAGTCAGGAATAGGGTATCTTAGGACCTGCAACTTAGTAGGAGCCATGTCTTTGTACATGACAGGTGTAGCTACTCTCCCTTGCTTATGCTTGGTAAGTTCATGAGGGCTAGAGGGTAAAACCTGAATATAAGTGTATGAAGGACATTAACTATGAGTCTATACCTGGATGCAATATATGAGTAACAAGTACTTGCAGCCTAAAAAAAGGGAAAACTAGATTTAGAATAGGAAGTAAACCTAGAAGCCTAAATAAACCAGTAGATAGATTAATTGTACCTTTAAATTGTGTATTGATCATATCAAACTATCTAAACAGGTTACTTGGACATTAACACGGATTCTGACCCGTGCCAGCAGCTCAGGACCTAAGGCAAGTATACCTTGCCTTCTACGCAGCTTTATTTACATGCACTGTCTTTTTATTATTATCCAGTTTTCTCATATTGTTGACATGTATCTTTCATATCCTGCTTGTATATTTTATCATTGCTATATAGACCGTGTTCACAGTTAGCTTTGTGTCTTATTGGATGTAATCACTTTGAGCCTTGATTGAGTTGTGTCGTGGGTGGAGAAGTCGTGAACTGAACTACTTTTACTCCGTGCCTTAAAATCTTGTAGCTAACCTGCGAGTCCACACTAGGGATGAGGGTTAGTAGTTATCTGTGTCTTAAGCTAACCTGCAAGTCCACATTAGGGGCGAGGGTTAGTAGTTATTGGTCCACACCTGCGAGTCCACACTAGGGACGAGGGTAATGCTAACCTGCGAGTCTACACTAGGGACGAGGGTTAGTAGTATATGGTTCACACCTGCGAGTCCACACCAGGGGCGAGGGTGATGCTAACCTGCGAGTCCACACTAAGGATGAGGGTTAGTAGTTGTTCAAACCTGCGAGTCCACACTAGGGACGAGGGTTTGAGTATTCGATTTGGTTATCCGTGACATCTTGACATGAGTTCTCTTGTTCTCGTTCAGCAGTTCATTTATGTGTAGAAAGTGTACAGATTCGCGTTTATTCATTGCTCAGTTTTACTTATTTATGTTGTATTTTTCTCTATGTATAATAAACTGTTAGAAAGGCTCATTTTTATGTATCTTGCTAGTCCTCTGAGGACCTGATGATCTCTTCAGGTTTAGCCGAGTTTGAGTCAGGAGCAGTTGAGCCGATTGAGTCAGCACCAGACTGCGGAGCCTTGCAGTTGGGGTTGCCTTGATTAGCAGGTTGTATTCAGTTAGTGTATTTTATGTATTTATTTCTCCTTCCGTCTATTGGTAGTAGATTTGTGTCCACCGGACGTGACATTGAATCTTGGATATATATTCAGTCATATTATTCAGTTTCTTTGGTATTTCATTGATCTTGGTTGATTCGATTATTCCGTGGATAAGATATAGTTTACCATATGATTCTAGATTGTCGTGACTTGTGTATAGACAGCGTACTACCGCCGATACTGTGGCGTAGGCTGGGCTTGGACATATTTCATATCCGAAAAGCGGGTGCAGGTTGTGACAAGTTTTTTTTGGTGGCCCATGCAGGTCTATGTTAATTACTTCGGTTACGTCACTGTACCTTCGTGAGCCTGCGAATAGAAATAGTCACTTAGGATCTCATCCATATGTCTTGACTCATTATTGGCCTCTAGTCCTTTATTTTATTGAATCCTTGATTTGCATCCTGTTTGGAAATCTCTTCGACGGCTAAAGTGTTTTCTATGTTTTAGTTAAGATGAACTCTCAAGACAGAAACAACACTGCAGGGAGCAGCTGGCAAAATTTTCTAGTAGATACTGGCAGTAGTATAGATAGACTTATATTTTAATCTTTGAATTGTTTAAGAGGCATTGAATATCTTAGCAGTTTGTTCTAGAACATTCATCCTAGTAGATCGGCTCATTAAATTTCGAGGACGAAATTTGTTTAGGGGGGTAGAGTTGTCAACCCCTTGACCAAATTTTTTTGTCTATTTATTAAATTTTATACCTTTCTTTATTGTCTCATATATATATTTGTTATAAGTATATTTTGTTTACTTAAAATATACAAAAAGGTTTCAAATGAGAAATAAAGAAAAGAGATTCTTTGCAAATATTGTTTCCCCGGGGGGGCAATTGAAAGTTTTACATTTTTGAACTCCAAACGGCTAGCAGGGATAGAGCCTGGCGAAATTCAATCTTACTGATTTTGATTTTGTTTTAAACCAGGTAAAACTCTCTTCATCTTTTGGGATTCGATTTTATCCCCAAATCTCACATATATATATGCACATTGGGAGAAGCAGTCATCTTCCTTCCACCGAAGACCCTAATCCTCTCCTGCGCAAGAGTCAAGAGACTTCCTCATCTCGACATGCTTCCCTGGAATCGAAGGAATTCGACTACTCGAACCAGGTAATCATCGCCTTCATAAAATACATTAATCCATTACGCAAGTAAATGTTTCGTGGGACTGTTCTGTTATTAGGAGGCCAGATGGGGAATTGTTGTCAATGGCCATGGCTACGTGTACACTTGTGCATAGGTGTAGTTGTAGCTGACAATAGAGAATCAGGTTGTGTGCGTTAGCAAGTTCCTGTGACCAAATACGTAGGTCTCAGTCAAATATAGGAGAGGTGGTTGAGGAAATTCCTCATAGGAAACTTGAATAAACCATCAATGGCTGTGGCATCACATAAGGAGGGTTATACGTCTCAGTGATAGCTGGGTACGGGGAATGACTCAGCTGATAAGCGAGTAAGGGCTATATATTCTAGATGCAAGTTTCTTTATATGGTTGGATATCAGAAACGAACACCAAGGAATAGGGCCAGATGGACCTTGACACCATTATTAGATGTTGTTCCCAGGCCAGGGTATACATACAAGAGTCAAGTATGGCCTTGTATCAGAATGACTATTACCAATTACATGGTATCCGATCACCTGGTATCAGGAACCATACATCAGACCTGTTCCATCAGGTCCATATGTATACTGGTACTCCTATATGGGTATATGTAGATAGCTTACCTGCATTTGTTACCTGCCCCTGTAGATTTCAGGGCTGTCCTATAGAGAAAAACTAATGTATCCTTCTTACGCCAATGCATCTAGTTGTATATAGCAAACCGAATACTAGGGTATCCTATTTATCATGTGTATCCTGCTCAATTTCTGAAGGATACCCCTGAAACACCTTTCTAGATTATATTGGATAACCTCTGTGTTCATTTCCCTACTCTCCTTGTATCCAACATATTAGAGGACAGAGTAGAATACTATAAGACGTACCCAAATCTGTAGTGAGGACCCTGGGCATCAATTAATTAGGTGGTTGGGGCTCGGGTGCAAGCAGCAAATTGCAAACTGATGATGTACAGCAGGAGTTTGTAGCCTATTATGTACTAGAAAACACATGGAAAGTGAGTAGGGAGTAGGCAGTCTCTAGGTGCAGGGGAGGGGCTGCCATCTTACTAAATCAACTGAGATATAGATATATTACCTTGGGTGAGATCGTGGAGTTAAGACTGATTACCAGTAAAACACTGGTACAGGTTATATGCTCTGCCATTGTTTCCTGTGGCTTGGATTGATATTATAGATGAAGCACTGGTTTAATTTGCATTAAGGACTGAAGGTCCTATTCAAGTTTAGGATTAATTCATGTGTGCACAAGAAGGATAATTGAGGGCACTACTAAAATCTGCTCAATTAGCGACGTATATTTAGCGACGTTAGATTAATGTCGCTAAATTATGTACATTAGCGATGTTTTATATAAACGTCACTTATAGTCGCTACTAGCGATGACCTAAGTGACGTAACAACGACGTACATTAAGCACATGACCCAGTCGTCGTGAAACGTCGCTGGGACGTCGGTAGTAGCGACTCATTTAGTGACGGTTGTTTAAGCGTCGCTAAATTATAATTATATCCCCGCCCCAACGTTTTATTTCCTCCCATTTTCCTCTCTCACTCTCTCTCCTCCCCGGCGCACTCACTCTCTCCGGCGGCGAGTCTCAATCTCTTCAGCGGCGACTCTCACTCTCTCCGACGACTCTCCTCCCTCTCTGGTACGTGACTCTCCCCTCCCTCTCTCTCTCTCCGTCTGTTTTGGTTGTTGGTGGTTTGGGGGGTACGGGTGGCTCGGAGGGAGGTGTAGGGGGGAATACGGGTGGTTTGGGGTAAGTGGGGGTGGCAGGGGAGGTGGGGCAGAAGGGGCGAGGGCGGTTGGGGAGGGGAGCTAGGGTTAGGGTTCGGGTTAGGGTTTATTTCCCATTCGATGCTCTCACTCTCTCCAGAGCTGTCACTCTCTCCGGCGACTCTCCTCCCCCTCCGGCGCTCTCACTCTCTTTTTTCCCTCCCTCCGGCGCTCTCACTCTCTCCAGCACTGTCCGTCTCTCTCACTCTCTCCGGCGCTCTCACTCTCTCCGGTGCAGGGGGGACGAGGGCGGCTGGGGAAGGGGAGCTAGGAGTAGGGTTCAGGTTATGGCTAGGGGTGGTGTAGGGGGGTGGCTTGGTCAGGGGCACCGATAGTGCCAAAAAATCTGATAATTTAGTAATAATTATTTGTTTTTCGACACCGAAAAATGTGATACTAGGATTCGAACGCACCGATAGTGCCGATATTTGTAACAAGTAGTTTTGTTGGTTGGTTAATTGGTAACATGGTGATCGGGACATATAGTCCCTGCAGCCATTTGACTGGCGAGACAAAAACTATGTGGCCGTAGAGGTGATCAGGACATAGTCCCTGCAGCCATTCGACTGGCAAGGCATAAACTATGTAGCCGTAGATAAAGTTGACTGTCCTGCGACCCTCATCCCTCGGCAATGATGATACGACAACCTATCACTATATCTTATATAGTAGTAGATGACGTTTTAGTATTACATTATGTGAGTTCATCTTGATTCTGTTACATTCTTTAGATACTACATACTAGATTCGATAAGAACGTATACTACACCATATGTACAGAACATAGATGATTCACACTAATATATGCTAGAATGAATTTTGGGTTGCGTTCTGAGCCATCCGTTCTCACACTTAAAATACATGAATTAGGACAACCAACCGGAGAGGATACTCTGAGAGATCCATCTGAGTAGGACGTATACTATGAGAGATCACCTTTACAAGAATAATATCAGTAGTGGGATTGAGTGTTGGAGGAGATATTATCAGAGTGTACGTCCTACTCAGATGGGTCTCTCACCGTTACTATTTTTTCTGACAGCATGGTAGATGTGCTCTGTCAACAGATTCTTGCTCTGAGCCAAAACTTTGCCCCGGAGCTCAATTGGACATCCTTCGTGTAGAGCTCGAGCGAGAGGTTCCTGACAGCATGGTGGTCTCCTTTGTCAAAGGATTCTTGCTCGTCCCACAACCTTTGTGGGACGAGCACAAATCCTTTGACAAAGGAGACCACCATGCTGTCAGGAAAATTTCACTCGAGCTCTATACGAAGGATGTCCAATTGAGCTCCGAGAAAAAGTTTTGGCTCAGAGCAAGAATCTTTTGACGGAGCACATCTACCATGCTGTCAGAAAAAAAATAGTAACGGTGAGAGACCCATCTGAGTAGGACGTACACTCTGATAATATCTCCTCCAACACTCAATCCCACTACTGATATCATTCTTGTAAAGGTGATCTCTCAGAGTATACGTCCTACTCAAGGATGTCCACTCAAGCTCTGGGGTAAAGGATTGACTCAGATCGAATTTCTGGATAGAGATGACGAAGAAGATGGCTGCCAAAGCTTATATAAGTTTTCTAATTCTTTATACGTATTATATTTTTGTCATTTTGTATTACTAATACACTGAGTAATACAAAATGGTCCGATATATACCGATACTCTGAGTATCATACCATTCCTATGTGTATCGGTATCGCAATCATAATACCGATACTCGAGTATCGCATTGATACTTAAGTATCACATCTGATAGTTCTCTCATTTATTTGTCAATTACTGTATTTCAGTTCTAGTTAGTTTTATGTGATTCTCTGATAGTTCTCTCATTCACTTTCAATCGCTCTCCCTTGTGAATATTGATCTTACCAGATGGCACCTATGACCCGAGGAGCAGCACGTCGTTTGAGGGAAACAGTGAATGCTGAGGTGGCTCCTCCTACTGTTAAGGAGGAAGTGGCACCGGTAGCTAGTGAGACCGAGAGTTCTATTCATCCAGCACCGGTAGCTAGTGAGACCGGGAGTTCTATTGATGCAGCACTTGCAAGGGACTACATCCATCCAAATGTCGTCGATCCCACTTTTTTTAAGGTGGTTGCGTGATCGTATCACTGAGCGTTTGCGTGAGCTACGTGGTTCTCATTAGCTATTAGTACTTATTTGTATTGGACTATTTGTATTATGGGTTGTTTTTGTATTAGACTATTTGTATTGGACTACATATATGAATTAGTATTGTGTCAATCTCTGGATTGTATTGGACTACGACATGGTGATCAGGACATAGTTCCTGCAGCCATTCGACTGGCGAGACGGAAACTATGTAGCCGTAGATAAAGTTGACAGTCCTTCGACCCTCATCCCTCGGCAATGATGATACGAAAACCTATCACTATATCTTATATAGTAGTAGATGACGTTTTAGTATTACATTATGTGAGTTCATCTTGATTCTGTTACATTCTTCAGATACTACATACTAGATTCGATAAGAACGTATACTACACCATATGTACAGAACATAGATAATTCACACTAATGTATGCTAGAATGAATTTTGGGTTGTGTTCTGAGCCATCCGTTCTCACAACAGAAAGGATCAGTGCTTTTTAGTTCTCTTCCATCCATTAATTCCTCCGTTCTGATCAAGCCTCTTCCTTTCTCCTCTAATCCACCATGGCTCTGGACCCATCTGCTCCTCCCTACTTCCCTTCTTCTTATTTGACTCGCTCAGCCACATATGATATCCAGCTCAAGTGTAGAGGCGGGGGAGAAGAAGTGGGCAGGATTAGGAAGCCGGGGAAGCAGTACAGCCGACGGCATGACCTGGAGGAAGTACATAGGTTTTCTTCAACATCCGTAGAAGAACTATAAGGATATATCTTTTCACAATATGTCACCTTGTCAAATACCCTTAATGTGAATATCACGTTACCGCGGTGTCGGAAGACCAACATGTCATAATTTTCTAAGTCGTGTGCTTTGACATAATCCTTCCAACTCTTTCCTCTTGGGAGGATTATGTCAAAGCACACGGCTTAGAAAATTATGACATGTTGGTCTTCCGACACCGCGGTAACGTGATATTCACATTAAGGGTCTTTGACAAGGTGATATTTTGTAAAAAGATATATCCTTATAGTTCTCCTACGGATGTTAAAAAAAACTATGTACTTCCTCCAGGTCATGCCGCCGGCTGTGCTGCTTCCCCGACCTCCTAATCCTGCCCACTTCTTCTTCCCCGCCTCTACACTTGAGCTGGATATCATATGTGGCTGAGAGAGTCAAATAAGAAGAAGGAAAGTAGGGAGGAGCAGATGGGTCCAGAGCTATGGTGGATTAGAGAAGAAAGGAAGAGGCTTGATCAGAACGGAGGAATGGATGGATGGAAGAGAACTAGAAAGCACTGATCCTTCCTTCAGTTTTTTCGTTGAGGGTACTGAGTTTGTACGTATTTGCGGATATTGATTTGGTTTGTTGAGGATATTATATATTGACATTGTTCGTTGCGGATAGAATTTTTTTCTCTATATTTTTTGTATATTCTGGAATGTATTATGCGTGCTGGTGTTGAGTGTTCCACCGAGGGGGTCGGCGAAACCAGGGATTAGATTTTGTATTTTGTATTCTGTATTTTGGCTCAGGCTCCAGCTCCATTTGCATTAATCTACGGTACGACATGGTGATCAGGACATAGTCCCTGCAGCCATTCGACTGGCGAGGCAGAAACTATGTAGCCGTAGATATATAAAGTTGACTTTCCTTCGACCCTTATCCTTCGGCAATGATGATACGACAACCTATCACTATATCTTATATAGTATTAGATGATGTCTTAGTATTACATTATGTGAGTTCATCTTGATTCTGTTACATTCTTCAGATACTAGATACGATAAGAACATATACTACACTATATGTACAGAACATAATGATCCACACTAATGTATGTTAGAATAAATTTTGGGTTGTGTTCTGAGCCATCCGTTCTTACACTTAAATAGATATGAATTAGTACTGTGAGAGCGCCGGAGAGAGTGAGAGCGCCGGAGGGGGGGGAGGAGAGAGAGTGAGAGAGTAAAATGGGAGGAAATGAATTGGTGGAGGAACCCAGGGATTAGATTCTGTATTTTGTATTTTGGATTCTGTATTTTGGCTCCAGCTCCAGGACATAGTCCCTACAGCCATTCGACTGGCGAGGCAGAAACTATGGTACGACATGGTGATCAGGACATAGTCCCTGCTGCCATTCGACTGGCAAGACAAAAACTATGTAGCCGTAGATATATAAAGTTGACTGTCCTCCGACCCTCATCCTTCGGCAATAATTATATGACAAACCTATCACTATATCTAATATAGTAGTAGATGATGTCTTAGTATTACATTATGTGAGTTCATCTTGATTTTGTTACATTCTTCTGATACTAGATACGATAAGAACATATACTACACCATATGTACAGAACATAATGATCCACACTAATGTATGCTAGAATGAATTTTGTGTTGTGTTCTGAGCCATCCGTTCTCACACTTAAATAGATATGAATTAGTACTGTGAGAGCGCCGGAGAGAGTGAGAGCGCTGGAGGGGGGAGGAGAGAGAGTGAGAGAGTAAAATGGGGGAAAATGAATTGGTGGGGGAACCCAGGGATTAGATTCTATATTTTATATTTTGGATTCTGTATTTTGGCTCCAGCTCCAGGACATAGTCCCTGCAGCCATTCGACTGGCGAGGCAGAAACTATGGTACGATATGGTGATCAGGACATAGTCCCTGCAACCATTCGACTGGCGAGGCAGAAACTATGTAGCCGTAGATAAAGTTGACTGTCCTGCGACCCTCATCCCTCGGCAATGATGATACGAAAACCTATCACTATATCTTATATAGTAGTAGATGATGTCTTAGTATTACATTATGTGAGTTCATCTTGATTCTGTTACATTCTTCAGATACTAAATACTAGATTCGATAAGAACGTATACTACACCATTTGTACAGAACATAGATGATTCACACTAATGTATGCTAGAATAAATTTTGGGTTGTGTTCTAAGCCATCCGTTCTCACACTTAAAATACATATGAATTAGAACTGTGTGTCAATCTTTGTTTTTACATTTTCGGCGAACCCAGGGATTAGATTCTGTATTTTATATTTTTACTTTGTACGTATTTGGGGATATTCAGTTTTTTCGTTGAGGATACTGAGTTTGTACGTATTTGCGGATATTGATTTGGTTGTGTTGAGGATATTATATATTGATATTGTTCGTTGCAGATAGTATTTTTTCTTTATATTTTTGTATATTCTGGAATGTATTGTGCGTGCCGGTGTTGAGTGTTCCACCGAGGGGGTCGACGAACCCAGGGATTGGATTCTATATTCTGTATTTTGTATTCTGTATTTTGGCTCAGGTTCCAGCTCCAGCATCATTTGCTTTCTGGAACCTATTTTTTATATTTTTTTATATTTTTTTAATTTAGTGACGTTTTTAGCGACGTTAGTATTCGTCGCTACATATTAGTGACGACAGAAAATATCGCTAAAAGCGTCGGTAAATTCTGATGTGGCAACACGTGGCACCAAATCTGATGTTAGGAAATGTCGCTAAAAGCGTCGCTAAATTCTGACGTGGCAACACGTGGCACCAAATCTGATGTCAGCTCGTCGTCGCCAAAACGTCGCAAATCTGTCACTAAACGGCGACCACGCTATAACGTCGCCTTTTACGTCGCTGATCAGCGTCAAATAACAAATGTCGCAAATAACGCCGCTAATTAGCGACGTATTTAGACGTCGCAAAATAGCGTCACCCTAGCGACGTTTTGCAACATTTTCTCATTTAGTGACATATTTTTTTCTGTCGTTCCTGAAACATTGCCATAAACGTCGCTAAATTGATTTAGCGACGTTTTCGCTGAGATTAGCGACGTATTTAGACGTCGCTAATCTGACAAATTTTTGTAGTAGGGCTTGTGTAGTGCGTGTGTTTGTTTTGAAGGGTACAGTGACAAAATAGAAGAGTGTGGCGTCTTGTGGTTCCAGGTAACTAGTAGATATCTGCCCATTTTAATGTTTAACCATATATCCATCTTGTCCAGTCCCTAGATTATCCATGCATAAGGTATCAGTCCATAGGCACATGTCTCCCTAGTCTTCTTAAGTTTTTAAAGAAGGAGTACCAGCCAGACATTTCAGTCCCAAGGGAATTTCATCAGTTAACAGTAGTTCAGTCCTTTATAAGCTTTAGTATTTCAGTCCTATAGGGTAGTGTTCAGTCCTTCCATTGTAATGCTTAGATAATTCCAAATATTTCAATTCCAGTTTTCATTTATTTTATTTCACCCTCAAATGCATGGAAAGCAAGAACTGCCAGGTTGCTCAGTCCATTGGTGAAGGAGGCAAGCCTAAGGACAGGTTGCCCAAGTTGCTGAAATTATGAGACTTGTTGGTCAGAAACTCCCATGACCAGGAATTGAACATCCTAGTGAAGGTTGGTAAGGGGGATATCCTGTTCTGAGCAGGTTCAGTAACATAGTACATAGGCACATATGGGTACAGCTGGGTTATCTCCTACAGGCAAAGTACAGTAGGTAGTTGTAATGCCCGTGGTTTGTATTACGTATTTCGGTATACGTGTACGAATCTTTGACTTGTATTGCATGTCTCCTGGCTTGGTTCAGCTTGTTTGGTTGGCTTGGTTCGGCTTGGGTTGCTTATTGGTTCATCATGAACCAAGGGGAGAACCCCTACCTACCACCACCATCACCATTTATTAACCCCCACTCTTTTCTTTCTCCTCATTTGTTCTTCTTCTTCTCTACCATTAATTCTCCACCAACCTGAGAGAGAGAAGTTGTAGGCAAGTGCATCTTGCTTCATGGAGGAACTCTATTTTTATTGTTCTATTGTCTTTCTCATGTGTTTCTAACCCACTTTAGTACTTAGCATTTTCATTTCCGTGGTTAAATTCTTGTAGATCTAGCTTTTTGGTATTTTCGGTTTTCAGGAGTTTTGATCTAACAAACCTACGTATTTTTGCTATTTGATGGTTCCATTTTGCAGAGAATTCCATTTTATCCAAATTTGACCTACGAGAGTCTGGATTTGGGTTCCTATTGTTGTTCGGTGGAGCATGGAGGCCATGGTATTTTCCATGGACATGTTCTCTGTGGAAGCCAATAATTGTACTTTTATCTTTGCTGGCCGCATGAGCAAATATTTCTGACCGTATGGCCGTCAAATATTTGTTGGCCGCATGAGCATTAATTAATTGCATGATCCTTTTATTAGTTGCTTGCAAGCTTGCATGAATTTGCATGCAACTTGCCTGAGCCGTATGGCCGTTAAAATATTTGCTGGCCACGTGCAAGTGTTTATTTATTGGCCGTATGGCTCAATTGCAGGATACATATGGCCAATCAAATGTTGGCCGCATGGAATCATTCATGGCCGCATATGCAATTCTCTGTATGGCCTTAGCAATTATGGCCGCATAAGCTTTTATATTTAATAAAGCTTGCATGCATTAGTAATTAATTTAATGGCCTTTCCATTTTAGCTTGCATCAGCACATGCATTTAATGGCCTTTCCATTTTAGCTTGCATGGCATCAGCACATGCATTCACTACAAGAAAATTCCCCTTTTACAACGTTCCATCTACAACACT
This sequence comes from Iris pallida, assembly GCA_029216955.1. Lineage (NCBI taxonomy): Eukaryota > Viridiplantae > Streptophyta > Magnoliopsida > Asparagales > Iridaceae > Iris > Iris pallida. The sequence continues at coordinate 1,866,251 of JANAVB010033219.1, forward strand.
TCCTAAAAATGTTGTAAAAAATGGGGGTCTTCTACAACCTTTATTGTAAAAACGTTGTAAAATACATGTGCAAACAACGTTTTACATTCAAACATTAAGGCTTCTACAATGGTCATTCACAAAAGTTGTGTATTATTATTTTTAACAACGTTTTATTAACATTGTAACATTTATTAATTTTGGCAACAGTTATTTATTGTTGCCAAAGTTACTAATTTTAACAATGTACTTAAAATATTGTAAAAATGTCATGTTCAACAACGTTTAACAATAGTTGTACATTGTTTATATTGCACAATGTTTGTTTGATGTTGTAAAATTAATTTTATTTTACCATGTTATGTAAACGTTGTATATGTAATATCATTTTGCAATGTTTATGAAACATTATAAAAGGGTTATATTTAACAACTTTTAAAAAATGTTGTAAAATATGTATTTTTTACAATATATATACAACGTTGTAAATATATCTTTAAAATATTTCTAGGATAATATTATTCGAAAAGTTGGTCTTATTAGGTCAATACCTCACTTGGTAGCAGTTCATGGTTAAATGGATCTGTCACATGTTGAACCATCCCTTCCACGGCTTCGAAAGACGGACCTAATATATATACTTCTTGCATCAATCCCTTCCCCCGCTTCTTGCTTGTTATAATATTCTTTCTTGTAAAAATCAGCTCTCCTCCACCTCTAGTTTACTATTTAAAATGCTTCTTTAGCTTAGGGTGTGTTATATATTCAATTAGTGAATTATTTAAAATATCTAACAAATATTAGAACTTTTAAAGCGTAATCATCGAGATAAATAAGTTTTTTTTTATTACATGTTTTTACAACTTACTTTGCTTTTACACCCTTGATTGTTAGTCTTTTTTGTTCAATTATCTTTGATAATTGTTTAATGTTTTTATATTATTCTTGTTGGTCCCAATCTTGATTTTCTCATGTTGGTTCAAGAATTATGTTTTGGTATTGGCATATGTATAACTTACTATGCAAATATCTTACTCCCCATAAAGTGTATATAAGGATTGGATATTTCAGTTCTATCAGTTTGCTCAATTTACTTTTTGGGTTCCCTTTAAGATCATATAAGTGCATCAACTAAATAATATTATGAATTTGTTTAGAAATTTGTTTGAAAACAACTCAAAATTTTGAAATGTGGTAGTTACCAAGCCGTAGCGGGTGCCTCAGGCCCAAAATTTTAGAATATCTAAATGTCATATATTATATTATCAAAAGATAAATCAGTTAGTCAGAATGAAGAAAAAAAATCCGTGCAATCACTGTCAAAATTAAATCCTCTCCCCTTCTGTTGCTGATCTAACATTATGATGCTCCAAATTTTCTTATATCCTTTAGTCGCTGCCAATCCCCTTTTTTTCTTCCGTCGTTGTCAACATCCTCTCTCTCTCTCTCTCTCTCCCTCTCCTCTCTCTCTCTCTCTCTCTCTCTTTCTCTCGCTGTCCTGTTGGATTTATTTGAACAATAGAGCAATTTACAATTATTTTTTTAATATTATTTTCATAAGAATTATTTGAAACATTATTAGTTATTTATTTGTTTAGAACATCAATTTTTTGCTTGGAATATCTTCAATTTTATTAGTATTTCATTATAAAATATATTATTTTGGATATTATATTTGTTAATTATTTTTTCTTAAATTTTGTGTTGATAATACTATTTTATTGTTGTCCATCAAAAAAAATGTATGAGCATTAAGCTTTGAGGGCACAACTTTTAGGAGGCGTTTGGTATGCGGAATACTATATAGCCGGGAATTCTATATTCCCGGGAATCAAATTCCAAGGAATTAAATTTTCTGGAATTCCCATGTTTGGGTTTGGTGACTATATAAACATTCCCGGGAAAAAAATAAAAATGATAAAAAAACTAAAAAATGAAGAAAAAAAATGAAGAAAAAAAACCAAAAATGAAAAAAACGTCAAAAAAGGAAAGGAAAAAAAAGTAAAAAAGAAAAAAAATGATTAAAAAACGAAAAAAAAAACCGACCAAAATATAAAAAAAAGAAAAGGACAAAAAGGCCAAAAAAAAGACTAAAACGACAAAAATTAAAAAAACCAAAAGTCCAAAAAACAAAAAAAAAGGATAAAAAAGACCAAAAAAAAATAACGAAAGCGACAAAAATGACAGAAAACAACAAAAACGATAAAAAGATCAAAAAATGACAAAAACAAAAAAATATAGAAAAATAAAAAATCCACAAAAAGAACCAAAGACAACAAAAAAGGAAAAAAAAAAATTTACAAAAAAGGCAAAAAAAAAACTACTACAAAAACGACAAAAAAGACAACAACAAAAAACAAAAACCGACAAAAAAAAAACAAAAAAACGACAAAAATGTCAGAAAACTACTAAATAACAACAAAAACGACAAAAGACAACAAAAAACGACAAAAGACTAGTAAAAAATGACAAAAAAGATTAAAAGAGACGAAAAACGACAAACAAAAAAGAGAGACAAAATGACAAAAAGCAACAAAACGACAAAAAATGACAAAAAACGACTTAAAAGACAAAAAGAGACAAAATCGACAAAAAGTACAAAAAATGACCAAAACAACAAAAGAAGACAAAAAACAACAAAAATGACAAAAAAAGACAAAAACCGGTAAAAAGAGAAAAAGGATAAAAAACGACAAAAGATAACGAAAAAAAAGATAACAAATGTCAAACAAGAGACAAAAAATAACAAAAAAGAAACAGAAAACTACTAAAATAACAAAAAAGAAACAGAAAACTACTAAAATGACAAAAAAGCCAAAAACGACAAAAACCGGTAAAAATGATAAAATAGTGACAAAAAGAGAAAAAACGACAAAAAAATATCAAAAAAAAAGGACAAAAAGGACTAAAAATGACAAAAAGCGAAAAAAATCTATAAAAACTGACAAAAATGACCAAAAAGCGACAAAAAAACGACAAAAACAACAAAAAAAGGGCAGAAAAGGGCAAAAAAGAAAAAAATGTTCAAAAATGATCAAAAAAGTAGAAAAAAGTTCAAACAAATTTTTTTTTTTGCCCGGGCAAAAGAAAAATACCCACCTATTCTTAAGGGATAGGATTTCCATGTTTTATGGATAAACTATTTACCCGGATATTTTTAACTCCTGGGAATAAATTTTTCATAGCCCAAACAAACATGGTAATAGATTCCCACCCTAAATTTTTTCGGGAATAAAAAAAATACCGCGTACCAAACATGGTATTAGAGTTTGTCTCAGGACTTAAAATTTAAAGTCCGACATTGTTAGTTACCTCTTGTAATTTCAACAAATGACAGTTGCCAAACCAGCATCTTTCCCTCTGATACAATTAAAACCTATTGATGATAGTTGACTTTAAAGTAACTAAAACATATGAGTACACATACATTATGTTAGTAAAGGCTATCATTGTTCTTCATGCGATATTCTGTATAAACTCCAGCAAGAGCTGAAAGGTAGGAAAAAGATCATACTGTAATTTTGTCAGATATGATCTCTTTTCGTCTAGCAAAACAATAACTTACCTAAAGTATAATAAAAAAGACTCACACTAATCTAGTTTAAGTACATTGCACGTATAAAAATAATCTATGATATTATTTTATAAAATAGATAAAGATTTAATTTGTATTATAATATTCTAAATATAATTTAAATATATTTTAATTATGATTTATTATAAATATACTGTTTGAATCTTTGGTATGTGCTTAATTAGATAATACGATGCAGTTAGTTTAAATATAATTTTAATGTTGAACATATTATTATATTTTCATGTTATTTTTAAATTTTTTTCAACAACTACATAAGAAGAAAACATATACAATAGTTATTTTTTAAATTTTTATGTATTAATAAGTAAAATATATATACTATTTGGAAAACACATTTTTAACCATTCTAAGCCGTATTTAATATAGAGAACGATCATGTATGTATTAATTCTAATCTGAATTCGAATCCGAACCCGAATCTAGAAACCGAATACAATTAGTCTCTATTCTCTCTCACGTTTTCTTCTTTTTCTATTCTCTGTCTCGATTAGAGGTTACTCATGCCTTCATTTCTTTATTTTATTTAGGGTTTATAGTGATTCCAAATTTATGAGAAATTATTTAAAATTTTTGATCATTAAATAAAAAACGCACTAAATATTTTAGTTGCTTTGAGATAAATATTTGGTACTCCTTTTTCCGTCACTAATAATAAAATATTTTTACACTAAATAAATTTAATAAAATAATAATAATTTAATAAGTATAAATATTTGTTGGACTTTGGTCAGCAGAAGTAGAAAGTAGGTATAGTTTTTTTTTTGTACGCCACTTTTTTCTCTCCAAATATTTTTCCTCCTGCTAAAATATTTTCCCCCTCCTAAACCTTTCCTACTCCCCTCCCCCCCAAAATATTTCCCCCCACCCCCTCCAAAATTTCTCCTCTCCCTCCATTGGTTTATCAACAAAGACCTGTTACATGTCAAGGAAATGTAACAGACCGGGTCACCACTACCACTCTCTACAAGAACTCGTCCACACAGTAGAGATCGGAAGCCATGAAGAAGGAGAAGAGAAAGTAAAATGTCGGTGCTTCCCTACTGCCTCCGTGCGTTGGCCGGACAGGCCGAGGGTTTCGGCCGGTACGCCATCGGCGGCCTCCACGGTGCTCTGTATCGCGTCGCCAATCTGGATGGTACGGTCCACCATCCTCTCCTTTGTTTCTCTAGTTTTTAGGGTTTTTTCCGATGGACTTGCGGGATTCTTCAGTCCGAGTTCATGTTGCACGGACACGAAACCGGACACGGTGACACGGGCACGACGCCGCTCTTGGCGTGCCCGATTCTTCGTTCCCGAGTTTTTAGGGTTTATTGTGTAATCTTTTGACTTTATTTGCATAAATTCATTAGCATTGCACTTGTTTGTTAATATTGTTCGCTCTCTTGCTGTAGTGAACCAAAAGTTTAGTTCTTTTTTACTTGATTTCCAATATAGGGAATTTTCTATTAATTTGACAAAGTTTAGGGATTTTTGATTCAACAAAATAGTAGAGTTGAAAAGTTTATTCGACAAAAAAGCTGAATACTTAGCCATCTCAATAGATATCCTCTGGTTCTTCACTCCAAAGGTTACCACTTTTGCACATTATTTTTAACTAGAACTTGAAAAAAGAAGGAAGAATTAGTATCTCGAAGTAGGACTCATAAACAATGGTTATGATACCGCTGCCATAATTTTTGTTTGATCAAAAGCTAATTGAGTAGGCAAAGAAGTGCACTGCATATATATTTTTCTTTGATGGGTATGTACGGATTTTGCCGCACATGTTTATCCACTATTTATCGAATTGTGCAGATGATGGATGTGGATCGCTTCGCGAGGGATGCCATAGAAAAGAGGCAATCTGTATCATCTTTGAACTTTCAGGAACCATTAACCTCTCGTCTTACCTGAGGGTATGGATCATCATATAAGACGATCGACGGCCAAGGACAAAAGATTATGCTGACAAGCAAGGGTTTGCAGTTGAGAGAGTGCGAGCATGTCATCATATGCAACCTCGAGTTTGAAAGTGGTAGAGGACACGACGTCGATGCTATCCAGATCAAGCCCAAATCAAGGCACATATGGATCGACTGTTGCAATCTGCGTGATTTTAGTGACGGGCTTATTAACATCACACGTGAAAGTACTGATATCACTGTCTCAAGGTAAGACAAATAAACATTTGTGGGTGAATTTTGTGATATAGTTATTGTCATTGTGTTATTGCTTAAACATGAAAATTTTAATTGATAATATTTGCTAGGAAGGCTGCATTAAACATGAAACCTTTAATTGGTTCAATCTACAAACAAATTAATGGTTAAAAGGAGCAGAGAGAGAATAATTTTCTAGTAAAGTTTGCACCTTTTTACACTTGACACATCTGATACTTTACCAGTTAAAATATTTTGTGATGGACAGACATTGTTGGTTGTTTAAGTTTATTTTGTGATGGTACTTTTAATTTTAAACCGCTTAACCATGGGGAGAAACAAAACAACAACACAAATTAGTAAGCCTTTATCCCAATTTTGTATAGTTGACTACATGAATCTCTTTGAGTCTCTTCTATTATTTTGTTATGTTGATGAACATCTCGCTAGAGTTATCAAACACCATTCAGACTTTTTTGCTCTTCTTTAAGTAGTATTCTAACGCTAGATCTTAATGGGTTCATCTGTTCTCGTTGTACGTCCAAATAGTCCAAACCATCTAGCGATTTTATATAATACTATCCTCAATTAACGTCACCTCTAACTTCCATAAATGTACTCATTTCTTATCGTATCCTTTACTATATTTCTACTGACCCCCTCACCTCACCTTTTTCCATTCAAAGATACAAAAAACATGTAAATAAAATTATGTAAAAGTTAACACTGGCAGTCTTCTGCAGAATTGCAGCTTCTAATGGAGTAAATAGAATCTTCGCAAATGCACATCTTAATGGTTGTTATCTTCTTGTTATAGGTAGTATGAAATTCATACCTGGCTAAGTCTTCATGGTGATGAGATTAAAGTCAACTTATGGGTTCATCTGTTCTCGTTGTTCTTATCTATTCACCAGCTCGGACTGCAAATCAGCAAGGCTCTAGGAAAGTTGGTAAGTGGAAAATCAATTTTATGTCTACTCAGAAGTATGTAACTTACCACATTATTTAGATCCCTTCCCCCTAAGCCTTTGTTCTAAGTTTTTTCATCAAAATTTCTGTTTATGATTACATGTAGGTCTATGAACCTCTTATAGAATCCTATCATATAACAACTGTTTAAATTGTAAGGTAGTTTTCAAGATTATGGGCCTTGGTTGTGCATGTTCAAATTCTACACACATGTACTTGTAGTTTAAAAAAAAAATTCTTTCTTTCATGTAGTTCATTTTACTTGTGATGCTCACTGAATCCCTTAACTGTTGATTGATTTCTGCATGATGAAATATGCGTTGTTACTGTTATCCACCCTTCAACTAGAGTTCTCTCTCGACTTTGTATATAACTACTTCGTACAGACTTGTTTAAGAAGATAACAAAAGAATGAGAAGTTGATACTTTGTAGATGTCTACATATCCTATGGAACCAATATATTGGAATCGGCATAAATTGATGACCCTTTTCGAGTTCCTTTATGGGTGTGCTTAAAAATCCAATTTTGTGGTTCTTTGATGCCTAAAAAGCCCATTTTGGTTTTTTTAATAGTATTGAAGGATTAAAATTAAACGCTGGAAAAAAAAGTTTTTTAGCTTGTGATATGATGCTACTGTTGGTTATTAGTTTTTTTTTTCCTACATGTTGTGGTAGATATTCTCCAGATGTTTTTTTTGGGAGACAGGTTCTTAGTTGGTTCTTAGCTTGTGATATGATGCTATGTTGGTTCTTAGTTGTTTTTTTTGGTTCTTAGTCACTAATGACCGTTCCTTTCCTGGACTACTAGTACCAGGACCCCCTCTCATTCCCGTTTTATTTTTCACGGGCTGGGATTCGAACCCACGCCTATCCTCCCCTCCCTTACAAGTGTTGCCACTGGACCACCCCCTTGGTGGTGATATTGTCCAGATTATTGTATGGTGATATAGAGCAAAAAATGAAAATAGAATATCTGGATAAGGAGAATAAGCGGAAACACTTCAATTATATTCCCCTTTGGTAGGATTAGGTATATATACTCCTATGCTTTAAAATCCCAGTTTGGGTTTGTTTTCTAGCTTTATGTTCTGATGCCGTTTAGTTTTCTGTGGTGTAGTGCAACTGTGCTTATAGTTGTTTTATTGCTAGATGTTTTGTTTGGTTGTTAAATTGTGTGATTGATTTGGATTGAGATAGTCACAAAATGAAATTAGATGTATCAAAATGAGGAGAATAAGCGAAAGTCTACTCTGATATTATTCCCCTTTGTTCGGAATCAGTACAAATTGATGTCCCTTTTCGAATTTGTTTCTGGGTTTCCTTAAAATCTAATCTTGGATCTCTCTATTGCTTAAACATCCCATTTTGGGTTTGTCTAGAGGATTATTAATTGAAAGAATTTTTTAGTTTGTGATATACTGCTGCTATTGATTTTTATTTGTTTTTATTGCTACATTATATGTTAGGTATTCAACAAATTGTATATGGTGTGTTTAGTTTTGATTGGGATAGTGGCAAAATGAAAATACTCGACATAGAGTATAAAAATAAGGGGGACATCCTTTTTTCTTCTATTCCCCTTTGGCCGTAATTGATATAACTCTCATTAACCCTTTTCGTATTCTTTTCTAGGTTCAGTTAAAAATTCAGTCTTGGTTTTCTCTATTACATCAAAGTCCCATTTTGAGGTTTTACATTTTATAGCATTAGAGGTTTATTACTAGATAATTAATTTTTATTAGATTGTGATAATATGATCGTACTTTTCCTTTGTTATGTGTCGTGCAACTATGATTATAGTCCTTTTGTTACTACAAGTTGTGGCAGATATTGTGCAGATTGTTATATGGTGTCACTGTAATTATAATCCTTTTGTTACCGCAAGCTGTGATAGATATTGTATAGATTGTTATATGGTGTGATTGCCATCAATTGAGAGAGGGGAAAAAACATCTATCGGATATTGTACCGATTGTTATATTATACATATTGTTATATGGTGTGATTACCATCAATTATAATCCTTTTGTTAAGGTATATTCGACTGACTTCAGAACCATTTCATTTGGATAGCCACATTGTTCTATCTCTAAACATGTTTTTTTTTCCTGATATATTGATGAGAATGTCCTTGTATGTTACACTTTCAGATACAACTTCTATCGGATGTAAACCTGAAGAAGACACCACAATTGGTGGAGTTGGTTGAAGATAGCAAGGTGGGCTGAACATATGGTTTTGTAAGGTGATCCACATGTTCATATGCTACATATATTACTCAAATTTCTTATTTATATAGGATCTAGAGGAACTGATGAGCCTAGGATCAGAAAAGATTCTACTTCGATGGATGAATTTTTAGTTGAAGAAAGCTGGCTTTAAGAGAGCTGTTACAAATTTCTCATCAGATGTGAAGGTAAATGTATATACTTCAGTTTTAATAAAATTTTCTGAACTCACTATGATACGTATTATGGACCTGCTTTTGCATGTTCAGCTAGGTTGCATGAATATAGATGCAACAAGGTAAAAATAATTCATCATGATTCGGGTTGATGGCACAATTTTAAAAAAGAAGATACAAATATACCATACGTCGTAGAGGGATACACGTAGTAAAAATATAAATAATATAATTTTGGTATATTTATGTAGTATAAAAACAAAAACAAAATAGTAAAAGATTTGAACACAACATTTAATTTTTAGTATCATTAGAAATGGAAAGGGAGGATGCCAGGGGAGAGCGGAAGGAGATGGTTAGCAAATGAGAGGGAAAGGTAAATTGGTTTGTTAGAAAAAGTACAAATGTGACAAACTGCCTTCATCCATTTATTTCATCTATAAGTTAAATAGTGTGAGAGTATCTGATAGGGATATATATAAAAGATCAAAGTGTTTGAATAAATTTTGGCACTTGCTATTTGTCAAAAGGATACTGAATAAAAACTCAGAGGAGGAAAAGAGATTGCACTCAACTCCTTTAACCATGAAAAATACATGTCAAGCGGATGCAAATCCTCAGGATACCCATATTCTACTAATACATGATTCAACTATGAGGAAAATAACACGAGAGTGAGAGATTCCCCCACTACATGATTTAAAAGGTTTTACAAGATCTGCATATAACTTTACGAACCACAAGTAGAACAGAACCAAAAAACCCACAACTAGAGTACACATGAACACCCGAGAAGTCCCAAGACCCAGAAGAAGCCATTGTCTCTTCTTAATTTTGACTTCTCTTCTCTTCTCCCTTTCCTTTCCTTTATTTCTCTTTGTCTCTCTCTAGTCATCCCATCTCTATGAGGCCCCGACGTGCACGAGGAGACCTACTTACAGGAAACCTAATGCTGACGCTCAAAATCATTTTTTGTCAAACCATTCGAGTGCTTCAGTAGTTCATAACTCAGAAAGGTCTAGGTATTCAAGCAATATAAGTTGCAGTTAACTGTAAGCCCCATTCAATGGTTACATCGCACTTCATGTGTTTTAGTGTAAGAAACTTCACATAAGAAGGCATGTGATTTGTTGTACAGATGTGTTTTCGACAGTAGTTTGCTTTTCAGGCTAAACTCAAAGAAAGGGAGAAGAGGGAGGGAGGGAGGGAGGGAGGGAGGGGGTGTTAAGGAAATTTAATCCTTTCTATAGTTAAAGTTATTACTACCCTGAATTTGGAATTGGCCGATCAGGTCATATATAGTATTGTCTGTTGCAATAACTGGGCAAAAGATTTTGTAAATCCTCAATATTGCTTATCATTTATTCTCGATGAGTTCGTACTTTATATATTTCTTGACATGCTCTCTACCAAATAAAGGAACTTCTCCCCTAAAAAGTGGAAGCAAAATAATTGATTGATACTATGTTTGCTATTGCAGGATGCGGAGGCATATGCTTATATACTAAATGTTCTCGCACCTGAACACAGTAGTAAGCCATCTGCAATTACTGTTAACAATCTTATGGAAAGAGCAAGGTTACTTCTTGAACATGCTGACAGAATGGGTTGCAAAAGATATTTAATACCAAAAGACATCCTAGAAGGTCAACCAAATCTTAACCTTGCTTTTGTGGGACACATTTTCCAGAAAAGGTGAGAATCATCACTTGGTCTGTGCATTCTTTTCATCTGTTTATGTAGTACATTTGATCATGTGTCTTTAACCTCATTATCTTTACTGCTTGAAAAGTTTCATACAGTCAATTACACACCAATGTTATTGTAAATGTATGCAAGGAGTTTACTATAAAACTCAATTACTAACGATGCAACTTGTATCAAATTGATGTAGAGCTACTGGCAATATTATTTTTGAGAGAAAAGGATGGGATGAAGAAGATCCCAACCAAATATTACTAAAACTGAAGCAGATATATATAAGGAGTACATGGGAACAATATGTCATCTGTATAAACATGTTCTAGAAATATGTAATCCACATGGAATGAAGATACCTGAGCGATCATGGGATTTAGAGCTGGTTTTAGGATGCTGCATGTTTCAAAATCATCAAAAGGCAATCCTAGATCCCAAGCATCATTTATTTCTCCCTTGTGACATAAGATCGAGTCATATTAGACAAATGTCATACTTCTTGACCAAATCCTGTATCAGGAGAATATTTATATATTTTGCGCCACAACATTTTGTACATTATATGAGTATCCCATGTTATTGGTAGGTAGGGCTATTATTCTGTTTTCACATTATCAGATGTTCAAGAGATGGACGCTCTTGTTTCATGCTTTCTTGCCTTGGGGGATACAGAAGCTGGTCCTTTGATACTTGCTTGGGCAGTTCTTATTTGTCTTCCTTTGACACTTCCAGAGAGGAAAGAACACAACATACTTACAGTATAGTACCAGACGCTATTTGCTTATATTTTTTCATTATGTACAATTTTATATTAAATCTATAATTTGGTACATCATGATATTGATCTTATTGGTTATCATCATGATATTGATCATATTGGTTATCTTGCACTCTAACTCCACAAGATCCTATTGCATGTTCAATTGAAGAACACATAAGCTGAAAAATAAATCTATATGGAGCAGTCATGAAGCACATATTTCCTATGTTTTCTTGATTTATTCTCAAGTTACCAGGCACTTAGTAATCATTTCCCCATGGGAATCCCTTAGGCTATGATACATTTTAAGGTATCTGTGGACCACTGTAGAAGAGATCATGTGAATCAAGAAAGGGAAGGAATGCAATTTACAAGAGAACATTAACTACGAAAATTGAAATGATCTCTCGATTTCTATAAACATCGGCTCATATAGCCTTAATTCGTATGTCATGGGCTGCAAGTCACTCCAGGCTACAAACGAATTCATAAATAACTTCTGAAATAGATTATGTTGAGTCACTTAGACAGAGACCATCTCAAAGGTGACTCTGCCAAGTAAAGCAGAGCTAAAACTACGAAACATGTGATTTTAGTTCAAGTCCAAACTTCCTAACAGTAACTTAGACGTAGAAAACACTAAATGGCTCAATATGTATGCAAATAGATTAACCGAAGCTATCTGCATCCTAGATTAAGGTGAATATTAGTGGCATCCTAGATGCCTAACCAATTTTGAACTTTTAGAAAATGTCAGATTTGGCAATCCTAATCATGCTTATAGTAGTTTATTCAAAGCATATTCTCTAAGCATGTAGACAAACAGAAATACCTTTCAAGTAGTTAATTAATAAAGGAAAACTTTTGCATCTTTTAGTTTCTTCTAACCACTTATATATCCATAGTTTTCTCATTCTTGTCGACATGCTTGCTCTCAAGGCAAGGGTTTAAAATGGAGTACAATGTTACAATCCTATTAATGTACTTCATAGTTTTTTTTACGTAAAGTTTGTGGATATTAGTTTCATCATGTACTCTTTGATGTGAGGAAAGTGGATTACTTCCAAACTTTTGGGATTAGTTTACTTAAATGCATGCAACGAACACATTAAGCATTTAAATATCAGCATGATATCATATACACATATGAAATTTGTCGTGGTATCAGTGTTCGGTACCATGAAAACTCAACATTAACATTGTGTGGAAGTAAAAGTCATAAGTGTCGACAAATATTTATTCGGACTCTTAAACTTTCAAGAACACATGAATTATGCAAATAGCCTGAATCATCATTCTACATCCACACTAATTTTTTTATAAGATTCAATATTGAACACCATCAACTTCCATAGACTGATACTTCCCCTTGCTAACGACTGAAAGAACTATAACAGCAACCTAAAAAGCTTCTTAATGAACACATACCCATATTTCTATATATGCATTAGAACTGAAGGAGCCGCAAGCAAATACACATTAAGTAGCACACACCACAAAAAAATTGCTTCCCTACTGCAGCAGAGAGGACACTCAACATCTCATTGTTCACTGCCTGAAGAATATTTGAACCCACCTGATGGGGAAAAGAAAATTTGAAAGCACTCTCAGTAATATGCTAATTCTTTTCGTCTCTCAATAGTTTTCTTTGCTAATTTGCACTTCCTATGCATCTTGCTACTTTTATGTGCACTCTGCTACATACATATACCTTGGTTTTTTCCATTATTATCTTGCTAACATTTAGGAGTCATCGGACATATTTAAGTTAGTAAGTTCAGGTGCCTGGCATTAATGGGCCCATTCTTCTTATGATCTGAAGTGTCTTATTAAGGCTGTACTAGAAATGCTATGATCATATGAGGAGCGGATTGCAGTCAAAGTTTTCTAGGCTATGGCACTAGAGAAGTATTTTCTTGATGCTTCTTATTTTGTTTAAAATATGAAAGAAAATGCCACGAGGAGAGTTTACTGAGACTCTGTATTGAGTGATGCAAGATCACCTGAGATTTTAGGCTATGGCATAATTATGCTTTGTGATTAACTGGTCTGTTCTAGTTTAATTGTATATAGCTAGATGCTTACAATTAATCCTATGGCTAAGCTGTTAAACCCTAACTTTGTTGTTGTTTAGTTACTGATTTTGATATTAGCCAACTCCACCACATGTTAACTAACTCCACCCGTCCAACTAGCAATCTGGATTTTGATATGCAGTTGAAAAGTTTAATTTTTGTATAAAAATTTGATCTGCCAAATTTTAAGCATACTGAAGTGCTTGCATTCATTATATATAGTTTATTTACTAATCCATATTTATTTATACCGTTATGATATTATTATATATAATATTTACTTTTGATTAATGTTGTTCTTTACTTTCGTAAACTCTTATCTTTGTTTTATATCTTGTCAAATCATAGAATGAAATAGAGGCCGCAGAAAAGAGGCAAAAACTAGCCGCAAGCGCGAGTGGTCATGATGGTGTTGAAAGCATAGAAGACTTCAATAACGGTAGATGGGGATTAAAAGTGATTTCAAAATTTTCTGAAGAGCAGCAGTAGCAACAACGGTAGCAATACTAACAACGGTAGTAAGAGTAGCAGCGATAGCAACAACAACAACGACAACAGGAGCGAAAATTAGAATAATGTATTTGTATTTGTGTATTTGTATTAGTATTATAATTGGATTCAATATATTTTTATTTGTAAATTATATTTTTTTTAAATGGAAACATAATCGACAACATTTCAACACTGTTGTAAAATAATATTTTAACAACATTTCTAAACATGTTATTTACAATATTTTAAAATTATTGTTGATATTATAATTACAACATACAAAAATTTATTACAATGTTTGGAAAACATGATTGAATAAAATATACAACATTTTGTAGAAGTTGTATAAACTCTTTTTATCAACAACGTGCCAAAATTGTTGTAAGATAATATTTTAACAACGTTTCTAAATATTGTAAAATTTATTTACAATACTTTTAAATTATTGTTGATATTATAATTACAACATACAAATATTTATTACAATGTTAGGCAAACATGATTGAATAAAATATACAACATTTTGTAAAAGTTGTATAAATTTTTTTACAATATTTGTACAATGTTGTATAAAATATATGTACAATGTTTACTGAACGTGGTAGATATTATTTTTACCACAGTTGCATAATGTTGTTGAAATTATATTTACAACATATGCAATTTGTTTTAAAAGTATTGTTTACAATATTTAAAAAATGTCGTAGAAAAGTTTTGGTCATATTTTAGAAATTTCAACAATGTTTATAAACTGTTATGAGAAGAACTTCTACAACATTTTTACAATGTTCAAATGAACATTGTGGAAGATATCCCCCCTTTTACAATCCTGGATATAACGACCTTCTATTGAACGTCGTAAAAGACCTTTTACAACATTTTTTCAATGTTGTAAAAAGGATTTTTTTTTTCTTGTAGTGATTTAATGGCCTTTCCATTTTTAACTTGCATTAATGCATTCTTAATATATTAGATTGCATGCAATTCCTTAACCATATTACTTGGCCGCATGAAATGAGGTTGGCCGCATAGGCCATAAAATACTTGCTGGAACCGCATATGCATGCATATGCTTGCATGCTTGCACGTATGGTTTTTTTTAGTTGCATGCTATTGCATGCTTTAGCTTGCCTCCATGCATTAGCATTTATGCGTGGCTTGCTTGCATTTGTGGCCGCATGCATATGTTACTGTGGCCGCATGGCCTTATAAAATTCCTGGCCGCATGGCCACTACCTAATTCCTGGTCGCATGGGCCATTAGCACATGGCTGGCCGCATAGGCCATCATGGCTGGCCGCATGGTTTAAGTGCTGCATGCATTTGGCTTTATTTAGTTGCATTATTAAATTTGCCTTTGGCCTTTTTATTATTATTAGTTGCATGCATTCAATGCATGCATTTGTAATTTACTTGGCTGGCCGCATATAGCTATTAGCTTGGCCGCATGGGATTAATATTCTGGCCGCATAAGGCCATAACAATATTTTGGCCGCATGGGCCATTAGAAATAGCTGGCCGTATGCATTTGCTTACCGCATAGGCTCAATACTGTATTTGCTTTAGTGCATACAATTATTTAATTCTTGTACAGTGGCAGCATTTATTGGCTGGGCGTATGGCATACTTGCATTAATTGTGGGTCCCACTATCTTTTGTCTTATTTGTCTTTATAATTATATTATTATGATTAAATAATGTGTGATTCTAAATTGCTTCCCTAAACACGAATTGTTAGTGTAATGATTTATAGTGACTTGCTCGCCGCATGAAAATTTTCCTAAGCCGCATGAGTCCTCCACGGCCCTTGCTCCTGCTAATATTTAATTACCACTTGTATGCTTGTGCCATATTAATTGTTCCCTGACACGATAGTGACTCGTTGTGGTACACTTTTGACAAATAACATGACTTGATAGTGACCCATCGTGGTGCACTCCTGACAAATGAGCTTGACATGATAATTCTTGATAGTGGCCCGACGAGGCGCACTCCTGACAAGTAAACTTGACATGATAAACTTGACATGATAAACCTGACATGATATATTTCGATATGCTGTTGCGACGGCTAGCTTGACATGACAAGTATGAATGACCTGGACACCGTGGACGATTGTGCTTGTACAAATAAACCCGTCTTGTCTTGCATCATGTCTAGGATGGGGATCCCTGAGTACCACGGTCAGGGGTACCTACTGAATTGACTAAGGCTAATAACTAGAATAACCCAGTAGTCAAGAGATATTTCCAGCTACAGGCAATCCCGTTATCTGGACGTCCTACTTGGGATCTGTAGCCTGCCGTCGAGTAGGGCACATTTCCAGCACACTGTCATGTATTGCACCCTTATTGTACTAATATTCGACCTGGGTAACATGGATAGTCTGCAGGGCTTGTGGCTGTGGAAGAATCTCACTGTATTTTGCTAGTAACTAGGCATGTGATAACCCTAGTTAGTTAAAGTATCAAGCCGTACTTATTGCTTGGCCGTGAGTGTTGGATGAGGTATAATCTGTCTAGTCTTGTTTTGATCCTGTACAAGATTGTTACGTGTCCTGATTTCTTATTTTATCTTGCCGATAAATGGTGGAAGAAACCAAGTTCCGTTCAGATGAAGGGTTACAACCCCGATCCTTGTTTGATTTACGGGTTGTGATCTGGTTATCTGAATAGTTTCATGGTTATCTCATCGTATATCACCTGTCATGCTTTTCCTAAATTACTGTATTTTATTATATAATTATATTCTTGTACTAATTGCTGGTTTTAGTTTCTAAGTGAAGCTTCCTTGTGGCACTTGCTTTTTCTGGGATCTGACCCAGCTGATTTTGTATGGCCAGATACCGGAGAAGGTCCCAAGGATCTACCGACTTTTCAGCCAGATGGTGACCACTAGAAGGAATCCTGGCAACGAATGGATTTATTTTAGCTCTCCCACTCTATTATAAAATTATTTTTTTGAGGCGTTTAGCCGCCGAGCAAGTGTTAGCTCGATTGCACTTACTTACTGTCTGCCTATGGGCTGTAACATGATTGGCAAATCCTAGGGTTGATCATATATAACTAAACTCTTGCTAGTCCTCACATTTTGTAATGACTAGCTTCATGATCAGCTGAATATGTAATGTTTGGAGCGCCTTACTATTGTATATTTGGGGATCTTACATCTTGTACTTTACTTGATTGTTTGCGATTGAGACACTAGGCTTGTTCATGACCATAAGAGACTGATGGCTTGTAGTTAAACCCTCATATATCTAGACAACCGTGATCGTATAGTGAGGTAGATTCCATTTTATTATACGTAGCTGGCTATGTATGCCCCCGCTCTCCAGTATTCTGGTTCTGGGGCGTGAAATGGTTTAAGTGGAGGCCCATGCAGGTCTTGTAAATCAAGATATACGAGGGTTTACTGAATAGATGTCTCAATCAGTACTCGCCCTTGATCTCTGTTCGTATTCTCTGAATCCCTGAAATTCTTGTCCTGATCACATGCTTATATTTATGATCTGTCATGGTCCTTCCTTATTGTTTCCTATATCGTCTTCTTCAGCGACATTGTTCCTGGACCTGCCGATCAGCAAGACGGAGCACCTTCCGTAGACCAGCAGCAACTAAGAGATCAAGTCCAGCATTCAGGAGTAGCTTCCAGAGTTATGCCTACTGGGGATCCAGAGCCACCAGTTCAGCCCGTCCAGCCTGCAGAGCCTGATGATGGCACCTTGGTAGGTCTCATCAGGACATTGTTAGCTTCTCAAGATCGCCGAGGAGATGCCTTGCATCAGGCAGTGACAGATGCTCTGGGCAGAGGTGGACATCATGGAAACAGTACAGCGAACAGTTTCAAGCGCCTGAACCCTACATTCTTCGATGTCAGCGAAGATGCTATCGCTGCTGATGCGTGGCTTCAGGACACGAAGGTGATTCAAGAAGCTGCCAGGACCCGAGAGAATGAGAAGGTGGCGGTAGTGCGCCTGCAGTTATTAGATCTTGCCCGCAGCTGGAGGGCGGTGCAGGTCGTGGGATTAGTGGCACCTATTGCTTGGGCAGTATTTTGTAAAAGATTCCAAATCAAGTATTTCGATGCTGTAGCTCAGTATGATCTACAGACAAAGTTCACCAATTTAAAGCAGATGGGCAGGACGGTCGATGGATATGCGGCCGAGTTTTCCAGGCTTAGTCAGTTTGCTTCCACTTTGGTAGAGAACGAGTTCGATAGAGCCCAGCAGTTTCAGCAGGGACTCCACCTAGAGATTTTGCTGGCGGTAGAGCAGTTTGAGCATCAGACTTTTGACGCGGTATTGGTGGCAGCCAAGAGGCACGAGTATACCTCCCACAGGATCGTGCACAAGACCGGAGGTCGAAAGCGGTCTCACGGCCAGATGATCCAGTCTTCAGCACCAGCCCCAGCAGTCAGGGCTTTGACAATTGTAACTCCGAGGCAGGCGACCTCAGTGACGTCGGTCACGTCCCCTCAGCAGCAGAAGCAGAAGCAGTTTTTCGCAATAGGCTGCACTCATTGTGGAAATCCAGGACATGTGGTAGCAGAGTGTCGCAGAGCACAGGAATTGTGTTTGGCTTGTGGAGCACCGGACCACAAGATAGGGTCCTGTTCAAATAGGGCCAGTTCATCATCGGCCCAGACTAGTCCCTCGGTAAGGGGACCAGTACCAGTGTAGCAGCAGCAGCAATACCCGCCTCCGAGGCCATTATAGCCTCAGGCTCAAGTATTCCAGCAGCAGAGACCCCCACAGTATGCCCAGGTCCAAGCTCAGATTCAGAACCGGCAGAGAGGTTTCTAGCAGGATGTCTTCCCTCTTCCTCATACCTTCAAATTCCTTGCTTGCATGATTGATTGTTTGATTGATTGCGTAGTATAGCTTGTCTTTGCCATTCTAGCCTCTTGATTAAATTTCGAAGACGAAATTCTTTTAAGGTGGGTAGAGTTGTAATGCTCGTGTTTCGTATTACATATTTCAGTATATGTGTACGTATCTTTGACTTGTATTGTATGTCTCCTAGCTTGGTTCGGCTTGTTTGGTTGGCTTGGTTCGGCTTGGGTTGCTTATTGGTTCATCATAAACCAAGGGGAGAACCCCTACCTACCATCACCATCACCATTTATTAACCCCCACTCTTTTCTCTCTCCTTATTTATTCTTCTTCTTCTCCACCATTACTTCTCTACGAACCTGAGAGAGAGAAGTTGTAGGCAAGTACATCTTGTTTCATGGAGGAATCCCATTTTTATTGTTCCATTATCTTCCTCATGTGTTTCTAACCCACTTTAGTACTTAGTATTTTTTATTTTCGAGGTTAAATTCTTGTAGATCTAGCTTTGTGGTATTTTTGGTTTTCAGGAGTTTTGATCTAACAAACCTGCGTATTTTTGCTCTTTGATGGTTCCATGTTGCAGAGAATTCCATTTTACCCAAATTTGACCTACGGGAATCTGGATTTGGGTTCCTATTGTTGTTCGGTGGAGCATGAAGGCCATGGTATTTTCTATTGACATGTTCTCTGTGGAAGCCAATAATTGTACTTTTTATATTTTTTGGCCGCATGAGCAAATATTTCTGGCCGCATGGCCGTCAAAAATTTGCCGGCCACATGAGCATTAATTAATTGCATGACCTTTTATTAGTTGCTTGCAAGCTTGCATGCATTTGCATGCAACTTGCCTGAGCCGCATGGCCGTTAAAATATTTGCTGGCCACGTGCAAGTGTTTATTTATTGGCCGCATGGCTCAATTACAAGATGAGCCGCATATGGCCAATCAAATGTTGGCCGCATGGAATCATTCTTGGACGCATATGCAATTCTATGTATGGCCTTAGCAATTGTGGCCGCATAAGCTTTTATATTTAATAAAGCTTGCATACATTAGTAATTAATTTAATGGCCTTTCTATTTTAGCTTGCATCAGCACATGCATTTAATGGCCTTTCTATTTTAGCTTGCATGGCATCAGCACATGCATTTAATGGCCTTTCCATTTTTAGCTTGCATTAATGCATGCTTAATATATTAGTTTGCATGCAATTCCTTAACCATATTACTTGGCCGCATGAAATGAGGTTGGCCGCATAGGCCATAAAATACTTGCTGGAGCCGCATATGCATGCATATGCTTGCATGCTTGCACGTATGGTTTTTTTTAGTTGCATGCATTTGCATACTATTACATGCTTTAGCTTGCCTCCATGCATTAGCATTTATGTATGGCTTGCTTGCATTTGTGGCCGCATGCATATGTTACTGTGGCCGCATGGCCTTATAACATTCCTGACCACATGGTTACTACCCAATTCCTGGCCGCATGGGCCATTAGCACATGGCTGGCCGCATAGGCCATCATGGCTGGCCGCATGGTTTAAGTGTTGAATGCATTTAGCTTTATTTAGTTGTATTATTAAATTTACCTTTGGCCTTTTTATTATTATTAGTTGCATGCATTCAATGCATGCATTTACAATTTACTTGGTTGGCCGCATATAGCTATTAGCTTGGCCACATGGGATTAATATTTTAGCCGCATAAGGCCATAATAATATTTTGGCCGCATGGGCCATTAGAAATAGCTGGCCGCATGCATTTGCTTACCGCATAGGCTCAATACTTTATTTGCTTTAGTGCATGCAATTATTTAATTCTTGTACAGTGGCAGCATTTATTGGCTGGCTGCATGGCATACTTGCATTAATTACGGGTCCCACTATCTTTTGTCTTATTTGTCTTTACAATTATATTATTATGATTAAATAATGTGTGATTCTAAATTGCTTTTCTAAACACGAATTGTTAGTGTAATGATTGATAGTGACTTACTGGCCGCATAAAAATTTTCCTGAGCAGCATGAGTCCTCCACGGCCCTTGCTCCTGTTAATATTTAATTACCACTTGTATGGTTGTGTCCTATTAATATTTCCCTGACACGATGGTGACTCGTTGTGGTACACTTTTGACAAATGACATGACTTGATAGTGATCCGTCGTGGTGCACTCCTGACAAATGAGCTTGACATGATAATTCTTGATAGTGGCCCGACGAGGCGTACTCTTGACAAGTAAACTTGACATAATAAACTTGACATGATAAACCTGACATGATATATCCCGATATGCTGTTGCGACGGCTAGCTTGACATGACTAGTATGAATGACCTGGACACCGTGGACGATTGTGCTTGTACAAATGAACCCGTCTTGTCTTGCATCATGTCTAGGACGGAGACCCCTGTGTACTACGGTCAGGGGTACCTACTGAATTGACTAAGGCTAATAACTAGAATAATCTAGTAGTCATGAAGAGATTTTCCCAGCTACAGGCAATCCCGTTATCTGGGCGCCCCAATTGGGATCAGTAGCCTGCCATCGAGTAAGACACATTTTCAGCACACTATCATGTGTTGCACCCTTATTGTACTAATATTCGACCTGGGTAACCTGGATGGTCTACAGGACTTGTGGCTGTGGAAGAATCTCGTTGCATCTTGCTAGTAACTAGGCCTGTGATAACCCTAGTTAGTTAAAGTATCAAGCCGTACTTATTGCTTGGCCGTGATTGTTGGGTGAGGTATAATCTGTCTAGTCTTGTCTTGATCCTGTACAAGATTGTTACATGTCCTGATTTCTTATTTTATCTTGCCGGTAAATGGTGGAAGAAACCAAGTTCCGTTCAGATAAAGGGTTACATCCCCGGTCCTTGTTTGGTTTACGGGTTGTAACCTGGTTATCTGAATAGTCCCATGGTTATCTCATCGTATATCACATGTCATGCTTTTTCTTAATTACTGTCTTTTATTATGTAATTATATTCTTGTGCTAATTGCTGGTTTTAGTTCCTAAGTGAAGCCTCCTTGTGGCACTTGTTCTTTCAGGGATCTGACCCAGCTGGTTTTGTATGACCAGATACCGGAGCAGCTTCCAAGGATCTACCGACTTTCCAGCCAGATGGAGACCACTAGACGGAATTCTGGTAACGAGTGGGTTTATTTTGGCTCTCCCACTCTATTGTAAAATTATTCTTTTGAGGCGTTTAGCCGCCGAACAAGTGTTAGCTTGATTGTACTTACTTACTGTCTGCCTACGGACTGTAACATGATTGGCAAATCCTAGGGTTGATCATGTATGACTAAAATCTTGCTAGTCCTCATATTTTGTAATGACTAGCTTCATGATCAGCTGAATATGTAATATTTGGGACGCCTTACTATTGTATATTTGGTGATCTTACATCTTGTACTTTACTTGATTGCTTGCGATTGAGACACTAGGCTTGTTCATGACCTTAAGAGACTGATGGCTTGTAGTTAAACCCTCATATATCTTGACAGTCGTGACCGTATAGTGAGGTAGATTCCATTTCATTATACGTAGCTGGCTATGTATGCCCCCGCTCTCCAGTATTTTGGTTCTGGGGCGTGACATGGTTTAAGTGGTGGCCCATGCAGGTCTTGTAAATCAAGATATGTGAAGGTTTACCGAATAGATGTCTCAATCAGTACTCGCCCTTGATCTCTGTTCGTATTCTCTAAATCCCTGAAATTCTTGTCCTGATCACATGCTTGTATCTTTGATCTGTCCTGGTCCTTCCTTATTATTTTTTATGTCGTCTTTTTCAGCGACATTGTTCCTGGACCTGCCGATCAGCAAGACGGAGCACCTCCCGTGGACCAGCAGCAACCAGAAGATCAAGCCCAGCATTCAGGAGTAGCTTCCAGAGTTATTCCTACTGGGATCCAGAGCCACCAGTTCAGCCCGTCCAGCCTACAGAGCCTGATGATGGCACCTTGGTGGGTCTCATCAGGACATTGTTAGCTTCTCAAGATCGCCGAGAAGATGCCTTGCATCAGGCAGTGACAGATGCTCTGGGCAGAGGTGGACATCATGGAAACTGTGCAGCGAACAGTTTTAAGCGCCTGAACCCTCCATTCTTCGATGGAAACGAAGATGCTATCGCTGCTGATGCGTGGCATCAGGACACGGAGGTGATTCTAGAAGTAGCTAGGACCCGAGAGAATGAGAAGGTGGCGGTAGTACGTCTGCAGTTATTAGATCTTGCCCGCAGCTGGTGGACGGCACAGGCCGTAGGATTAGTGGCACCTATTGCTTGGGTAGTATTTCGTGAGAGATTCCATACCAAGTATTTTGATGCTGTAGCTCGGTATGATCTACAGACGAAGTTCACCAATTTGAAGTAGATGGGAAGGACGGTCGATGGGTATACGGCCGAGTTTTCCAGGCTTAGTCGGTTTGCTCCCACATTGGTAGCGACCAAGTTCGATAGAGCCCAGAGGTTTTAGCAGGGACTCTACCTAAAGATTTTGCTGACGGTGGAGCAGTTTGAGCATCAGACTTTTGATGCGGTATCGAGGGCAGCTAGGAGGCACGAATATACCTCCCACGGGATCGTGGACAGGACCGGAGGTCGGAATCGGTCTTACGACCAGATGACCTAGTCTTTAGCACCAGCCCCGGCAGTCAGGACTTTGACAATTGGAACTCCGAGGCAGGCGGCCTCAGTGACGTCGGTCACGTCCCCTCAGCAGCAGAAGCAGAAGCAGTCTTTCGTAATTGGCTGCACTCATTGTAGGAAGCTAGGACATGTGGTAACAGATTGTCGTAGGGCACAGGGATTGTGTTTGGCTTGTGGAGCAGCGGACCACAAGATAGGGTTCTGTCCGAATAGGGCCAGTTCATCATCGGCCAGACTAGTCCCTCGGTAATGGGACCAGCACCAGTGCAGCAGCAGCAGCAGTACCCGCCTCCGAGGCCATTGTCGCCTCAGGCTCAAGTATTCCAGCAGCAGAGACCCCCACAGTATGCCTAGGTCCAAGCTCAGATTCAGAATCGACAGAGAGGTTTCTAGCAAGATGTCTTCCCTCTTCCTCATACCTTCAAATTCCTTGCTTGTATGATTGATTGTTTGATTGATTACTTAGTATAGCTTATCTTTGCCACTCTAGCCTCTTAATTAAATTTCGAGGACGAAATTCTTTTAAGGTGTGTAGAGTTGTAATGTCCGTGGTTCATATTACGTATTTCGGTATACGTGTACGTATCTTTGACTTGTATTTCATGTCTTCTAGCTTGGTTCGGCTTGTTTGGTTGGCTTGGTTCGGCTTGGGTTGCTTATTGGTTCATCATGAACCAAGGGGAGAACCCCTACCTACCACCACCATCACCATTTATTAACCCCCACTCTTTTCTTTCTCCTCATTTATTCTTCTTCTTCTCCACCATTATACTTCTCCACCAACCTGAGAGAGAGAAGTTGTAGGCAAGTGCATCTTGCTTCATGGAGGAACCCCATTTTTATTGTTCCATTATCTTCCTCATGTATTTCTAACCCACTTTAGTACTTAGCATTTTTTATTTCTGTGGTTAAATTCTTGTAGATCTAGCTTTGTGGTATTTTTGGTTTTCAGGAGTTTTGATCTAACAAACCTGCATATTTTTGCTATTTGATGGTTCCATGTTGCAGAGAATTATATTTTACCCAAATTTGACCTACGGGAGTCTGGATTTGGGTTCCTATTGTTGTTCGGTAGAGCATGGAGGCCATGGTATTTTTCATGGACATGTTCTCTGTGGAAGCCAATAATTGCACTTTTTATATTTCCTGGCCGCTTGAGCAAATATTTTTGGCCGCATGGCCGTCAAATATTTGCTGGACGCATGAGCATTAATTAATTGTATGACCTTTTATTAGTTGCTTGCAAGCTTGTATGCATTTGCATGCAACTTGTCTGAGCCGCATGGCCGTTAAAATATTTGCTGACCACGTGCAAGTGTTTATTTATTGGCCGCATGGCTCAATTGCAGGATGAGCCGCATATGGCCAATCAAATGTTGGCCGCATGGAATCATTCTTGGCCGCATATGCAATTCTCTGTATGGCCTTAGCAATTATGGCCGTATAAGCTTTTATATTTAATAAAGCTTGCATGCATTAGTAATTAATTTAATGGCCTTTCCATTTTAGCTTGCATCAGCACATGCATTTAATGGCCTTTCCATTTTAGCTTGTATGGCATCAGCACATGCATTTAATGGCCTTTCCATTTTTAACTTGCATTAATGCATGCTTAATATATTAGTTTGTATGCAATTCCTTAACCATATTACTTGGCCGCATGAAATGAGGTTGGCCGCATAGGCCATAAAATACATACTGGAGCCGCATATGCATGCATATGCTTGCATGCTTACAAGTATGGTTTTTTTTTTAGTTGCATGCATTTGCATACTATTGCATGCTTTAGCTTGCCTACATGCATTAGCATTTATGCATGGCTTGTTTGCATTTGTGGCCGCATGCATATGTTACTGTGGCCGCATGGCCTTATAAAATTTCTGGCCGCATGGCCACTACCCAATTCCTGGCCGCATGGGCCATTAGCACATGGCTGGCCGCATAGGCCATCATGGCTAGCCGCATGGTTTAAGTGTTGCATGCATTTGGCTTTATTTAGTTGCATTATTAAATTTGCCTTTGGCCTTTTTATTATTATTAGTTGCATGCATTCAATGCATGCATTTGCAATTTACTTGGCTGGCCGCATATAGCTATTAGCTTGGCTGCATGGGATTAATATTCTGGCCGCATAAGGCCATAACAATATTTTGGCCGCATGGGCCATTAGAAATAGCTGGCCGCATGCATTTGCTTACCGTATAGGCTCAATACTTTATTTGCTTTAGTGCATGCACTTATTTAATTCTTGTACAGTAGTAGCATTTATTGGCTGGCCGTATGGCATACTTGCATTAATTGTGGGTCCCACTATCTTTTGTCTTATTTGTCTTTACAATTATATTATTATGATTAAATAATGTGTGATTCTAAATTGCTTCCCTAAATACGAATTGTTAGTATAATGATTGATAGTGACTTGCTGGCCGTATGAAATTTTTTTGAGCCGCATGAGTCCTCCACGGCCCTTGCTCCTGCTAATATTTAATTACCACTTGTATGCTTGTGCCATATTAATTGTTCTCTGACACGATAGTGACTCGTTGTGGTACACTTTTGACAAATAACATGACTTGATAGTGACCCGTCGTGGTGTACTCCTGACAAATGAGCTTGACATGATAATTCTTGATAGTGGCCCGACGAGGCGCACTCCTGACAAGTAAACTTGACATGATAAACTTGACATGATAAACCTGACATGATATATCCCGATATGCTGTTGCGACGGCTAACTTGACATGATAAGTATGAATGACCTGGACACCGTGGACGATTGTGCTTGTACAAATGAACCCGTCTTGTCTTGCATCATGTCTAGGACGGGGACCCCTGAGTACCACGGTCAGGGGTAACTACTGAATTGACTAAGGCTAATAACTAGAATAATCCAGTAGTCATGAAGAGATTTTCCCAGCTACAGACAATCCCGTTATCTGGGCACCCCACTTGGGATCTGTAGCCTGCCGTCGAGTAGGACACATTTCCAGCACACTGTCATGTGTTGCACCCTTATTGTACTAATATTCGACCTGGGTAACCTGGATGGTCTGCAGGGCTTGTGGCTGTGGAAGAATCTCGCTGCATCTTGCTAGTAACTAGGCCTGTGATAACCCTAGTTAGTTAAAGTATCAAGCCGTACTTATTGCTTGGCCGTGATTGTTGGATGAGGTATAATCTGTCCACTCTTGTCTTGATCCTGTCCAAGATTGTTACATGTCCTGATTTCTTATTTTATTTTGCCAATAAATGGTGGGAGAAACCAAGTTCTGTTCAGATGAAGGGTTACAACCCCGGTCCTTGTTTGGTTTACGGATTATCACCTGGTTATCTGAATAGTCCCATGGTTATCTCATCGTATATCATATGTCATACTTTTCCTCAATTACTGTCTTTTATTATGTAATTATATTCTTGTGCTAATTGCTGGTTTTAGTTCCTAAGTGAAGCCTCCTTGTGGTACTTGCTCTTTCAGGTATCTGACCCAGCTGGTTTTGTATGGCCAGATACCGGAGCAGTTCCCAAGGATCTACCGACTTTCCAGCTAGATGGTGACCACTAGACAGAATTCTGGCAACGAATGGGTTTATTTTGGCTCTCCCACTCTATTGTAAAATTATTCTTTTGAGGCGTTTAGCCGCCGAGCAAGTGTTAGCTCGATTGCACTTACTTACTGTCTGCCTACGGGCTGTAACATGATTGGCAAATCCTAAGGTTGATCATGTATGACTAAACTCTTGCTAGTCCTCACAGTTTGTAATGACTAGCTTCATGATCAGCTGAATATGTAATATTTGGAGCGCCTTACTATTGTATATTTGGGGATCTTACATCTTGTACTTTACTTGATTGTTTGCGATTGAGACACTAGGCTTGTTCATGACCATAAGAGACTGATGGCTTGTAGTTAAACCCTCATATATCTAGACAGCCGTGACCGTATAGTGAGGTGGATTCCATTTCATTATAGGTAGCTTGCTATGTATGCCCCCGCTCTCCAGTATTCTGGTTCTGGGGCGTGACATGGTTTAAGTGGTGGCCCCATGCAGGTCTTGTAAATCAAGATATATGAGGGTTTACCGAATAGATGTCTCAATCAGTACTCACCCTTGATCTCTGTTCATATTTTCTGAATCCCTGAAATTCTTGTCCTGATCATATGCTTGTATCTTTAATCTGTCCTGGTCCTTCCTTATTGTTCCCTATATCGTCTTTTTCAGCGGCATTATTCCTGGACCTGCCGATCAGTAAGGCGCAGTACCTTCCGTGGACCAGCAGCAACCAGGAGATCAAGCCCAGCATTCAGGAGTAGCTTCCAGAGTTATGCCTACTGGGGATCTAGAGCCACCAGTTCAGCCTGTCCAGCCTGTAGAGCCTGATGATGGCACCTTGGTGGGTCTCATCAGGACATTGTTAGCTTCTCAAGATCGCCGAGGAGATGCCTTACATCAGGCAGTGACAGATGCTCTCGGCAGAGGTGGACATTATGGGAACAGTGCAGCGAACAGTTTCATGCGCCTGAACCCTCCATTCTTCGATGGCAGCGAAGATGCTATCGATGCTGATGCGTGGCTTCAGGACACGGAGGTGATTCTAGAAGCAGCCAGGACCCCAGAGAATGAGAAGGTGGCGGTAGTGCGCCTGCAGTTATTAGATCTTGCCCGCAGCTGGTGGGCGACGCAGGCCATGGGATTAGTGGCACCTATTGCTTGGGCAGTATTTCATGAGAGATTCTAGACAAAGTATTTCGATGCTGTAGCTCGGTATGATCTACAGACGAAGTTCACCAATTTGAAGCAGATGGGCAGGACGGTCGATGGGTATGCTGTAGCTCGGTTCTGATCCCCCACCAGCTTTCATGCAGGGTACAGGGAATGGATTACTCGCGGCGAAGCTTCGTTTGATCGCACATAGGCATGGAATCACATAGCGTGTAAAGCGTGCGATCGCATTGACACTCGGACTTGCAATAAGATTGATGCGGCCGAGATATAGAAGGCATGATGTATGGAACGGTAAAATCCATTATGGGCAAGAGAGAACCTGAGTGTTGTAGCCAATCTGGCATATATTGTTGGGCTATTGAAGGGCTTTGTAATCTCGGTTCGAATATCAGTAAAGAGAATTGTTTCGTACACTCTGTTTTTCTTTCGTTTTTAATATCAAATCAATGATAACCATTTGAGAACTTGTCATTTTGCCTTGCACGAGCGCAACTCCAGGCTCGTGCTGCATTACGCCTCCTGCGAGGACGATGATTCGGGTGATTCCGGGTCGGAGCGTGACAGGGTCTACCCCTTTTAATCTCAACCACTAAATTATATTCCAATCCATAAAACATAGGGTGGTTCTGTAATACATAACCAGCTGACTGGTTTTTGAGCATTTCTGTATATATATATATATATATATATATATATATATATATATATATATATATATATATATATATATAATTGGTATCCTTTCTCCAAGCAAAGTCGTGGCCCAAAGCCACCCAGCCGTTCGGAGGAGGATTCGAACCCGAGGCCTATGTATATATATATCCCGAAGGCACTAACCTAGTGTAGTGCGGGAGGCCGCCCGAGCATAGGCCTCGGGTTCGAATCCTCCTCCGAACAGCTGGGTGCCTTTGGGCCACGACTTTGCTTGGAGAAAGGATACCAATATATATATATATATATATATATATATATATATATATATATATATATATATATATATATATTTGAAATAAGTAATTATGGCGAACGCTCCCACCGGGAATCGATCTCCTGACCACTCGGGTCGCGTTCGCCATAATTACTTATTTCAAATATATATATATATATATATATATATATATATATATATATATATATATATATATATATATATATATAAAGGATAATTGGACCTGGCACGAAAAATAAATTGAGGCCAAAAAATAATAAAAATTCAAAAATTAACATCAAGTAAAAAAATCATTCAACTAAAATACCTTTCAAATTGAAATAATATTTGACTAAAAGAGATAAAGTGAAGCTAAAAAAAGAATTTTTCGAGATCTTCACATTAAGAACGAGCTTCTACCATTCCTAGTTGTCATCAATCAATCGTTCATAATCAACACCTTTCAACAAACTCATTTTCAAAAAAAATTAGAGCTAGCACATTTAATCTTTTATGTGACATGGCTGACGGCTTGTACGATTTTAATTACTTATAATTAAAGAAGCTCATTTCTACTTATGCAATAGTCACTAGTATTATGAATATAATTATATAGGTATTGCTTGTAGTAGGAAAATAATTAAATTTGTTCATGAAATTTAATATCTCAAGTGCTTGGATGTCTTTTTGGTAGAAGATTTCGTAAAGTTTTTAGGTCCTTAAATAATTTATCTCCATCAATATCAAAGCAATCATCATGTCTCAAAGTTCTTTACAGACGACTACCCCAAGCTTTTAGATGGTCTCTATCTAATGAATTCAACTTCTCTGAACTGAACAATCAAAAATATTTTTATTGTTTTGATATTGTTCGAACCTTCTCTTGAGTGACGCAGTAGCAAGATCTACTATGTACAAGAAGTATTTAATTTTGAATGATTTTTTAGGTAACTCGGCAAAAAAAATCAAAGGGACGTCTTACATATTCATAAAAATATTTCTTTTTTTCTGGTTTTCTCTTTTCACGAAACAACTGATCAATCTCAATAGTACTTGGAAATTGTTTAGCAGCAGTCATGGCCTTCTCATTTCCAGATTATCTATACTTTTTACGACACACAAATAGCTTCTATATTTTAGCTATAACAGTATCAAGTGGCATGTCTTTAGATTGTAACTTCTATGCACAAGCTTCTCCCAGTGGTTGATAGGCTCGTCGACGACACTAGAATGTCGAGGTCGATGGTGATTCGACTGAGATAAAGGTATGTGGCTCGTCGAGTGCTTCGGGATAGGTTTGAGGAGGCGGTATTGATGTTGATTCGTCGATGGTCGTATAGGGGACGATGATCGACAAGGTGTCTTTGGCAGTCGAGTTGCAACGACGAGGGGATTAGAAGTTGGACCTTAAACTTTTAAATCCAAGTTTGGAATCTTTGGATTTCTTTATGGTTTCTTCTGCAAGTTCTGGTTAGAGAAAGATTGTAACAATGGAAGCTTTGGTTAATTGGTTTCCTTATTTATTCATAAGTTAGTTCAGTACACATAATGCACACATAAATTTTTTTTGGAGGCCTACGAATTCGGAAGGCCTAGTACATTCGTACCCATTAAACTTCTATAAAACTGGTCTTGACAACATGTTGGTTTTAATTGATTTGGCAAAAGGCCACTCACTAGTACACGACAATGTACTAATCTTCCCCCAGTCCTGCAGGTGCGGGGAGTAGTTTAGACGGCTCTGAGGCATTAGAGAGTTTGTTGGGCTAGTTGGAGCTTGTCATGCAAAGATGTGATTTTCTGTCTTAAATGACATAATATATGTAACATCATATATCCCTTGAGTTGTAAGCCTTGTGATTGTGTTGAGAGAGAGAGTGTGTGGCTGTGCTTATAATCAAGTTGTTCTTTGGCTTCGAGCCGTTGTAATTCCGTTGTAATATTATCAATAAAAAGTTCATTTTTGTATATCATCTATCAACTTTTTTTGTTGTTGTAATGACTTGTCTTTGAGATGTTTTAATCAATCGTATTTGGTGACTGTCTTGTGCATGTCACGTCCCGATCCCGCGTAGTCCTTTCGTCCTCGTTCACTACCAAAATACACTCAATTAGCAACGGATATTTAGCGACATAAATTTTCGTCGGTATTAGCGACGGCTTCGTGGCCGCTCAGCGACTGAGTAGCGACTACACGCCTTTGCCATTTTTTATTTTAATTTTAGGGGGAGGAAAGGTCGCACGTCCGTCGCTAGACTGTCGGAATTATAGCGACGGATCCCCAGTCGTCGCTACGTAGTCGATTATTTGGCGAGAATTGTGTAGAGAATTGGTAGGACATATCTTCGACTACGTAGCGACGTATATTCAGTCGGCACGTATCAAACATGGCGACTACGTGGCGACGGATTTTCTTCCGTCGCTATTCAGTCGCTATATATACGTACCAGACTTTAAATGAAACGGCGGGGGAAACTTTTCGCATTCTCCCCAAATTTACTCTCTCTCCTCTCCTCTCTCTCTCTCTCTCTTTCGTCGGTGTCGGCTTCGGTGATCGGCGTCGGTGTCGTCGTCGGCATCGGCGTCCTCTCCTCTCTTTCTCCCGAAGGTAACCCCCTCTCTCTCTCTCTCTCGATCTCTCTCTCTCTCGGGGTCTGGGAGGCGGGCTTGGGGTTGTGGCGTCGGACGGCTGGCTTGGGTCGGGGGCTGGGCGGTGGGCTTGGGGCGACGGCGTCGGGAGCTGGGCGGCTGGCTTGGGGCGGGGGCGTCGGGGGCTGGGCGGCTGGCTTGGGGCGGGGGCTGGGCGGTGGGCTTGGGGCGGGGGCGTCGGGGTCTGGGAGGCGGGCTTGGGGCTGGGGCGTCGGTGGCTGGGCGGCTGGCTTGGGTCGGGGACTGGGCGGTGGGCTTGGGGCGGCGTCGTCGGGGGCTGAGCGGCTGGCTTGGGGCGGGGTCTGGGCGGTGGGCTTGGGGCGGGGGCGTCGGGGTCTGGGAGGCGGGCTTGGGGTTGGGGCGTCGGGGGCTGGGCGGCTGGCTTGGGGAGGGGTCTGGGCGGTGGGCTTGGGGCGGGGGCGTCGGGGTCTGGGAGGCGGGCTTGGGATTGGGGGCTGGGCGGTGGGCTTGGGGCGTCGGGGGCTGGGCGGCTGGCTTGGGTCGGGGGCAGGGCGGTGGGCTTGGGGCATCGTTGGCTGGACGGCTGGCTTGGGTCGGAGGCTGGGCGGTGGGCTTGGGGCGGCGGCGTCGGGGGCTGGACGGCTGGCTTGGGGCGGGGGCGTCGGGGCTATTTGCAACCGACGTGCAGCCATAAGCACTCTTCATATATATATGCAACCGAACTACTGGACTGGGCGGCGGGCTTGGGGCGGCGGACTTTGGTCGGGGGCGGCGGGTGGCTTTGCTTCTCAAATTCATCTGAGTTTATATATTGGCTAAATAATGTGTTATCCATATTGGGTGTTCCATTAGTTTGGTGGTGTTTGGATTAGTAAATATGAATATGGGATTTGGATTAATGGTGTATATATATGTTCACTGTCTCAAGGACAGTGCGAGTTCTATCAGTTGTGTGCTTCTGTATAGATGTATATATCTATACATCTAGCTGTGATATACATATGTGTATGTGACAATCTCAGTTAGCGACAGACTAGTTACTGGTTAGCGACGGATATTTCTAGCTCAATTTGCATTAATCTACGGTACGACATGGTGATCAGGATATAGTCCCTGCAACCATTCGACTGGCGAGGCAGAAACTATGTAGCCGTAGATAAAGTTGACTGTCTTCCGACCCTCATCCCTCGGCAATGATGATACGACAACCTATCACTATATCTTATATAGTAGTAGATGATGTCTTAGTATTACATTAAGTGAGTTCATCTTGATTCTGTTATATCCTTCAGATACTAGATACGATAAGAACATATACTACACGATATGTATACAGAATATAGATGATTCACACTAATGTATGCTAGAATGAATTTTGGGTTGTGTTCTGAGCCATCCGTTCTTACACTTAAAACACATAGAAATTAGTAGTGTGAGTGCGCCGAAGAGAGTGAGAGCGCTGGAGGGAGGGAGGAGAGAGAGAGTAATTAATGGTACGACATGATGAAGTAGTACTTTATTTTGGCTCCAGTTCCAGCTCAATTTGCATTAATCTATGGTACGACATGGTGATCAGGACATAGTCCCTGCAGCCATTCGACTGGCGAGGCAGAAACTATGTAGCCTTAGATAAAGTTGACTGTCTTCCGACCCTCATCCCCTCGGCAATGATGATACGACAACCTATCACTATATCTTATATAGTAGTAGATGATGTCTTAGTATTACATTATGTGAGTTCATCTTGATTCTGTTACATTCTTCAGATACTAGATACGATAAAAACATATACTACACCATATGTACAGAACATAGATGATTCACACTAATGTATGCTTGAATGAATCTTGAGTTGTGTTCTGAGCCATCCGTTCTCACACTTGGCAAAAAATTGAATTTTTTATACATTATCGGCTTTCGAAAATGTACTCAAATTACATGATGGTTCCTTTAGTTAGCTTGCTTATGTTACAATTATATTATTTGTGACTATCGATCTTACCAGATGGCACCCATGAGCCGAGGAGCGGCACGTCGTTTGAGGAAAACAGTGAATGCTGAGGTGGCTCCTCCTACAGTTAAGGAGGAAGTGGCACCGGTTGCTAGTGAGACTGGGAGTTCTATTCATCCAGCACCGGTAGCTAGTGAGACCGGGAGTTCTCTTCAAGCAGTCCTTGCAAGGGACGACATCTTTTCTCACGCCAAAAATCTCGCTTTTTCGAGGTGGTTGCGTGATCGTATCACTGAGCGTTTGCGTGAGCAGCGTAGTTCTTATTAGCTATTAGTACTTATTTGTATTGGACTATTTGTATTGAGTTGTTTTTGTATTAGACTATTTGTATTGGACTACATTTATGAACTAGAACTGTGTCAATCTCTGGATTGTACTGGACTACGACATGGTGATCAGGACATAGTTCTTGCAGCCATTCGACTAGCGAGGCAGAAACTATGTATCCGTAGATAAAGTTGACTGTTCTCCGATCCTCATCCCTCGGCAGTGATGATACGACAACCTATCACTAGAGGATACTCTGAGAGATCCATCTGTGTAGGACGTATACTCTGAGATATCACCTTTACAAGAATGATATCAGTAGTAGGATTGAGTGCTGGAGGGGATATTATCAGAGTATACGTCCTACTCAGATGGGTCTCTCACCGTTACTATTTTTTTCTGACAGCAAGGTGGATGTGCTCCGTCAACAGATTCTTGCTTCGAGCCAAAACTTTGCTCCGGAGCTCAAGTGGACATCCTTCGTGTAGAGCTCGAGTGAGAGGTTCCTGACAGCATGGTGGTCTCCTTTGTCAAAGTATCTGTGCTCATCCCACATTGGCTGTGGGACGAGCACGGATACTTTAACAAAAGAGACCACCATGCTGTCAGGAACCTCTCACTCGAGCTCTACACGAAGAATGTCCACTTGAGCTCCGGGGCAAAGTTTTGGCTCGGAGCAAGAATCTGTTGACGGAGCACATCCACCATGCTGTCAGAAAAAAATAGTAACGGTGAGAGACCCATCTGAGTAGGACGTATACTCTGATAATATCCTCTCCAGCACTCAATTCCACTACTGATATCATTCTTGTAAAGGTGATCTCTCAGAGTATACGTCCTACTAAGATGGATCTCTCAGAGTATCCTCTCCGGTTGGGTTGGGTTCTGAGCCATCCGTCCCAGGGATTTGATTCTGTATTTTGGTTTCTGTATTTTGGCTCCAGCTCCATTTGCATTAATCTACGGTACGACATGGTGATCAGGACATAGTCCCTGCAGCCATTCGACTGGCGAGGCAGAAACTATGCAAGTAGCCTTAGATAAAGTTGACTGTCCTCCGACCCTCAACCCTCGGCAATGATGATACGACAACCTATCACTATATCTTATATAGTAGTAGATGATGTCTTAGTATTACATTAGTGAGTTCATCTTGATTCTGTTACGTCCTTCAGATACTAGATACGATAAGAACATATACTACACCATATGTACAGAACATAGATGATTCACACTAATGTATGCTAGAATGAATCTTGGCTTGTGTTCTGAGCCATCCGTTCTGATCAAGCATCTTCCTTCTCCTCTCCTCTACCATGGCTCTGAACAAATCTGCTCCTCCCTCTACTTCCCTTCTTCTTATTTGACTCTCTCAGCCACATATGACATCCAGCTCAAGCGTAGAGTCGGGGGAGAAGAAGTGGACAGGAAGAGGAGGGGGAAGCAGCACAGCCGGCGGCATGACCCGGAGGAAGTACAGAGGTTTTCTTCAACAGCCGTAGGAGAACTATAAGGATATATCTTTTCACAATATGTCATCTTGTCAAAGACCCTTCATGTGAATATCATGTTACCGCGGTGTCGGAAGACTAACATGTCATAAGTTTTTAAGCCGTGTGTTTTGACATAATCTTCCCAACTCTTTCCTCCTATGTAGTAATCTTGCATTATTACATAACAGGAAAGAGTTTTGAGGATTATGTCAAAACACACGGCTTAGAAAATTATGACATGTTAGTCTTCCGATACCGCGGTAACATGATTGTCACATTAAGGGTCTTTGACAAGGTGATATGTTGTGAAAAGATATATCCTTATAGTTCTCCCACGTCTGTTGAAGAAAACCTCTATACTTCCTCCGGGTCATGTCGCCGGCTGTGCTGCTTCCTCCTCCTCTTTCTGCCCACTTCTTTTCCTCCGACTCTACACTTGAGCTGGATGTCATGTGTGGCTGAGAGAGTCAAATAAGAAGAAGGGAAGTAGAGGGAGAAGCAGATTTGTTCAGAGCCATGGTGGAGGAGAGGAGAAGAAAGATGCTTGATCAGAACGGATGGCTCAGAACACAAGCCAAGATTCATTCTAGCATACATTAGTGTGAATCATCTATGTTCTGTACATATGGTGTAGTATATGTTTTTATCGTATCTAGTATCTCAAGGACGTAACAGAATCAAGATGAACTCACTAATGTATGCTAGAATGAATCTCGGGTTGTGTTCTGAGCCATTCGTTCCGATACTTGGCAATTAAGCCATTCGACTGGCGAGGCAGAAACTATAAGGCTACTTGCATGTTCTTCCAACTTCAAATTACAAGATTACTATATTAGGTTAAATAAATCACTAACCTCATCTCGGTGAGTCTTGGTGTAGCACTCAAATATGGGGCACCTATAATCTAATCTTGATTATGTTACATCTTTTAGATACTAGATACGATAAGAACATATACTACACTATATGTACAGAACGTAGATGATTCACACTAATGTATGCTAGAATAAATTTTGGGTTGTGTTCTGAGCCATTCGTTCCCATACTTGGCAATTAAGCATGTGAAATAGAACTGATTATGTTTAGTTTGTCTTACGATACAGATTTTCACATCCGAATTGAAATGGATCGTTACTTCGTTGATCGTACATGGATGTACTATAGCGGATCAACCTCCTGGACCGTAGGTACTTATAAGTATCATCCGTATCGGATTAGTATCGATCTATCGTTTTGGTATGGGCCGTATCGGTTGGTATTGATCTTAGCGAATTGGTATCGTCCTATCCGATATGTATCGGCCGTATAGCTAGGATTCATATTGGCCTTATCGATTTGGTATCGGTCATATCCGATAGGTATCGGCCGTGTTGGATTATTATATACCATTTCGGATTAGTATCGTGAAAGGTTTAGTAACAACTGTACTTGGATTTCTCTCTTCTAGAGCTAGATTACCATTGCAAGAGAGTCACGAGAGCGTAGATGGCCAGTTACAGAACATACATACTTTCTTTTCAATCTCGCTTTTCCTAATGGAAAAGAAAGTATGTATGTTACTGTAACTAGCCAATCACGATCTGGTGATTCTCTTGCAATGGTATTCTAGCTCAAGAAGAGAGAAATACAAGTACAGTTGTTACTAAACCTTTCACGATACTAATCCGAAATAGTCTATACTAATCCAACACAGCCGATACCTATCGGATATGACCGATACCAAATTGATAAGGCCAATATGAATCCTAGCTATTCGGCCGATGCATGTACATATCGGATATAGGACGATACCAATTTGTTAAGGCCAATACCAATATGATACGTCCTATACCAAACCGATAAACCGATACTAATCTGATACACTAGATACTAAGTACATCTGGCCTATACCAGCGGATCCACAAATTACTGCACGATAGGCCCAATGACTCCAGTTACATCCGGTTATTGGTGAGTACATGATTACATAGTAATTATGTTAGTCTTGTGATACAGATTTTTACTCTCTCATGCTACCAACGTCACAACTTTTCCAGTGCTGCTCCCTCTAATGATGATGAACGCAAAAAACCAACGTCACAACTTTTATAACTTGAGTAAATTTCTTTACCCTATATGAAAATTTCTGTTGTCAGAAAGATGGCTCCTAGGACTCGTCGAGGTGGTGCTGCTAGTCGAGGAAGTGGTCGAGGCAAGAAACCCTTGGAGGTCGACACGGAGGAAGTCTCCATTGTCAAACAAGAGCCGGTGACTGTTAAGGAGAAAGTGTTACCAAAGGTCGAGGTTAAGGAAGAATCGGTGACCATCAGGGAAGAGATTGCTCCCAAGCTTGAAGCTAAGGAGGAGCCACCGTTAGAGAGTAGTAGCATCGGGACCGACCCTCCTGTCCCAACAGAAGACCTCAACCAGATTGAGCCTTCGTATGCAAAGTGGCTGATAGAATGGTACATGCCTCAACGCAACTATCATCCCTGGCTGTGAGGATTCATCGTCTGACTTGTGGTCTTTGTTGAGGCCAAAGTCGATTTTCCTATGTGTTTTGGAATATTTGTGAAAATTTTAGAATATTTGTGCTATGATCGGATTATAACGATGGATATTAGGTTACTGTAACTGGCCACCTTTACAACCTATGTGTTTTGGAATATTTGTGAAAATTTTAGAATATTTGTGCTATGATCGGATTATAACGATGGATATTAGGTTACTGTAACTGGCCAACTCTTTCCTATGTGTTTTGGAATATTTGTGAAAAATTTGGAATATTTGTGCTATGATCGGATTATAACGATGGATATTAGGTTACTCTTCCGGATAATTGATGTCTATTTTATATTAATTTGGTTTGGTCTATATGATTCCTGGATAATTGGTGTGTATTAAATTTGTATGTACATATTTGGTCTATGTGATTCTTGGATAATTGGTGTGCATAATATATTTGGTCTATGTGATTGTTGGATAATTGGTGTGCATTATATATTGATTTGGTTTATGCAAATTTTTGCGAAAAGTGAAAGCGATGTAATTTGTTTTTCAAAATATACTCAGTTAGGGACGGACTTGTGACCGTTTTGCGACGGTTACTACCAGTTTCCGACTACTTTTCGACGGCTATTCCGTCGCTAACTGGAGATTTGAAAATATTTTCAGGTAGCGACGGATTGTCGACGGATTATCCGTCGGTATGGTACATTGTTCGACGGAATAGCGACTACCTATCCGTCGCACTTGTTCTGGAAGTACCAAGAATTTCCAAAACAAGATCGACGGTTAATCCGTCCGTATTCCGTCGATAAATATCGACGGAATAGCGATGACTTATCCGTCGCCATGTTGCTGGAAATGACATGAATTTCCATAAGCTGATCGACGGATTTTTCGTCAAAAAACCGTCGCTAATCCGTCCTTTGTTATCGAAGGCGTCGACGGCTTAGCGACGGAACAATGCGCTGTGATACGCTATTACGACGGGTTACTGACAGAATTTTACGTCGCTATTGTCTACACAGTTCAGTACTTAAAATTTGAAATGGACGAGAGTCCGTCGGAAACGCGTTGCTAAAGTTTCGTATTGTGAAGTCGAAAAGCGGTCGCTATTCCGTCGCTTCACGACTACGTAGCGACGGACCGTTATTAGCGACGAGCTGATTGCCGACGGATTTTTTGGCCAAAATCCGTCGGTTATCGGTCGCTAATCGTAATTATCGTCGGATTGGCGACGGATAGGGCCGTCGCTAAATCGATAAATTTTGGTAGTGGTTTTGAACTATATGAAACCATTAGTCCTCGCTTGGACGTGATGTCGTGCAAGCCTAAATTATGGTTGCACAAGATCAAGACCTGTACAATTACAAAATAGACAGAATAAACAACAACACAGCAGAACTTATGCATAAAATTAAACATTGGGCAATATTACAAAAATTAGAATTGAACACAATGATAACAGAAATATATTATCTTTATTGATAACATTGAATCAATTACAAGACTCTCAATAGATCTCTGATACATGTCGTATTTGGCTTACAATCTCTTAGGAACTATACAGAATTACAATGATCCCGTTCCACACATTACATCTCTTTATATACAAAACCAACTCTTGCAACAGATGGCCTTCTTTTGGACAGAAAATCTATCTCTTTGCATCTCTTTTAATTTCTGGCTCCTGGGGATGAGATTCAGACTATTGATTCGGATCATTCATTTCGTCCAAATTGTACCTACAAGCAAGCTGGTGGTGGATCAGTACATTAATGTACTGGTGAATAAGACAAAGACTACACCGTCTGAAATGATCACTAAGTATTCATGAGAAAACGTTGCATTATTAGTGATCTTTCTATCTTTTTACCTGCGTTTATTTCATGCAGTACAGAGTCATATTACTTCTTTTGTAAATACTTTTGAAAAGCAACATTTCATTCTTTTCCATTCAGGCCAAATATCAGATCAATTTCATGTACGAAGAGAATCTCAACTATTCAGATGCGTACAACGTGTTTCGTGAGCCATATCATTTCATTAGGGACATAAACAACAATCTAGGCGTCAGCTTTATCAACTCTCGGAATAATAACATTTCATTTGCATCAGATTTATTCATAGAAGCATTTCATGATAGAAATATAAGCATTAACGGACATCAGTACTTACTCAGTGATTCTTATGCATAGCCGATGGTCCATCCCTGCACAATACAAAGATAGAAAAACATAATATTATTATCTGACAATGTTCCATGTTCGTCTCTACAGAGTTAGTATCAATAATCCTTCTATATGCTTGCCATCGATTAGCAGTTGTGACTCAAGGCTCAGCTATGCACTAACACATATGTATATCAGCATTTGTGACTCATGGTTCAGCTCTGCACTGATAACACATGTTAACAGTTATGGCTCAGGGTTCAGCTCTTCACTAATCGACACCTATCTACATGATGGTCCATGGGTCTATTTCCATGATTAGCCGCTGTAACACTTTGGTTCAGCTCGTCTCTAATAGACACAATACCTCCTCTAATCGCGAGATCTAGCATTCACCTCGGGGGTGCTATTACAATCTCTCCTAGGCCGATCGATTTTCAGTGCACGTCGAGAGACTATTACCTTGTGCACAAGTTGTTCGAGACCAATGCATGAATACAACTCTATCAGATAAATCCCTTCGATGCACAGATTATCGATCAGCAATCATTCCATCTTTTCTCTTCTTTTCGTATAACATAGCCAATAGCTCCTCTCTACATTTTATTTATTCAAACAACAGAGTTATAGCTCTACTTTTCTCTTTTTCGATCATTCATTAAATCAGTACAAAGCGCCATCATTCATTCATTCGTTTCAGCGTACAATCAGGAACATGAAACCCTTTAACTTATAAAAGCATGGTAATAGTTCTATAACAGTAAGCATAGCAGTCTACTCTTGATAGCAAACAATTAGGGACATGCAAACATCTATTTTATCTTCTTATTAGGCATGTCAATAGTCATCAATTGAAGCAACATTCTAACTCTTAGCATGGCAACAGGACTGGCCCTGGCCCAGGGCGACAAGGGCGACCGTCCAGGACCTTCGGATCATGAGAGGCCCAAAAAAAAAAAATTAAGAAAATATGTTAATAATTTTGTATCTCAAAATAGAACTAGTACATATCATGGGCCCTTTTAAACATGAAGTTATTGTGGTATAGTGGTTAGTACTTTAGATTCCTTATCGAAGGTCCTAAGCTCAATCCTTAATTATAGCTATTATTTAAAAGTTTTTAAAAAAAATTTTACATTATATATGTATGGGACTTTATTTTGAAAGTTCGTCCTGAGCCCACATGAGCTCAGGACCGGCCCTGCATGGCAATATCTTACATAGCAATGGATTTGATCATTTAGCAACATGGAAAAAATTCTCTATTAAAGAATACAGGGTCATCATTCTCAATAATTACGTTCTTGTTCTTAACCATAATCATTCATTCAAAATCATATATTCTTTAATAGGAGTGAAAAGAATCAGAAAGCATAGTCCTTGTTCAGTCACCCAAATCAATCGTCTTCTGATCCAGAGCCATCAATCCAATCTTTCTGTCTTGCAAGTGCCTTCGCGGAGCGGGACACTACAGTACAAATACAATTTATGCTTGTATGATATCACGTTCAGTGATGACTTTCGATTCTGCGGGATTGAAACGTGACACTACTAACATGATGTGCGTCAAGTGGATTAAGAGAGCCTGAGGTGGTGTAATCGTTACAATTTGTCCCAACTGGTAATGTAAGCTTAGGTTCATCGAAAGTCAATGACTTCAGTAAATAGAGCAGTGTTGCATTTACAAGATCATTTAACCAAGATGCAACTGTATATGGTACAAGAGAAACCACAGTAAATGAAAGAAAAATGATCTCGAGTAGTTTAGGTTAGGGCTTACATTTACATGACATGCTATATATATATATATATATATATATATATATATATATATATATATATAAGCGCTACATAATCATAATATCCCCTGAACATTTTTTGAGCACATGTACTCGATAACCAAACCCTAATTATTATACGGAAGTTGGAACTCGATAACCTAACTAGGAATAAGCATAATATAACATTCATCAACGACAAGTGTTTGATCTTGTTTTCTCTTAAAAGTATTCACATGTGGGATGAGTACTGTGTGTGTGGTGATCGTGCACATCACACCTTCCCCTCCCTCTTCTGAAACTTCCATGCAGAAACAAAGTGCATTGGTGTTCCTTTCCACCCAACCAGCAGGGACTTGCCATCTTTCTCTATGGTGCATGAATCACCAGCAGCAAACTGCTTCAGGAGAAGGCTGGCTTGGTAAGCCGAGTACTCGTTGAGCTCCGCCTCCGCGAGCCCGAACCTCGCGAAGAACTCCCTCCACACGCCTATCCCGACGTGCCTCACCACCCTCTCGCTGCCTTCGGTCGCGACCATGCTCCGGATCCCCTGCGAGAAGAAGTTCCCCTCGAGCGCGAACCGGTTGACGTCCGTCCTCTCCATCACGCTATCGAGGCAGTCGAACAGCGAGCTGAAGTAGAACAGGGCCTCGGTGAAGCGGTTGATGAAGGACGGGGAGTTGTGCTTGGCCTCGACGTCGATGACCGTCAAGATGCACGGCTTCACCTTCCATATCACCCTCATCATATTCTCCAAGCTGCCGGGCTTCACGATGAGGCTGTTC
The DNA here is from genome assembly GCA_029216955.1 of Iris pallida. Lineage (NCBI taxonomy): Eukaryota > Viridiplantae > Streptophyta > Magnoliopsida > Asparagales > Iridaceae > Iris > Iris pallida. The sequence continues at coordinate 1,909,096 of JANAVB010033219.1, forward strand.
ATGGCCATGTCGGAATATATGCCGACCGTCTCGCCGAGACCGATGTCGAACATGCCTTCCTTCAGCTGCTTCATGTCGGACACGACCACGGTCTTGAACTCGAAAGGCAACCCCAGGCTCCGAGCGAAGCCCATGAGCCTCTTGCCGGTCGCCGCGTTCACCTTCTCCGCCAACCCTATTGCACTGATCTTGAGAGACTCGACCGGGCAAGCGACCCTTGTCGCCAGAGCCTGGATGAGTATCGTCCACTGGAGGCCGTGCTTGATCGAAAGATCGATCAGATGGATCCTTTTCGCGGTCGACACCGCGTCTAGTATGGACTGGATTGCGGTGAACTGCGTGACCTGCGAGAACGGCAGCGTGTTGTGGCAGATCAGCTGGAGAGGGTGGCTCGCCAGCATCGCGTCGATGACCTCCTCCGCGGTCATCGTCCCGTTCCCCTTCGGCCCCTTCGAGGAAAGCCTGCCGGTCTCCCTCTCGATCCTCTCCTGTAGGGCGTCCGTGAAGTAGTAGATGACTCTCTGGACCGGGTTCCCGATGTTGGAGGACATCATGTAGCACTGCCTCAGCAGGTTGCTCGCGCGGTCGTACTGCCGGTTGGTCACCTTCTCCGCCGCGGCGAGGAGGAAGCTCGCGAGCTCGACGTTCTTGATCTCGTCGGTGGTGAGACAAGACAGAGATAGCCCGTAAGGGGCTGGTACTGCGATAGAATCGTCACCGTCTCCCGGTGTGGACAGCTGGATGAAATGGGCCGCGGCGACCCTCATCACTTCCTCCGTCGACAGAACGCCGCTCCCGACGGCCGGTTTCATCTCCCTGCCGACTGCTGCGCCGCAGCCGATGGTCCTCTCCTTGCTCATGCTGTTGTAGCTCTGCCGGTACTGCTTCAGTATGTCCAGAGACGAGAAGGAGGTATGGTGAGTCTTCTCCTTCGGCAGCAGGATCTCCGAGATTTCGTTCGACCTCTCGTGGTCTTTGCCGGCCGAAGTCGGCCGGGCCGCGGCGGCAGTAGAGACTTCAGTGAAGTGGGCATCCTCCATCATGAACACTGGCAAGAACTGCGGATAGTTGGTTGGGAAACCTCCATAGTTCGACCACATGTTCTGGTCCACAGCTCCTCTGCTGCCAGTCTCCTGTGGCGAGAAGAGAGACTCTGACTTCACAGAAGAGTTGGCTACAGAACCCTGAGGGGGATAGTTGACATCAAAGCCATATTCCTCAAAGGAGAAGATGGGGTTCATCATGTTAGAACCTGGTGGTTGTTACTGGTACTAACTGGTCTAGTCTTTGGCTAGGAAGAAAGCATGTAGGAAGTTCACATATATACCAACTGAGTGATCACTAACAACACCATTTGAAGCAGTCAAGATTCTCAGACACCAGCTACATGTTAATTTGGAAGGAAGCCTACAAGAAAGAGGGAGGAAGCATGATGGTTTTTAATTTAGAGCATTGGTTTGTATTTTGTACAATCCACATAAGGAAAAGATTCACTTTGCATATAAAATTCTCTTGAAGTTTACATTTGGTTTTGTATATTCTTCAAATCTGCACCACATACATTTTAGGTCACTCTCATTTCTACTCAATTTGGCTGGATGTGCATGGGAAGTGGGAACTAACCTTTACTAGCTTGAATAATTGGCAGAATGCATGTCACCAGAGTACCTTCTTTCTCAATTTATTCTAATCTTAGAATAAGTGGTGAATGAGTGGCGTTAGTTCCAATATCTTCAGTAATATAAAGGATTTTTTTTTTTTGAAATCACACGCACACACACAATTGAGAGGCTCGAACCTTGCCGGCCCCTCCGGATGTCCGCTCTAATACCACTAGGCTAGAGAGCTCGGACATATAAAGGATCTTCAAAACGGTTCAAGATTGAACCCTCTAAGTCATTTGTATATCATCAATTATTTTATTTTTAAAAAAAAATTTAAAATTAATTATTTTTTTTATTTTCTGTGTGGATAATCGAACCCTCTCTCCTCACTTAAAAAATTAAAAACCACCCGATACTAATATATTTAAAATTAAAATTATGTTTAAACTAACTATATAATATTATCTAATTAAACACATATTCAGAATTTAAAAAATAATAATCATAACAAATCATATTCAAATTATATTTAAAATATTCTAATAGAATTTAAATTTTTATATATTTTATTAATACTATCATTTATTTTTTTATACGTGCAATGCACATCAACGTGACTAGTTTTGTAATAATGAAACATACACATTGAGATATGATATTGCTTCTTCCATTAATTAGGCTAATTTTAATTTTAAACAACTTCAACTTAACTTATTTTATTTTTATTACTGTCACTTAATATACATGACTACCACAATTTTTAGTTTAATACACTAAAATAATTTTTAACAAGTTATTTACCACCAATTTGAATTTTTTTAATTACTCCATCCAGTCTCCCATCATACTATATGATGGCGTGCAAAGCACCCGACTATCTGGCTCAATTTGTCCATGACTAAAACATAATTTACTTTGTTGTCATTTAAAATAATTAAAAGGAGGATTAGGGGGCAATGTGTAAAACTTAGGATCAGGTTAGAAAGATGGGAGAAGATTGTTTCTTTAATTAGGGTTAGGTACTAGAAAGGAGGAAGGATATAATTATTTTTTAAGTAAATTTTGATTATGGCTAGGGTTACGAACGAATGGTGTAATGTCTTGTTTATTGTAATTATGTTTGATTATTACTATAAGAGTAATTTTGATTATTGTTTATTGTTTATTGTAATTTTGATTATTACTGTAATTATGTTTGATTTATTACTATAAGAGTACTGTGGTAATTTGTCGCTAATGCCAACTTGAATGGAGTGTTTAACGGGACGGTAGCCCTCGGCTCTCCAATATCATCAGGACTAGCTATTCAACTAGTTCTCAGTCTCCATAAAAGAAAGGGGATTCTCAATATTATTATAGAAAGTGACAGCAAAGTGCTCATCGATACCATTCTTCATAAAGAATTGGATTTCCCAATGGAGGATTAGACATGTTGTTGAAGAATATCGAGCAATCCTACTTCAATACACTGATATCTAGCTCCTTCACTTACTCTCCGTGTGGAGCAAACTCGGTTGCACACTCTATGGCGACTCATTGTTTGATCGATGATCTTTCTAATGTCTGAAAGGTTCTTAGAAGAACCTTCTTTATGTACTCCGGCTCATATCTTTCAAGATATGGCCACAACTAATCCTGGTTAATTTTGAATGAAATTATTTTCTCAAAAAAAATAGTTCAGGATATACAAGTGAGGAAAAAAAAAATTTTGAAATTCACACATTATTTAGTTGATTAAAAAGACTATAATGTGTTAGCTTTCAAACAAAAGAGAATAATATGTTAAAGTGAAAAACAAAATATTTAAATAAAATTGGCATAACGATTCCAATGCTTTTTTTTTTCTTTCAGCTACTTAAAAAAAAGGAGCATGTTTGCATGTTTGGAGTGAAAGAGAAGAGGAACACTATGGATTTCTGCTGGGTCATTCCTGTTCCCTACCCCCTCATAATTAAGAAAGATAAAAAAAATCTCTCAAAAAACCAAAAAAACAACAACAACAACAACAAAAAAGGCAATTTGGGACGCCATGCTTTCTTTTCCTTTTTTTTTTCTCGCTCTCACTAGCAAGACCAGACACTTTCCAAAAGCAAACCACTCACCAAGGATTAAAAATAAATAGAAAAAGGAAAAAAAAAAGTATGATTACCTTCACTAGATCCCACCACAAATCCTAACTTTCATCTCATGTTCCGTCTCCCAATTCACCCGACCAACTTTTAGAATATTAACCAAGATGCCTACTGCTTAAAGATTCCATATTCTTATATACTTAGTCTCTCATTGGTGTGAGCTGGGTGAAACTTTCATATATTAATTTTGCTTAAAAGCATCTCCAATGAAATTGTCTTGTTTTGTATTGTAATTTCTATGTGACATAAAGGTACAAAACAGTGTCTTTCCTATATAGCAAGATGATATTCACACAAAATAATACGATAAAAAAATATTCTCCAATGTAAAAGTTTGAGAAGACAATAAAATTATTATTTTTTCAACTTCCAATATAACTTTTACACTTCTTACTTTTTTATAAATATTTTTATTCATAATTGATGATGTGAAAGTAAAGCATTGTAAAGTCTATTGTCTAGATCTAGACAACCAACTTCACATTGTCTTTGACATGTCATTTCCATGTCAACTTCACAATTTATTTCACATTTGTATTGGAGAAAAAATTTTGAAATAATAAGTGGTGATTTCTATGTGGCAACTTTTTTTTTTCCGAACTCACAATGGGCTGGAGATGCTCTAAGTACTGAAAGAAAGTACCATCTTTTAGGGGAAAAAAATTAATATTATATTCTTTTTTTATTGTAATATGATTATAATCGTTATAAAATTAATTTATAATATAATTGAGTTTGTAATGTAATTAAATTATAATTACATTACCCTATTTTGTTGGACATATAATAAAATTATATAATATAATATTAATTGCATTCAAATATTTGATTTACCATGTAATGTAATTGAGTTTATAATGTAATAAAAAATCTAAAAATTAAAAAATTAAATTATAAAAATAGAAATATATAAAAATAGAAATATCTATTGTGTGTGTGTCAAGACTTGGTAGCTCAAGTGGCTAGAGAGGAGACAGACCCGAGTGGACGTGTTCGAATTTCGATGGAAGCGAATATGAACAAATAACTCATATATATATATATATATATATATATATATATATATATATATATATATATATATATATATATATATATATTTATATATATATATATATATATATATATATATATATATATATATATATATATATATATAGGGTGACACCTCACCTCTTTTATATATATATATATATATATATATATATATATATATATATATATATATATATATATATATATATATATATAAAAGAGGTGAGGTGTCACCCTATAGGTGGTGACTATGTGTCACTCTCCATGCTTTTATCATGCACCGAAAAATGTGCAAATGCATAATAATAGTATGGAGGAGTGATATATAACCACCTCACCATGAGGTAGCACTTTACCTCCTCTCTCTCTCTCTCTCTCTCTCTCTCTCTCTCTCTCTCTCTCTCTCTCTATATATATATATATATATATATATATATATATATATATATGAAAACGGCTCAAAATAAGCGGCTTAAGCTGTATGTATTCCTCACATGATTAAAAATTAATAAAAAAAAATTATTATTTAACTATATAATATTATCTAACTATAGCAAAACACCTTTTAACTTATGTTGTTAAGGTTGGTTTAAAAAAAAGTGATGTAATTGCCATTACATTACATCCAAGTTTTTTTTTCTACCAAACATTTGATTTATATTATAACGTAATGTCAACGTTGTCCAATCCTGCAAATGGAATGCACCATTAGATATTTTATTTAAAAACATAAAAAAAAAAATAACGGGAAAGTAAAGTATCAAACTGTAAATCGTGTATCAGAAGCTAGGATCGTCAGAGATTCGTCGTCGGATTGTCAGAGATTCGTCAGAGATTCGTCGTCGGATCGTCAGAGATTCGTCGTAGGATCGTCCAGGGTCATGACTATATAGTCGACTTTTGTGATAAAATGGGCATCGCCAATTGGTCATCTAGACATCACTGTTTAGTGTAGTGTCGCCAAGGTGCCACCAGTGCATCACTATTCGGAGGTCGCCAGACCGACGTTCTGAAGTTAGTGGCGACTACCTTGCAACATCATTCTAAGGCCACCGTATCGTTGTTCTGAAGCCAGTGACGTCCAACTTGCAACGTCATTCAAACATCGACGTTTCGTTGCCGACGCTATATGAATGTTCCCCGTCCGTCCATATATTGATTTAGCGACAGATATGCGACGGATAGATTAGTCGCTATTCTTCAATATATATTTGTGCGGATGATGAACGTAGAGTGATTATTGACTGAATTGGCAATTTGTGCGGAAGAAAAGAGTAGGTGATGGTGTTGGATGGCCCTGGATCTCTACGTACAAAAGTTTTGTCACCATGTAGAGAATCAAGATCTAGAGAGGAAAAGTTTAGGGTTCATACATTAAAATTCACTAAGGGCATCATTAGTAGTTGAGGTTCTCAAATATAATTTGGGGTCCAAAATTTCAAAAAAGAAAGATAAATGTAGAATGGGTTAGATTTGTGTGAAAATAGTATGAAATGATAAAGTTAGCTCCGGTCCCAAAGAATGTGTGGTCAAAAATTAATATAGAAAAAAATATATATAAAGTCTAGAATCTAGAAAGTTGTGCTCCAAATTGAAATTTATTGTTCTACAAAACGAGTTCCTACAATCTAGAATCTCGAAATTGGGAGGCCCAACCCTTAGCACCTATGAGTAAAATGGGACCGAAATTGTAGAAATTAGGAATAGGGGTGAGACTTACAATTCTACAAAATGAACTCCTATTCTAAATGTAGAATCTAAAAAATGGGATGGACCTTAATGATGCTCTAAGCAATGGGCTCATTGACCTATTTAATTATAAATAGGAGTAATACAAAAACTAGAAAGATAGGGGCTTTCGAAACAGTGTCTGATCAAACGTTTCTGCTCACAGTACCGACCGATTGTCCGATCGTGACTATGACTGCCTTTCTATGCTAAATGTATGGAGCGACTACTTCTTTTACAAAGATAACCACGTACACGCATACATGAGATGTAAGTTAGGGAAAAATAAATCATAAAAGACTAATTTTGGACACTTTCAAAGTTAAATTTATCATTTGTTTTGTTCTTGTGAAAACACTTAAAGAAGTATAAAAAGAATGGAGTGCAGAAATATAGAAAGCTCTATAGAAAACTATGTACTCTGTCTGTTGTTGATTCTAAATACAATACTTGATTATAGATCAACGTATACATCATGATATTCTAATTTTGGACTTCTTCAAACCATACGTACACGCACAAATTTTAGTTACTAGAGCCGAAAAAGAAACATTAAAAGGAGTAGGTGAAGGCCAGGCTTACAGATGTCTAATTTGGCTGCTGTTAGATACTGATTCCAAACGCAATATATATTAAAAGTACAAATGTTAGCCAGCTTAATCATATCCGCAATTATTATTTTTGTACAAATTAAAGTGGTGGACCAACATGCACCCACAAAGTACAAGTTACAACTTTTTTAAAGTGGTGGAATGAAGAAAACAATTGGCCATTTGCATCTAATTAAATTCTGCACGTCTCTGTCTTTTTAAAGAAAACAAGCAAGAATTTAGCAGGGATCAACAAGAAGCAGCAGCAGACGGCCATTGATTCATAGAATAATAAGGTTCCTCTCTTGTTGATGGGCATATATATACTTGGCATATATAGTTATATACTGACTCTATTTTCTCTCTTTTTATTGACCCATTCGTGACAGAAAATTCATTGTGATTGTCTAAATCTTGTCTAGAACTCGAAGAACAATTTGCCAGAGTTCACACAGGAGCAATCCAGGGATAAGTCTGACAAGACTTTGAACTTGAACAATTCCTCTTTGTTGGAGCAACCCTATAGACCCTACAGACATAGCATGAACCTACAAGAGAAGTTGGGGTCGCAGGTGATACTTTAGGATCTATCCATCTATAATATAAAGTACAGTGGGTTTTTGGTCCGACCCATGTGTTTTTGTTCAACGATAATGAAAGGACTAAATTGTCCCTCTCTCTATAAGAGAGGAGGAGGTCCCATGTTGGGTGCGGAGCAACCGGTTGTTCCAACGGCACCTCCGCCTCCAGCTTCTCTTGCACCGTCCCTCCCTCCACCGCCTCCGCTCCATCCTCGTCCACGCCGTCGTCGCCGGCCTCTTCGGCAACCCCTTCGTCGCAAGCAACCTCCTCCACCGCGCCACCGACGCCGACCATTCCTTCGTCGCCTCCCTATTCTCCGCCATGACCAAACCCAACCCCTTCTCCTTCAACACCACCATCGCCATCTCCGCCGACCCACTCTCCATCTACTCCCAAATGCTCCGCCGTCGCGTCCCTCCCGACTCCCGCACCTTCTCTTCCTTGCTCAACACCACCACCGCCGCCGCCGCCACCAAGTCGCTCCACGCACACGTCCTCCTCCTCGGATTCCGGCCCGACCCCTTCGTGCAGACCATCCTGCTCACCGCCTACTCCCGACGCGGTTCCGCCGACCACGTTCTGCGGGTGTTCGACGGAATGCCGCACAGGGACGTCGTCTCCTGGACCGCCGCCATCTCGGACCTCGCCCCCCTTGGACGTCCCGCGACGGCTCTGTGCGTCTTCGCCTCCATCAGGCCCGACGTCGTCCCGAACGCCGCCACCGTGGTCTTTGCCGTATCCGCCTCCGCCGGACTGGGGTCCCTGGTGCTGGTCCGGTGCCTGCACGCCTACGTCGAGAAGGCCGGGTTCGGAGGCCGCGTCTCCGTCCGGAACTCCCTGACGCTGGTCCGGTGCCTGCACGCCTACGTCGAGAAGGCCGAGTTCGTGTCCGTGCCGTTATGGCACGGATTATCCACTAGTATATAATAAAGGTCAAGGGACATCGAAAATTAGTTCTGGAGAGAACAACTCAACCATGTGGACCGGTTCTGCTCACACAGTTGCAATTGAGGAATAATCATTTGGCGGCGCTCGTGGCTAGTTACTGAAGATTAGACGACAAAGCGGTAGCGATGGGATCCTCGTTGGCCGGTCCTAGCTACCTACAATTAGGTTGACGACAGTAATTAGAGGAAGGGAATCGCGGTCGGCTTGTCGCTTCCGGCAGTCATTTGGTGACTACGTACGCCTTCCGATCGATTCTGAGCTGTGCGTTAGATCCACCACACGTAAAACCGCCGACTCTAGGTCACTAGATCCTACCCATGTAACATCAAAAAACACACCACGACGGATGTAACGAGGCAATATCAACGTGTGCTCCGAGAAGATTTTGCAAACTATTTGTTAGAGCATGCCCGTCCTCGTATCCAATTTTTACATTCTAAATTTTGAAACTTATTTTCGTAGAATAATAAATCTCATTCTAATTCCAGTTTCTATAATTTTGGTTCAATCTCATCCATAGATGCTAAGGATTGGACCTTTCAATTTCTAGATTCTAGATTATAGGAACTCATTTCTCACTTTATCATTTACTACGGTTATCATACAAATCTAACACATTCTACATTTACCTTTGTTTTTTTTTAAATTTTGGACCCCAAATTATATTTGAGATTCCCAACTACTAATAATGTTCTTAGAGAGTATTTGTTCTGTGAGATGCTCTCGCCGTCCTACCCCACTATGCTTCAACCTTCCATTTGCATTTGCACTTTGTAGTAAGGAAAAAAAAATACAACAAAAATTTTTATATAAAATAATAATATTTAATTATATTATATATATATAAAATAAAATAATTGTTGAAATACAAGAAAGATATTAAATTACCATAAATAATGACGGTAGAACACATGTACTCGTATCCCTCATATCATCATTACCATCATTACCAATGACGTCATAGGTGAGTACATAACGCCAATCGCAATGGCGGTTTAAGTGTTATCGACTATTGTTTAACATTATACAGGTTTAAGTATATACACATATCAACTTTTTTTATACATTACTATGTATTAGCATTGATGCAATTAGCTATATACACATATCAAATATTTTTATACATTAGCATTGATGCCATTAGCATGGACGCTACATCTACATATCAAATATTTTTACACATTAGCACTGACGCTATATATATACACAGATCAAATATTTTTTTAAATGTTCTCAAACCAATCAAAGTTTTTGACGTTTTGCCCTCCAGACCTCCAGACGTTTTGACCTCCAGACCGCCAATGCTAATGGCTGTTTAAGAACTCGCTTAAAATAAAATTATTTGTGAAAATTCCACTCACATTGACGTTAAGGCATCAATGTCGTCATCAAAAATGAGGCCATTGCTTCGCTTATGACGATTAATTACCTTTCTTGTATTCCAACAAACTTATTGTATATGTAATATAATTATATATTATTGTCGTAAATAAAATTTTCTGAAAATTCAATGTAGACCAGGGTTACTATACCGAGTTAAAGTCTTGTATTTGATACATACTGGACTGAGAAGAAACTTGTACTCAGTTCTAGTATGGTTCCATTTTGAAATACAACGTCGTATTTGTCGACATAATTTTCATATCAAAAAGGTAAACAAAATCTTTTTAATCTGCCAAGGTTTTATAATTATTTTCGCCGCATACAAACAGTCAACCAATAAATATCAAACACTCGCGAAAATTAAACATCATCTGGTTTTTGCCCATTTGAAATAAAATATTTGTTATTTCAGACGGAGCTATTATTTGGACCGCCGCAGGGTTGGCCTACGGCCACACGGCACGTCAGCATTTGTCCCCACGGTTCGGAATAGGTCCGTGTTAGCGGGAGAACAATGGCTGACTATCACGTGGACGCTGACCAATCTCGCGGAAGGTCAAAATAGACTTTTCGTGTTTCACATGGAAACTACACTAGGCTTGCGTCTCAATAGCAGAGGTCCTGACAAATTATGCAATTATGTGTACTTGAAGGGGGGACAAAGTTGTAAATTAGTAATCGTGTCCATGTATCTTGATGATTTCTAATCATTTATCTAAATTTCAACAGTATTAATCTAACCAGGTAAAAACACAATGAAAGTTAGGGTATGTAGTAAAAAATTATGAAGTTGCAATTGCAAGAATGATAGAGTTTTGAAATTTTCGCTTTCTTAACCATAATCTTAATATGTTATATAAAATAAACTGTTATGAAACCCTTACCTATTCACCCATTATGTCATGAGTTACACATGACCCTTAGGATCATGTAACTCATGACCCTTGGGTTATGTAACTCATGACCCTTGGGTTGTCCCTTATACCTATATATGGTCCTTGCCATATGATGAAATAAGAATAAGAAATATACTATTCTACAATTCTTGTTTCCCTTCAAACACGTTATCAGCACGATTGCTGAAGCAAGGAGAATCGACGTTCAGATCTCGACGTCATCCTTCTTTTTCCCTAGTCGATCCGACCAGAGGCTGTAAGTCTCCTTGCCTATAGTTTGATCATTGGATGAAACATCCATTTTGCTTTGGTTCGTAGAGCTCGTTGAAGATAGTTTCTTCAATCAAAGCACGAGCATCAAATAAAGTTAGGATAAAAGATACTAAAACCCATGTTGCACAGACACGTAAAATGTTGTCCAAACATCTAAATTAGATGGCAGGTTTGATTAGATTAGTGGATGACAATTCTACTTCTGAATTCAGAAGTCTAATTAGCATATATGTGTTATTGTTTTAAGCAACTTCAGATTCATTACATATATTTTTTTTTTTAACCTAAGACAGGTTCATTACATATTATATCTGTTAATGAATTTCTATATCTCAAGGCTAATACTTTCTGTCACTTGAGAAGTAAACTTGCTACTGTGCCTCACATAACGTTCTGTCACCATATTAAAATATTGCTAAATATTTTTTTGCTTACTTACTGTTAAAATGTAAGTTAGTGCAATTTAGCATCAATCATTTTTTTTTTCTGTTAATAACTAGTCTCGTAAACTAAGTTGACATTTGCTGATTGACTGTTAACAATACAGTTGCGCATTATTGTGCAACCATTTATTAATGTTGTTGTTATATTCAACATATTGCTACTCTACATATTGATATTCTTTATCAGTTGGAAAATTGACACATTAGACAATATTATTGTGTTAGTACAATTTTTTTTTGTCAATATTAGTTGAGTAGTCTCTTTTACTCAATATTAAAAAAAAAATTTTGTCAATTTTTTAATTTATGCATGTTTTTCACATGATAGATAAAATGGCCAAAATAGCGAGTGTCGATTTCGAAGTACTAGATGCTGCTGGAAAAAATTATTTGAGCTGGCACGTGGACCTGAAGTTCCACTTACGTGCCCAGGGCTTATTAGCCACAATTTCAACTCCTCTTCCATCGGCTCCGGCCACTGGTACGGAAAATACAGCAGACACTGCTGTGGTTGTTTCTACAGTGAACGTCTCTGATATAGATAAGGCGAAAGCCATTATCTACATCAGGAGACACATTGATCGGACCCTGAAGGCCGAATACCTCACTGTAGAAGACCCAAAGGAATTGTGGACTGCACTGGAGGACCGCTATAAACATCAAAAAGATGTAATCCTCCCACGTGCAAGGTATGAGTGGGAAAACCTTCGACTTCAGGACTTTAAGTCCGTAGCTGAGTACAACTCAGCTCTCCATAATATCACCTCATGCCTGAAGTTGTGTGGTGAAGAAGTCTCGGAGTATCGTATGTTGGAAAAAACATATACATCCTTCCACGAGAAGGACGCAATCCTCATGCAACAGTACCGTGAACGAAAGTTCACAAAGTACTCTGAATTGCACTCCACCCTGATGATGGCAGAGCAAAACAGAGAACTTCTCTTGGCCACTCATAACCTACGCCCTGCAGGCTCAGCTCCTCTCCCAGAAGCTCATTTTTCTTCCAAGAAGCAGAAGAAAAATAAGGACAGATCTAACATGGGGAATGCCCAGAAGAGGCCGGCCAGAAGTCCACCCAAGAACAACTTTCATCCCCAGAGCAGCAAAAGTGGGGCAAAGAAGAAGTGGAAGAAGACCACAGAACTGATGTCCATTCCCAAGAAAAATTGGGAGGACAAATGCCACAAATGTGGCATGACTGGACACTGGTCCAGAAACTGTCGTACCCCACGACATCTACAAGATCTATATCAAGCGAGCCAGAAGTCTCAAATTGAAACAAATCTGGTAGAAAAGCAGTCGTCTACTCAGTTCTCGGCGGAAGACTTCGAGAACGATGACCTACTCGACTAGAGCCTTATCTTATTTCCTGCTTTTAAAAAAAAACTTGTTGCCGCATTTTCATATTATGCTTCTCTTTTAAATTTTTTGAAAAATGATATTTATTATTATATTTGACAAAGAAAATTTTACGAAGTCTCTCCGAATAGGCTCACCTATTTGTGTATGATGTCAGAAAGAACTTGGGGCTTGGTTCTTAAGAGGTCCCCGGTGACCCTCCTCCCTCATTTTCCCGCCTGATCATATTCACGTAGAGCTACCGAAAGGGGATGACCGAATATTATTTTTTTTATCAAATTGTATTTATAAATTATGCATTTTTGCAAGCAACTTATTGACCTCTCTATATCGGCCAATCGATCGATATAAGAGAATTTTTTTAAATAAAAATTGTATTTCAAAACTGTTGTTTTAATTACGATTGTTTGTTGTTATTTTTTTCATAGATCTATAGATAAAGTGTGAATGCCTTGTGGACAGCGCCTCGACGCACACAATCCTTCGAGAAAAAAGCTATTTTTATAGCTTATATGATTATGACGGTCCCGTTATTACGATATCAGGACTATCAAACATAATAGAAGGATCTGGTGAAGCAATTATATTGCTCCCAAATAAAACAAAACTAATAATAAAAGATGCACTATTCTCTCCTAAATCTAGTAGGAACCTTATAAGTTTCAAGGACATTCGTTTAAACGGATATCACTTAGAAACAAATGAAATAAATGAGGCAGAATATCTGTATGTTACTCGTCTAAAAGATGGTTCAAAAACTATCTTAGAACGATTCAAGGGACTCCCGTCGGGTCTCTATCATACTCATATTCAATCAACAGAAGTTAACATGATTGTGCACCAGAAGTGTCATTCATCGCCAAAATTTAAACTTTGGCATAATAGACTGGGTCACCCAGGATCAGCTATGATGAAACGAATCATGAGCCAATCCAGTGGACACAACCTGCAGAACCTGAAGATTCTTCAGAAGTATGATTACTCCTGTCTACCTTGTTTTCAAGGCAAACTTATAACGAGACCATCCCTTTTGAAAGTGGGACTTAGAGTCGCCTAGCTTCTTAGAGAGAATTCATGGAGACATTTGCGGACCTATTCACCCCGCAAGTGGTCCATTTAGGTACTTTATGGTACTTATAGATGCATCTACTAAATGGTCTTATGTGTGCCTTTTGTCCCACCCGCAACTTAGCTTTTTCTAAGCTATTGGCACAAATAATTAAGTTGCGGGCTCATTTCCCCGATAACCATATCAAAAAAATTAAGACTTGATAATGCGGGTGAATTTACTTCACAGGTTTTTCAAGACTATTGCCAAGCAACTGGCATCGAAGTTGAACATCCTGTAGCTCATGTTCATACCCAGAACGGGTTAGCAGAATCTTTTATTAAGAGATTACAATGGATTGCTCGTCCATTGTTGATGCAGTCACAGTTGACTGTGGAAGCTTGGGGATCATGCTATATTGCATGCCGCATCACTTATTAGAATACGACCCTCTGGAGGTCATATTCTATCTCCGATGCAGCTCGCTTATGGTTCACCTCCAAATATCTCTCATTTGAGAGTTTTTGGTTGTGCTAGTTTACGTCCCCATTGCTCCCCCACTAGAGGACCAAAATGGGTCCACAACGTCGATTAGGTATCTATGTTGGGTTTGACTCACCCTCTATAATTAGATACCTAGAACCCCTGACGGGTGACGTATTTAAGGCACGTCTTGATGACTGTGAGTTTGATGAAGGATTATTTCCTAAACTGGGCACACAGTCTAAGAAGCCAGAAGCTTCTAAGACAATTTCTTGGGACACAAAAACTTTATCTCATTTTGATCCGCGTACAAGTCAATGTGAAGATGAGATCCTGAAGATATTACATCTTCAGAACACTGTACATCTACTTCCGGATACATTTACTGACAACCAGAAGATTGTCAGATCACACGTCCCTGCTGCCAACACGCCAGCTAGGATTGACATCCCTAAAGATGGATGCAATCCGCCGACAGCAGAAATGGCAGTACCTCAATTAAAAAGAGGACGTCCCACCAGGTTCGAGAGACAAAGTCCCTCGTAAAAGAAAAAACCCTGGAGAAATTAAGAAGATCCCAACACAGGATGCTGAGCTCAGATCAGCTACCTCTCCCCTCCTAGTTTCCCCTGAAGAGGAACAAACAGAAGAAATATCATTAAATTATGTACGTACTGGAGAGGTACTGAACAGAAAAAGCACAGTCGTCGACGACGATTTTTCGTTCAATATTGCCGTTCACGTCACTGAAAATGACGATGACATCGATCCACGGTCTCTAGCGGAATGTAAACGCAGAGGCGATTGGCCAAAGTGGAACGAGGCAATAGGAGTAGAGCTGGACTCACTCTTGAAACGCGAAGTCTTTGGACCAGTAGTCCAAACACCTGAAGGTGTAAAACCTGTGGGATATAAATGGATCTTCACAAGAAAAAGAAATGAACACAACATAGTTGTGCGCTACAAAGCACGCCTTGTAGCGCAAGGTTTCTCCCAGAAACCGGGAATAGATTATGAAGAAACATATTCTCCGGTCATGGATGGGAATACCTTCAAATTCCTGATCAGCCTCTCTTCTCTGAAAAGCCTAGAAATGCAGCTCATGGACGTTGTGACTGCATATCTTTATGGCAATATAGATAAAGATATCTATATGAAACTCCCTGAAGGATATAAAATTTCACCAGAGAAAACAGATAGACCTCGGGACACCTATTCTGTAAGGTTACAAAGATCATTGTACGGTCTTAAACAATCAGGAAAAATATGGTATAATAGACTAAGTGAGTTTCTTGCTACGCAAGGAATTTACTAATGATAAAGTCTGCCCGTGTATCTTTATAAAAAGATCGGGAACAGGATTTGTTATAGTCGCTGTTTATGTCGACGACTTAAATCTCATTGGATCTCCTGCAGAAATCACTGAGATATCTGAAAGCCTTAAGACAACTTTTGAAATGAAAGACTTAGGGAAAACAAAGTATTGTCTTGGCTTACAGATCGAACACCTAAAGGGTGGTATCCTGTTACACCAATCTACATATACACGAAGATTACTTAAACAATTCCACATGGATAAATGTCATCCCCTTAGTACACCAATGGTCGTTCGATCATTGGACGTAAAGAAGGACCCTTTCCGTCCACTGGAAGAGGGGGAAGGAAATCATTAGGTCCTGAAGTACCTTACCTAAGTGCCATTGGGGCACTACTCTATCTGGCTAACTGTACGCGTCCTGATATAGCGTTTTCAGTTAACTTATTAGCCAGATACAGTGCAGCGCCCACAAAGCGCCACTGGAATGGAGTGAAGCATCTTCTGCGCTACCTCCAAGGGTCTATAGACCTAGGACTATATTACCCGAATAGTGGGTCTTCCACTTTACTTGGTTATTCAGATGCAGGTTATAGATCAGATCCCCACACAGAGAAATCACAAACTGGATTTGTGTTTACTTTCGGTGGTACGGCTATCTCCTGGAGGTCCGTCAAACAGACCAGTGTGGCTATCTCATCCAACCATTCTGAACTCCTAGGCAATCCATGAAACAAGCAAGGAGTGTGTTTGGCTTCGCTCCGTCATTCAGCACATTTTGGCATCTACTGGCCTGAAGACTGGTGAACTTGAGCCTACTACCCTTTTTGAAGATAATGCAGCATGCGTAACTCAACTTCAGAAAGGATACATGAAGAGTGACAAGACGAAGCACATATCCCCCAAATTCTTCTGGACGCACGACCTTCAAGAGAAGGGACAAGTCAAAGTACAACAAATTCAATCTTGTAATAACTTAGCAGATTTGTTTACCAAAACACTGCCACGATGTACTTTTGTAAAGCTTGTAAGAGGAATAGGGATGAGGCAACTAAAAGACCTGCAAGCCTGAAGCTTGTATAGATCAGGGGGAGTAAAACTATAGGATTGTACTCTTTTTCCTTAGGACTGATGGTTTTTCCCACTGGATTTTCCACAGCCAAGATTTTAATGAGGCAAACTAAGTTTACTCTGGATCCAGCAGTATCCACCCCATTAGCTTATTGAATCCTGAAGTATTTCATAAGTGGATCCAAGGAAATGGATGAATAAGGGGGAGTGTTATGAAACCCTTACCTATTCACCCATTATGTCATGAGTTACACATGATCCTTAGGATCATGTAACTCATGACCCTTGGGTTATGTAACTCATGACCCTTGGGTTGTCCCTTATACCTATATATATGGCCCTTGCCATATGATGAAATAAGAATAAGAAATATACTATTCTACAATTCTTGTTTCCCTTCAAACATAAACATATTTGTCTATGGCCGTACATGTAAGAAGATTGCAATGCAAAATATATTCGTCAATGGCCATGTAGGAAGATGCATTGCCGAACTATATATGTAATGTGAACGGTCAGATCAGAACCAGAGTTGATCCACACGTGTCAGCACAAACCGGTGAAGACCAATTGATCCATGAGATAGGATAGACTTTGTCCATACGTTATTTAATATGAGATTATTATTATTTTTTAATCTATTTTTAAGTCGTCACCAAACTTTTTCTATACAACTCTCTTAATTTTTTATATCCCTTTTTATCTTATTCCATCATTTACCTTAGGCCGTTCGCAGAAAATCAATGAAAAAGAAATCGATTTCTTAGCTTTTTTTTTCCTTTAAAAAATTATAATTTATATTGATTTTCTTTTTCGATGTTTAGAAATGTCAAGAAATTTGGAAAAGAAAGTAAATACTTTAAGGTGGAAAAATGATTTCTTACTTTGATGGATGAAATTATTCTTTTTTTCGTTTATTGAGAATCACTTTTTTTCCTCCTCAATTCTTTCTCCACTCAATTTTTCAATCACTTTCCTTTTCCAACCCTATAAATGAGATTTGTTCACACAACTTTATCCATAGAGGAGGAGGATATTTGAGTCCGACTCTCTGGAACTTGCGGTATTTGACTAAAAGTGATCACAACCAATAATTACTATGACAACTTTTATATAACAAGGATTAAATTTCAAGAATAGAAACCCTAAACCAAACATTCCTTCTTACTCCAATTTTTTAAGTCAGTAAAAGAAATACACAATTTCAAACTTAAAAATTAAAGACACCTGGGTGAGCATTATTCGGTTTAAGACCGAAAACCGAATCTAACCTAACAATAAGAGATTCGATTCGGTTTGAAAATTTTCGTTTTCCGTTTTAAAAATACTAAAATGTCTTATCCGATTTCGGGTTCGGGTTTCGATTTAGGTCCAAAACTGAAAACCGAATAAGACTTATACAATTATATAAATAATCTCAATTTTATGTATATTTTTTTATTAAAAATGTATATATTTAAAAAACAATAATTTTATGTATATGTTTGAAGTTCGACTTTTATAATTTAACTAGTCCAATTTTGGCACAACTTTGAAATACAACAAATGTGTATATAAAATTTATTATTTTTAATGTGATTAAACACAATATCAACTTTGGGTCCGACCCATTAAACAATAGAAATATTCTAACCGAATAAATCGAATTGATTATTCGGTTCAATTTCGGTTTCGACTAATTTCGGTTCGGTTTTAGCTTTTTAGAATTTCGGTTTATTTGATTTTGAATATTTCGATTTGGTTGAATCCCAACAAGTTCATGCCATGCCCATTCAATTCACTTTGTGTTGGACACCGCATCTGCATGGACACTCCAAAATTGTAGAATTCCAAATGTTCTCAAACCGTATGAAATGTACTATTTGTGTCCATACAACATAGCCGTCCAGGTTCACCTGACTATATTATCATCATTATAGGATGATGCTTCAGATGTTTGTATCAAACCATTTTTTTTCTTCTTTGAATCATATCGATAATTAAAAATAACCTCCAATCCAGGCAAGTACTAAACTTGCCCAGAGAATGTTCGACTTATTTCTGCAGATTTCTGCAGAAATCTTCCATTTGAGTTTATTATATTTGGCCATGTCTCCTCTCAATTTGTTTAGTTTTATCTTGTTGATTCAAGCAATATGACTAGTCAATTTTCCATTGCCAACTTGGTAGTGTTTATCATATATGTACCTGTCAATATCTATCATTTTATTTGGGAAATAGTATATTTTCGAACTTCTTACTTTCTTTAAGATGCAAGTTGTCTTTGAAGATCAGAGATGCTTGATGTTTATAGGAAAAGATTAAGTCTACAACCTCTCTCTCTCTCTCTCTCATTCCTTACACATCCGTACCACCGGGTCCCACTTTCCCTCTCACTCCTGCTACAAGGGACCTTCTTATAACCTCTCTCTCTCTCATCCCTTACACATCGGTACCACCGGATCCCATTTTTTCTCTCACCTCCTGCTACATGGGCTCCACCCGATTCCACCACTTTTCCCCTTTCTCCAATCGAAGTCTGACACGTGGGCGGTTGTAAGATGTAGTGCCCCGTCCCTACATCGTGTCCCGTTTTTCGTCCACGGGGTGCGCGAGAAAGGAACACTGTCGCTATCGATTCGGTCGGGACCGATAGGTCGGGATCGATTGAATAGGTCGAACGGGAACGGTTGAATTAAGATCCATTTTCCGTTATGGAGTGGCTTCTTCGGAACCAAGTCCCATATTCGACGGATTGCGCCTCGAGGATAGACTCTGCGGCTGAGTCGGGAGAGACCTCCCGTTGCTCTGCTTTTCATGCCGCAATTGCTTCTTTGGCTTTGGTTTTCTGAATGCGTTTTCGTGAATGTTTCCAATAGTTTTCATGACTTGCATTTCGAACTTCGCATTCGTATCGAATTTCCTTGAATAACACAGTGTTCTAATCAGTTGCTTGTGCGATTTCAGGTGATCGCGTAGGCAACGTCTAGCGCGGCCAACCAATTTTTTGCCTCAAGTAAATACTAAGGTGAGTGGCTGACCTCCTTCGTCTCGACCCTCTATTTCAAAATGAGAACTTGGGTAATGATATCAACTTTGAATGATTCGCTTGAAAAATACAAGTCCTATGTTCTAGAAGAGAAAAGATGAGATGTGTAGGAAAGAGATAGAATTATTTCAGGCCTGCAAAACAACCAAGTAAATGGATCGATTACATAACAAGCCCCAACGATACCCTAAAAATATACCTTGTTAACTTATCACGGTCATGGACAACTTGTCGACAAGGGCGATGGTTTCTTCGAGCGACAATCCGGGGCCACGGGACCGACTCAGCCTAGGAAGAAACAAGTTATAGCCGAGCTGGGTAATAGGTAATCGATAATACGAAAACTTGCATCGGAGCTCGCTACTTGCGTTGCAAGGGTCCCGTTTACCAAGCTATATCCAGGATGGCTAGTTAATGCCAGTGACCTCCACATTAAACATTTGATATAAATTGTTATCAACTAACAGGGAAGGTGATGGTAAGTTTTATGTGGCACGGCACGCTCTGCCGAGAGAAATTCTGGTGTAACTTACTTGGTTTACGTTTCGTCAAAATGCTTCGTATGAAAATATCTAGAATGGCTAGAAAGATCACTAAAAGCAAGTCGTATAATCTTTATCTAAATTCTTGAACCAAATGAGAGCCTGAAAATTAATTAGCCACTCGCCAGTACATGTTGATTGTACTGATCCTCGCTCTCTCTACAGGTGCGATAAATCGGGAGGAGCGTGCCGCGTGAAGGGAGGCGACGCTCGTATGTTTTGAAGTTTCGTCCGTGCGGTCGAAGCTTAGATCCAATCTCTTTTTGAAGACTCCGCTGTTGAAGATCAGAAGACAGATGGAGCGACTTCCCACTGTAGCTCCCCTTCTCGAAAATCCTGAAATATTTTTTATTATTATTATTTGATTTAAATGGTGATTATTAGATTTTATAAATTATTTAGTTTATTATTTCGGTCGATGACTTTAGCCATGGTGGAGTTTTGGAGTACAAGGCTACTA
Source organism: Iris pallida (assembly GCA_029216955.1). Classification (NCBI taxonomy): domain Eukaryota; kingdom Viridiplantae; phylum Streptophyta; class Magnoliopsida; order Asparagales; family Iridaceae; genus Iris; species Iris pallida. The sequence goes on from JANAVB010033219.1 coordinate 1,930,016, forward strand.
GAAATCATGGCACGGATAGTGCAGTGGCGTGCCTTGACTAGTGTATTAGTCATGCCAAGGAAGACCGAGCCATAGGGACGTCCTAACTAGAAAAACCAGACCAAGTTGCGACTTAACCCTACCGAAGACTCTATTTATTATGTATATATTATTGAGTATTAGGGAACCCGGTTGTACCGAACCTGTCCAGATTGGGTCCAAGTCAAATCCAAGCCCATGTAGGCATGTAGTG